>JAHRHZ010000034.1:5222406-5234036 GCA_024137785.1 Ginglymostoma cirratum | reverse complement strand
CCTCGTCAACTTGTCTGCCTCCTCTCCACCTATCCTCTCCTCTATCCATCCTCTATCCGCCTCCCCCTCTCTCCCTATTTATTTCAGAACCCTCTTCCCCTCCCCCATTTCTGATGAAGGGTTTAGGCCCGAAACGTCAAGTTTTCCTGCTCCTATGATGCTGCTTGACCTGCTGTGTTCATCCAGCCCCATGCTTGTCAAACCAGTGGCACCTGTTGGTATTGCAGGCTGCTCCAGATTTTGTGCAGTTGAAAGCCGCATTGTGAAGTTAGTTTGGGAGACCAGCTCAGTTTTCTAATTCCCCTAACGTGCAGAGTGAGGCCTTTTCTTTTATTATGTAGTTTTATGCTCACATCTATGAGTTTGTGTTCAAGAAAGACTGGTTGAGGAGAAAAAAAAACGGTGAACTGCAGCTGTTGGAGATCTGAAACAAAACAAAGTGCTGGAAAAACTCAGCAGGCCTGTTTTGGTTCAAGGAGAGGTGAGGCAGTTGTCTTCTGGTTTGGGCTTCTTGATAACACTGCTTATTACATATTCAGAATAAATACCACAATACATGGTATACAGAGAGATGTCAGGTTCTGGTGTTGTTGTCACATGGCTGAAAGACTATTCCATGATTGCTATATATGCCCAGTGAGGTCCAGCTCTGTGACATCATCACAAGGTTGCTCGCAGGCCCACGAGCCCTTACACAATACCAAGTGGCCACCTTTACATACATACTCCATGGACAATTCACTAATTAGGATGTGGGAAAACAGGCACTGCTAAAGATTGTCAAAGGACCTCAGTTGTGGTAGCACATAGAGCATAGAACATTACAGCGCAGGACAGGCCCTTCGGCCCTCGATGTTGCACCGACCTGTGAAACCAATCTGAAGCCCGTCTAACCTACACTATTCCATTATCATCCATATGTTTATCCAATGACCATTTAAATGCCCTTAAAGTTGGCAAGTCTACTACTGTTGCAGGCAGGGCATTCCACACCCTTACTACTCTCTGAGTAAAGAACCTACCTCCGACATCTGTCCTATATCTATCACCCCTCAATTTAAAGCTATGTCCCCTCATGCTAGCCATCACCATCCAAGGAAAAAGGCCCTCACTGTCCACCCTATCTAATCCTCTGATCATCTTGTATGTCTCTATTAAGTCACCTCTTAACCTTCTTCTACCGAAAACAGCTTCAAGTCCCTCAGCCTTTCCTCATAAGACCGTCCCTCCATACCAGGCAACATCCTGGTAAATCTCCTCTGCACCCTTTCCAATGCTTCCACATCCTTCCTATAATGCGGTGACCAGAACTGTACGCAATATTCCAAGTGCGGCCGCACCAGAGTTTTGTACAGCTGCAACATGACCTCATGGCTCCGAAACTCAATCCCTCTACCAATAAAACCTAACACACCATACACCTTCTTAACAACCCTATCAACCTGGGTGACAACTTTCAGGGATCTATGCACATGGACACCGAGATCTCTCTGCTCGTCCACACTACCAAGAATCTTACCATTAGCCCAGTACTCTGTATTCCTGTTACTCCTTCCAAAGTGAATCACCTCACACTTTTCCACATTAAACTCCATATGCCACCTCTCTGCCCAGCTCTGCAGCTTATCTATGTCCCTCTGTAACCTGCAACATCCTTCCGCACTATCCACAACTCCACCGACTTTAGTGTCATCCGCAAATTTACTAACCCATCCTTCTACGCCCTCAGGTCATTTATAAAAATGACAAACAGCAGTGGTCCCAAAACAGATCCTTGCGGTACACCACTAGTAACTGAACTCCAGGATGAACATTTCCCATCAACTACCACCCTCTGTCTTCTGACAGCTAGCCAATTTCTGATCCAAACCACTAAATCACCCTCAATCCCATGCATCCATATTTTCTGCAATAGCCTACAGTGGGGAACCTTATCAAATGCTTTACTGAAGTCCATATACACCACATCAACCGCTTTACCCTCATCCACCTGTTTGGTCACCTTCTCAAAGAACTCAATAAGGTTTGTGAGGCATGATCTACCCTTCACAAAACACTGTTGACTATCCCCAATCAAATTATTCCTTTCTAGATGATTATAAATCCTCTTTCTTAGAATCCTTTCCAACACTTTACCCACAACCGAAGTAAGGCTCACTGATCTATAATTACCAGGGTTGTCTCTACTCCCCTTCTTGAACAAGGGGACAACATTTGCTATCCTCCAGTCTTCTGGCACTATTCCTGTAGACAATGACGACATAAAGATCAAAGCCAAAGGCTCTGCAATCTCCTCCCTAGCTTCCCAGAGAATCCTAGGATAAATCCCATCCGGCCCAGGGGACTTATCTATTTTCACACTTTCCGGAATTGCCAACACCTCCTCCTTATGAACCTCAATCCCGTCTAGCCTAATAGCCTGTATCTCAGTATTCTCCTCAACAACATTGTCTTTTTCCTTTGTGAATACTGACGAAAAATATTCATTTAGCGACTCTCCTATCTCTTCGGACTCCACGCACAACTTCCCACTACTGTCCTTGACTGGCCCTAATCTTACTCTAGTCATTCTTTTATTCCTGACATACCTATAGAAAGCTTTAGGGTTTTCCTTGATCCTACCTGCCAAAGACTTCTCATGCCCCCACCTGGCTCCTCTTAGCTCTCTCTTTAGGTCCTTTCTGGCTAACTTGTAACTCTCAAGCGCCCTAACTGAGCAATCACGCCTCATCTTTACATAAGCCTCCTTCTTCCTCTTGACAAAAGATTCAACTTCTTTAGTAAACCACGGTTCCCTCGCTCGACCACTTCCTCCCTGCCTGACAGGTACCTACTTATCAAGGACATGCAGTAGCTGTTCCTTGAACAAGCTCCACATTTCAATTATGCCCAGCCCCTGCAGTTTCCTTCCCCATCCCATGCATCCTAAGTCTTGCCTAATCGCCTCATAATTGCCTTTCCCCCAGCTCTTGCCCTGCAGTATATACCTATCCCTTTCCATCGCTAAAGTAAACGTAACCGAATTGTGGTCACTATCACCAAAGTGCTCACCTCCCTCCAAATCTAACACCTGGCCTGGTTCATTACCCAGTACCAAATCCAATGTGGCCTTGCCTCTTGTTGGCCTATCTACATACTGTGTCAGGAAACCCTCCTGCGCACATTGGACAAAAACTGATCCATCTAAAGTACTCGAACTATAGCGTTTCCAGTCAATATTTGGAAAGTTAAAGTCCCCCATAACAACTACCCTGTTACTTTCACTCCTATCCAGAATCATCTTTGCAATCCTTTCCTCTACATCTCTGGAACTTTTCAGAGGCCTATAGAAAACACCCAACAGGGTGACCTCTCCTTTCCTGTTTCTAACCTCAGCCCGTACCTCAGTAGACGAGTCCTCATCAAACGTCCTTTCTACCACCGTAATACTGTCCTTGACTAACAATGCCACACCTCCCCCTCTTTTACCACCTTCCCTGATCTTACTGAAACACTTAAACCCCGGAACCTGCAACAACCATTCCTGTCCCTGCTCTATCCAGGTCTCTGAAATGGCCACAACATCAAAGTCCCAGGTACCAACCCATGCTGCAAGTTCACCCACCTTATTCCGGATGCTCCTGGCATTGAAGTAGACACACTTCAAACCACCTTCCTGCCTGCCGGTACACTCCTGTGACCTTGAAACCTTATTCATGACCTCACTACTCTCAACCTCCTGTACACTGGAGCTACAAATCAGGTTCCCATCCCCCTGCTGACTTAGTTTAAACCCTCCCGAAGAGCATTAGCAAATTTCCCCCTCAGAAATATTGGTACCCCTCTGGTTCAGGTGTAGACCATCCCGTTTGTAGAGGTCCCACCTACCCCAGAATGAGCCTCAATTATCCAGATTTCTGAATCCCTCCCTCCTGCACTATCCCTGTAGCCACGTGTTCAGCTGCTCTCTCTCCCTATTCCTCGACTCGCTAGCACATGGCATGGGTAACAAACCAGAGATAACAACTCTGTTTGTTCTAGCTCTAAGCTTCCACCCTAGCTCCTTGAATTTCTGCCTTACATCCCCATCCCTTTTCCTACCTATGTCGTTGGTGCCTAAGTGGACCACAACTTGGGGCTGCTTAAGGATCCCGAAAACACGATCCGAGACATCACGGACCCTGGCACCTGGGAGGCAACACACCAACCGTGAGTCTCTCTTGTTCCCACAGAATCTCCTATCTGTCCCCCTAACTGTGGAGTCCCCAATGACTAATGCTCTCCTCCTCTCCCCCCTTCCCTTCTCAGCAACAGGGACAGACTCTGTGCCAGAGACATGTACCCCATGGCTTACCCCTGGTAAGTACACGCGCCCCCCCCCCCGCAACAGTATCCAAAACGGTATACTTGTTATTGAGGGGAACGGCCACAGGGGATCCCTGCACTGTCTGCCTGTTCCCTTTCCATCCCCTGACTGTAACCCATCTACCTTTTTCCTGTACCTGAGGTGTGACTACCTCACTGTAACTCCTCTCAATTACCCCTCAGCCTCCTGAATGATCCGAAGTTCATCCAGCTCCAGCTCCTGTTCCCTAACGCAGTTTCCGAGGAGCTGGAGTTGGGTGCACTTCCCGCAGATGAAGTCATTAGGGACACTAGTGGTGACCCTTACCTCCCACATTCTGCAGGAGGAGCATGCAACTGCCCTAACATCCATTCCCACTGTTCTGAATTCCCAAACAGACTATTAAAAAAAACTAGTAACCTTACCAAATCGGTGCTCAGAACCTTTTTTTTTGGTTAGAGGAGGAGGATGGGTGGCAGACACTACCTAAGTAGTGTTTCGGGTAAAGCAACCGCCCAAATATATTACTTCACTTACTCAGCCGACCCATGTCCACTCCTGATCAGCGCGCGCTCCGCCTAGTCACGAGGTAAGTTTTTAAAGGATTAACTTACCGTCTCGGCAGCCCCCTGGTCCTCGCTCCCACTGCTGCAGCAAAAATGGGGCAAGATCACAACTGAGCTGTTGATAGAAAGCAGTCCATATCTACATAGAGAACACCAACAGCTTTTATCAAGTATATACAATACATACAGGAGATAGTATGAGGGCAAATCTGAAACTCTACCCAGTTGGATTCAGTTCCATGTGATTTGATAGCATCCTAACATACCTGCTTACGTATTTGCAGTGTAGCTACTGTTAGAGTTCTGAGACAGATAAGCCCTTTACTGTACATCTCTTCATCTCCACCACCACAAGTTTGCTCGATTTGCAAACTGGTGAAATTCATGAATTTTTTACAGCTTTCATCCAACTGCTTCTCCTCCTTCCTTTCCTTTTCCGCCCAAGGCATTAATCTCCAAAGCATTCTCAGCTCTCCTGGAGGATAGCATGTGGACAGGAAGAATGTGCTTCCTTAACATTTCCTTGGAGGGCCAACACATCAGTGGAATGGAATGATAACTTGGTGCTAGTTTACACTGACCTGAATGCAAAAGAAGTAAAGGCAAGCCAAGGAGAAAACAGATTCTAGAGAGAACACTCCAGGAGTCAAACAATTGGTTAGGCCACTTTTGGAATCCTGCTTTCGATTCTGGTTTCCCTGCTGTAGGAAGAATGTTGAGAAACTTGAAAGGGTTCAGAAAAGATTTACAAGAATATTGCCAGGATTGGAGAGTTTGAGCTGCAGAGAGAGGCTGAATAGGCTGTGGCTATTTTCCCTGGACTGTCGGATGCTGAGGGGTGACATTCTAAAAGTTTACAAAAATCATGAGAGGCACGGATAGGGTGAATAGACAAGGTCTCTTCCTCAGAGTGGGGGAGTCCAAAACTAGAGGGCACAGACTTAAGGTGAGGGGGGAACATTCACACACAGAGTGATGCATGTATGGAATCAGCTGCCAGAGTAAGTGGTGGAGACTGGCAAAATTACAACATTTAAAAGACATCTGGATGGGTACATGAACAAGAAGGGTTTAGAGGGATACAGGCCAAATGCTGGCAAATGGGACTTGATTAATTTTGGACATCTATTTGGCACGGACGAGTTGGACTGAAGGGTCCATTTCCATGCTGCACAGCTCTATGACTTTACAACCTCTTCAACAGGATGACAGCAGTCTAAAATTTTCCATCTCAATACTTCTGCATTGCAGCCTGATCCAGTGCAGCACTAAGAGTGTCAGTTTTGATTATCTCCTAAAATCTCTAATGTTGGACTTAGGCTCACAGCCTTCTGGCTGAAGAAAAATGAAGAGCATTCTGAAGATAAACCTGGAGAAAAGGGCTTCACCATAACTCCTCCTGTACGAACTTCTCTTCCAGTGGGTAGTGGGATATCTACACTTATTTCAGTCTGAGGTTGCTGTGTTGAGTTAAGCCGTCTGAAAACTTGCCGCCACACCCTTGACTTGTGATTTGTTAGACTCAGAGGTCTACAGCACAGAAAAAGGTTCTGGCCCACCAAAACGCCACCACTCAAAAAAAAACAACTACCCAACTATTCTAATCTTATTTTCCAGCACTTGACTCATACCCTTGCATGCCTTGTTGATTGTGACAGGCATTGAGGAGACAGGAGATGAGTTATTTGCTGCAGGATTCCTAGCCTCTGAATTTTGTCTAGGCCAGTGGGGAGTACCCCATCACACTTCTGATTTGTGCCTTGTTGATGGTGAACAGGTTTTGGGGAGTCAGGAGGCAAGTTACTCACCATATAATTCCTTGCCTTTGACCTGCTCTTGTTATCAAAGTGTTTATGTGACTGGTCCGGTTCAGTTTCTTGTCTGTGGTAACCCTCAGGACGTTAATACTGCAGGATCCAGTGATGGTAATTCTGTTGATTGTCAAGGGACAATAGTTAGTTTCTGTCTTGTTAGAGATGGTCGTTGTCTAGCAATTGTGTGGTGTGAATTTACTGTCAACTGAAGACTGGATGCTGTCTAGGAATTGCTACACATGGACCTGGAAAATGCTTCATATCTGAGAGGTCAGGAATGCTGCTGAATACTGTGAAATCAGCAGCAAATGTCCACATTTCCGAATTTATGACAACTGGAAGGTTATTGATGAAGCGACTGAAAATGATCAGGCCTCAGGCACTACCTGATGTCCTGGGCTGAGATGATTTACTTTCAACAAACAATCCCCCTTCCTTTGTAACACAGCGTGGAGCTGGAGGAACTCTGCAGGCCAGGCAGCATCTGAGGGGCAGGAAAGCTGACGTTTCAGGTTGGGACCCTTCTTCAGAAGTGGGGGGGGAGGGGGAAGGGAGCTCTCAAACAAATAGAGAGAGGAGGCGTGGAGCTGGGGAAGGTAGGTGGGATGGTGATAGATGAGTGCAAAACGTCATCTATTTCAAGCCCACTGACTCCCACAGCTACCTCGATTAAACTTCCTCTCACCCACCTTCCTGCAAGAATGCAATCCCCTACTCCTAATTTCTCCACCTCTGCCTCATCTAATCCCAAGATGAGGTGTTCCACTCCCGAACATCCCAGATGTCCTCATATTTCAATGACCGCAACTTCCTTTTCAGTGGTCGAAAACGCTCTTGACCGAATCTCTTGCGTTTCCCACAACTCTGCCCTCACATCCCCTCCCTGCAACAAAAACAAAGACAGAATCCCCCTTGTCCTCACGCATCACCCCACTAACCTCCAGATTCAAAGCATCATTCCCTGCCACTACCACCACCTGCAATCTTACCCCACAACAAAGGATATATTTCCCTCCCCACTCCTATCTACCTTTCTTAGGGACCGCTCTCTTCACGACTCCCTCGTCCTGCTCCACACTCCCCACTAGCCCCACCACCCCAGGCACATTTCCTTGCAACCGTAGGATGTGCTACACCTGCCCCTATACTTCCCCCCACCACCTCCATCCAAGGACCGAAGAAAACCTTCCACGTCAGACAGATGTTCATCTGTACATCCGCTAATGTGGTCTCTTGCATCCGCTGCTCCCAATGCAGCCTCCTCTACATCGGGGAGACCAAGCAGAGGCTCAGAGACCGCTTTGTGGAACACCTGCACTCTGTTCGAGACAAATGACAACACCTTCCCGTCGCGAACCACTTCAACTCCCCCTCCCACTCCCTAGGCGACCCACCCATCCTGGGCCGCCTCCAGTGTTACAATGACGCCACCCAGAAACTGGAGGAGCAGCATCTCATATTCTGCCTTGGAACCCTACATCCCAATGGTCTCAATGTGGACTTTTCCAGTTTTCAAATCTACCCACCCCAGCCTCATCCCATGACCAACCCTCCCTCTCATTCTCACCTCCTTGACCTGTCTGTCTTCTCTCCAACCTCACTGACCAATCCCCACCACTACCTACCTGCACTCACCTATCACCATCCCATCTACCTTCCCCAGCCCCTCTCATCCCTGCCTGTTTGACCTGTCCATCTTCTCTCCCACCTATCCGCTCCTCTCACCTCACTGACCAATCCCCACCACTGCTACCTGCACTCACCTGCCACTGTCCCACCTAACTTACCCAGCCGCACCTCTCCTCTATTTATTTCAGAGCTCCCTTCCCCCTCCCCCATTTCTGAAGAAGGGTCCTGACCCGAAACATAAGCTTTCCTGCTCCTCTGATACTGCCCGGCCTGCTGTGTTTCTCTAGCTCCACACTGTGTTTTTTCTGACTCCAGCATCGGCAGTTCTTACTATCTCTGAGTGAGTTATAACTTCACTGCGAAGCCTCTTCTAGGGATGCCTACCTTGAAGAAGTTATCCCCCTCCCTCCAGAAAGACCTCAGTGGATCTCTCTCCCACTGCAACCCTCTGGTAATCTCTTCGGCCCTGAAACTGCTCGAACACGTACTGAAGCAAACCAGGTGCCAGAGCCACATTGCCTTTGGAACCGGATCATCCCCAACGGACTGCAATCTACATTCAGGCAAACGCAATTTGGCCCTGACTGTGACAACCGCTACATACACAGATCCTCCAAAAACGGTTTTCTCTGAGGATCCTCAAGCACACGGTCTCAGCAATGCGTCGGCATCTCCTGGCCCTTCAATCAAGCCTAACCCAGCTCAGAGCCACCCTCTTCCAAACCTGCAAAGGACCTCTTCTGTTTTTCATTCTTCGCAGGATCCACAACCTCAACCTACAATTTTACTCTGCCCAATTGCACATTAAAAACCGTAAGTACTCCAAACTTACTGGTGCCTGCCACCCCACCTAGGGCCTCCCCCACAATGTGCCTGGTGCCATTGACCATGTGGTTACCATCGCATTACCTGCGGACACCACCGATCTCACCACATCTGCTGACGCCGGTCTCGTCACTTACATTACCACAAGCCATACCACCATCCGCACCACGAATGCTGCTGCTTCCGTCGTCGAATCCAAAAACAATGCCAACATCAAGGACACCCCTGCCAATGCTGCCAACATCAAGGACAACGTCACTTCCGCCGATTGATGTCGCTTCGCCCAACGCCGATGCCGCTCTACCCACCACCCCCACAGCCACCAGCTCTACAGCCAAGCCCAGCCAGGTCTTCACCATCCCTCCAGACCTCCCTCTCACTGAGGACGAATGGTCAGTCCTCAGTAAAGGACTTACCTTCATCCCCCTCCACCCGAACATGAATAAATACCGCTCACACCTGGATGTCAGTTTTTCCGCCGCCTCTGCGCCTATTTCTTTAACCATGAGTCTAACCCACCCTCTACCCCTTCTCCTGCCTCCAATACACCCCCTCCTCCTGGACACCACCCCAAGGCCTCCTCCCCTCCCTCGACCTCTTCATTTCCAACTGCCGTCGCAACATCGATTGCCTCAACCTCTCCAGCACAGAATGTGCAGCCCTCCGCTCCAACCCCAACCTCACCAACAAACCCGTGGACAGGGGAGGTGCAGTTGTAGTATGGCGCACTGGCCTTTACATCACCAAGGCCAGATGCCAACTCTCCGACACCACCTCCTACTGCTCCCCTGATCATGACCCCACCCCTGACCACCAAAACATCACCTCCCAGACCATTTATAACTTTATCACCTCAGCTGACCTCCCGCCCGCAGCCTCCAACCTCATCGTTCCCTAACCCCACACCACCTGTTTCTATCTCCTTCCCAAAATCCACAAACCCGACTGCCCTGGCCGACCCACTGGATCTGGGGGTGATTCGAACCACCTAAAAATCAGCAGATTACTGATTGCAAACCAGAATCCCTACAGCCCTAACAACATTTTGGCAAAAGGCCTGAAGATTCATGCTCCAGAACTTGCCAATTCCCTATCCAAGCTGTTCCAGTAGTTACAACACTGGCATCTACCAACAATATGGAAAATTGTCCAAGTATGTCCTGTACACACAAAAAAGCAGGACAAATTACTGCCCATCAGTCTACTCTCAGTCATCAATAAAGTGATGGAAGGTGACATCAACAGTGCTATCAAGCAGCACCTGCTCAGAAATAACCTGCTCAATGACGCCCAGTTTGGGTTCCTCCAGGGCCGCTCAGCTCCTGACCTCATTACAGCCCTGGTTCAAACATGGACAAAAGAGCCGAATTCCAGAGGGGAGGTGGGAGTGACAGCCCTTGATATCAAGGCTGCATTCGACCAAGTGTGGCATCGAGGACCCATTCGACCAAGTGTGGCATCGAGGACCCCTAGCAAAACTGGAATCAATGGGTATCAGGAGGCAAACTCTCCATTGGTTGAAGTCACAGCTGGCAAATAGGAAAATTGTTGTGTTTGTTAGAGGTCAGTCATCTCAGCTACAGGACATCTCTGCAGGAGTTTGTCATGTTGGGCTTAAAATCCAGACCATTAAGGGTTAATTGCTCATGGCAATGAGCAATTGAAGGTAAGTAAAGTACATGGAAAAGCAGGCTTAACACAAAAACGGCATAATTTGACTGAGAGGCAACTGCATGACACTGAATTGCCTATGGGGACTATTCTATTTTATAGTTACATGGGGCCACCTGGATTTGATTCTCAGCCTGTTTTGGAGGTTGGAAAAGTATAGCAGTCATTACGAAATGGAGATTGAGCATGTAATCTTAGATTCACAATAGTATTAATATCAGAAACTTTGTTCCAGTCATCAGACTTTTCACCATCAGCTGGCATTCGTGAGACCAGTGTCATGGAATCTGAGATAGAGTTCCAAGTGCTGCCATTGTCAAAGTCCCTAATGGAAAGAAGGCAGTGAGAGCCTTATATGCATTATTATGTTGTTTAAGCTAAAAGCTTGGCTTGTTTGTATATGCCTCTAATATATATTAAGTAGATTACGCTGATATATTTGCTTGATATTAGATTTAGATTTTTGTCACGTACTCAAATACAGAATACAGCAGTAAAAAATGCAAATTGTATAATATTGCCGCACAGGGTACCCATCTTGGGTACAAAGTCGTAAAAGAAACACCTTTAAAGAAGTTAAACATTGCCTTCATAGAATAAGTAAAAAAAGAAAGGAGTAAGGTAATAGTTAACATTTAAGTCTTTCTTAATTTAATTTCAGAGCGTAGCCCCTTCATGAGGTCACCTCACCTGACGAAGCGGCCAAACTCCAATGGCTTGTGATTTCAAATAAACCTTTCCTGCTCCTATGATGCTGCTTGACCTGCTGTGCTCATCCAGCCCCATGCTTGTTATCTCGGA
>JAHRHZ010000034.1:5197294-5217406 GCA_024137785.1 Ginglymostoma cirratum | reverse complement strand
TGATGCTGCTTGACCTGCTGTGTTCATCCAGCCCCATGCTTGTTATCTCAGATTCTCCAGCATCTGCAGTACCTTTTATCTCCAAGACACCACCAAGACAGGTGCCTTGCCAGGTCCACACTGAGGCCACGAAGAAACACATTAAAAAAAAAGGAAACAAGAAATGAACACATGGAGCGGACGAGCTCCAGCTGGAGCATCCTATTCTCCCACCATCTCTGCTGTTAGATAGGGGCTTTAAAAGTGCATGTGTCCACTTGTACAAATTTAGACCAGTCCTTAAAGAACGCTTTAGGTACTTTCTGCCTAATGATACAGGAGTAGTGTTCTCAGGATAGTGTCCTACGTTCAACCATCATTACCTGCTTCATCAATGACCTTCACTCTACCATCAGATCAGAAATGTTCGCCAATAATTGCACAATGTTTGGCACCATTCACAACTGCTTTGATACTGAAGCAGTCCATGTTCAAGTGCAAGATCTGGACGATATCCAGGATTGGGCTGACAAATACAGGCAATCTACCAACCAGCTATTCATGTTATACATTAATCAATCATTCACATTTTACATTAACAATGTGGATGAAGAAACTGAGTGCATTATTGATTGATGAAGGGTCTAGGCCCGAAACGTCAAGCTTTCCTGCTCCTATGATGCTGCTGGGCCTGCTGTGTTCATCCAGCTCCACACCTTGTTATCTCGGATTCTCCAGCATCTGCAGTACCTATTATTTCTGCATTATTACTATGTTTGTGGATGACATAGGCAGGTAGAACTGAGAAAGTTGGGAGGCTGCAGAATGACTTGGACATACTAGGCAAATGGGCAAAGTAGCAGGTGGAATACAAAATGGGGAAATATGAGATAATGCACTTTGGTAAGGCGAATAGGTGTGTAGACCATTTCCTAAATGGGGAACAGCTTCAGAAATCTAAGGCAAAAAGGGACTTGGGAGTCCTACTTCAAGATTCTCTTAAAGTTAACATGCAGGTTTAGTTGGCAGTTCGGAAGGCAAATTTAATTTTAGTATTCATTTCAAGACGGCTAGAATACAAAAGCAGTGATCTACTGCTAAAGCTCTAGTCAACTGCATTTGGAATATTGTCAGCAGTTTTGGGCCCGTTATCTAAGAAAGGATGCAGTGGCATTGGAGGGGGTCCAGAGGAGATTTATAAAAATGATTCCAGGGATGAAGGACTTGTCATTATAGAAGTGTTTGAGGATTGTGAGTCTGTATTCATTGGAGTTTAGAAGGACAAGGAAAGAATCTTATTGAAATTTATAGATAATTGAGATGCCTGAATAGAATGGACATGCAGATGTTTCCACAGGTAGGCGAGACTAGGACCTGACAACACAGCCTCAAAGTGGAATGACATTTTAGAACTAAGGAATTTCTTCAGCCAATGAGTGGTTAATGTGCGGAACTTATTTCTGCAGAGGGCAGTCAATGCCAAGTCATTGAGTATTCTTAAGTCAGAGGTAGATAGGTTTTTGATTGTTATGGGAATCAAGTGATACAGGGAGATGGCAGAAGAATGAGGTTGAGAAACGTATCAACCGTGATCAAACAGCAGAGCACAATTCTGCTCCAATATCTTCTGGTCTTATGGCTTTGGGGATCGTGCAAAAGAGGATTACCAGGATTTTGCCCAGATTGGAGTGTATTAGCTATAAGAAGAGGTTGAACAAATTTGGATTTTTTTCACTAAAGCATTGGAGGCTGAGGTGCAACCTGATAATAAGTGTATGAAGTTGTGAAAGGCAGGCATCCGGTGGATAATTAGTCTTTTTCCCATGGTGGAAATGTCAAATAGTAGAGAGTGCAGGTTTCAGATGAGAGGGGAAAAGTTTAAGGGAAATGCGCAAGGCAAGTTTTTTCTTGCACAGAGGGTGGTAAGTATCTGGAACATACTGCCAGGGAAGGTGGTAGAGCAGATACATAAATAACAGTTCAGAGACTTTTAGATAGACACATGAACAGGCAGGGAACAGAGGAATACGGAACATCTGCAGACAGGTAAGATTCATTTAGAATGGCATCATGGTTGGCAGAGACGTGGTGGGCCATACGGTCCGTTCCTGTAAGGTACTGTGTTCTATTGAAAGAACGTCCAAAGATTATTTTCTAAGCAAACAAAAATCTATTTGAAAACCTTAGGCAACCTTGCACGATTAGTGAATTGACCACACATGACAAACATCACAGCAACAGACTCTGGTACATCCTATACTTTATCCTTTTGTCTTTAAGAGTGACCTATTGGCTGAACTGGCTTTTTCCAGAAATACAATCTCTGCAATTGTTTCTCTTTTTCCCTTTTGCTGGAGAGAGGGAGAGTCTGTGTGTTTGTGTTTCTTGGAAATATTAATACTTCTATATATTGACTGTGTATGTTAACCAATCATTGCATCTTTGAATGAGTTTTGTTCTGATAATAAATCCAGAATTGTTTATATTAAGAAAACCTGGTTGACACAGATTTTTGTTTAAACCCTGATATGGATGAGGCATTCAACTGGTCTTTTTATTAAACGGAAAGTTTTATTTCTCCACATTGCATTCTGTACAGTAGTAAAACTATAGAGATGATTATTACAGATTTTATATGACTATTGCCCCACATGTAACTAATGTCACAGGTTTGCCAGAACTGCTGCTTCTCAGGTCATTGATACTCATATAAGTAAGTTTGGAGGATTACCAGATACTATTTCAGAATTCTTCCATATTTACAATTCTCTTTCAAACTTCATCGATCAAAACCACTGATTAGGCAGCACAATGGTTAGCACTGCTGCCTCGTAGTGTTAGGGACCCAGGTTCAATTCCACACTCGGGCAGCTGCCTGTGTGGAGTTTTACACATTCTCTCCATTTCTGCAAGGATTTCCTTCCACAGCCAAGCCACTAGCCTACATGTCTTTGGACTATGCGAAATTGCCCATAGCGTCCAAGGATATACAGAGTAGGTGGGTAAACCATGGGAAATGCAGGGTTACAGGGATAGGGTAGAGGATGGATCTGAGTCGAATGCCCTTCGGCAGGTTGGTGCGGAGTTGATGGGCCAAATGGCTTGCTTTCACACTGTAGGGATTCTATGATCTCACAGCATCTGTATTTACTGCAGATTCTATAAATGTCTGATTTGATTTCATTCTTATAGCCTTGAATAATAATTGGTAAGCTTCAGGGACAAGCTTATATACATTGTTGTTCTTTTAATAGTTTCACAGTCTGCCGAATGTTTTTCTGACAAACTAGTATACACATTCATAAGTGTATCTAGAATTTATGTAACAATAAAGTCCAAAACATTTTTTAGCCACTTCTACATTGATGTTTTTCAGGTCAGGCACTAAACACATATTTAGTTAAATAAAATCCCTTAATGGAATCAGAATTATGCCCCAAGCCATAATTTCTTTGTTTTCCTTTAGATTTTACTGTTACACATACACACGTATAGAAGGACAGTGAAAAGTCTATAATCCCACCACAGAAGGAACTATCTTAAGATACCAAGGTGCAAAAACTTTGTTTCTCTTATCTTTTTAACTCAGGTACAAAGTCATAAGCATGAGTTCATAGACTAAGTAGGAAAAATAAGGTAATAGTTGACATTATTAATTTAAACTAGGAAAATAAACACTTCAAAAGGAATAAATTTAAAAAGTTCAACAGTCTTTGACGAGTCCTCTCTTAGCTTACTCTCCAAGAGACCTCAATTGCCTGTTCTTGACGCCACTGCCGTTGATACTGGCGCCTCTCCGATCTTCCCCCCATGCCTCAGGAACATGCCCGGGCAGAAGGTTAAGAAACACCAAGGTGGGGAAAGTACCAAAACAAAAGGGGAAAGAGACGGAGAAGGGGAGAAAGAGAGAAGGAAAGGAGAATTAAAAGAGACAGAGCGAAGGAGCTCTGGCTGGAGTGGCCTACTCAGAAATGGGGGAGGGGAAGGGGATTCTGAAATAAATAGGGAGAATGGAGGCGGCGGATAAAAGATGGATAAAGGAGAGGAGACAGACAGGTCAAAGAGGCGAGGGTGGAGCCAGTAAATGTGAATGTAGGTGGGGAGTTAGGGAGGGGATAGAACATAGAACATTACAGCACAGTACAGGCCCTTCAGCCCATGGTGTTGCGACGACCTATGAAACCAATCTGAAGCCCATCTAACCTACACTATTCCATGATCATCCATATGTTTATCCAATGACCATTTAAATGCCCTTAAAGTTGGCGAGTCGACTACTGTTGCAGGCAGGGCATTCCACGCCTTTACTACTCTGTGTGTAAAAAACCTACCTCTGACATCTGTCCTATATCTATCACCCCTCAATTTAAAGCTATGTCCCCTCGTGCTAGCCATCACCATCCGAGGAAAAAGGCTCTCACTGTCCACCCTATCTAATCCTCTGATCATCTTGTATGTCTCTATTAAGTCACCTCTTAACCTCCTTCTCTCTAACAAAAACAGCCTCAAGCCCCTCAGCTTTTCCTCATAAGACTTTAGTCCAGGGAAGACGGACAGGTCAATGGGGAGGGATGAGGCTAGTAGATAGGAGATGGGGGTGGGGCTTGAGGTGGGAAGAGGGGATAGGTGGGAGGAAGGATAGGTTAGGGAGGCGGGGACAAGCTGGGCTGGTTTTGGGATGCGGTAGGGGGATTTCCCCGACGTAGAGGCCGCCACATCTGGAACAGTGGACGCAGTATACCACATTAGCAGATGTGCAGGTGAACATCTGCTTGATGTGGAAGGTCTTCTTGGGGCCTGGGATGGGGATGAGGGGGGAGGTGTAGCACTTCCTGCGGTTGCAGGGAAAAGTGCCAGGGGTGGGGGGACTGGAGGGGAGTGTGGAGCAGACAAGGGAGTCATGGAGAGAGTGGTCCCTCCAGAAAGCAAATAAGGTTGGGGAGGGAAAAATGCCCCACCACCAAAGACATGTGGCCTCCTCTACAACGGGGAAACCAAGCGGAGGCTTGGGGACCGCTTTGCGGAACACTTACGCTCAGTTCACACTAAACAACTGCACCTCCCAGTCACAAACTATTTCAACTCCCCCTCCCATTCCACAGATGACATGTCCATCCTGGGCCTCCTGCAATGCCACAACAATGCCACCTGAAGGCTGCAGGAACAACACCTCATATTTCGCTTAGGAACCCTGCAGCCCAATGTGGACTTCACAAGCTTCAAAATCTCCCCTCTCCCTACTGCATCCCAAAACAAGCCCAGCTTGTCCCTGCCTCCCTAAACTGTCCTTCCTCCCACCTCAAGCCCCACTCCCATCTCCTACCTACTAGCCTCATCCCACTCCCTTGACCTGTCCGTCTTCCCTGGACTGACCTATCCCCTCCCTAACTCCCCACCTACACTCACCTTTACTGGCTCCACCTCTACCTTTTTGACCTGTCTATCTGCTCTCCGTCTATCTTCTCCTTTATCCATCTTCTCCCCGCCTCCTCCTCCCTCCTTATTTATTTCAGAACCCCCTTCCCCTCCCCCATTTCTGAAGAAGGGTCTAGGCCCGAAACATCAACTTTCCTGCTCGGCCTGCTGTGTTCGTCCAGCTCTACACCTTGTTGTCTCAGATTCTCCAGCATCTGCAGTTCCTACTATCTCTCAAATAATCCACTATTACGTTTTCTATTCCCAGAAACTCTAAGGCAACACAGTCATTTGAAATTCCAATCTGTGTAATATACTTAAAAGCAATTCTCCCAGTTATAAACTCAGGACATCCACGCATCCTTTCCCAAACAGATAGGCATCCATCAAGTGTTCTTACTTTGTCATGATCCCAGCAGATGGTAACACTGGACAAGTCGGATCCCAGATTAAATTTATGGGCTTGATAGACCATAAATTTTGTTCTTGGTAATTGTCTGCTATGATTACCACTGAACATACCGTATTCACAAGAGGCTGTCGTCATGCCTTTAACAAAAGATTATTACACACACAAAAAAAGCACACTATAAGAACCATTTGTAATTTTTATTACAAATATTAGAAGTGATATTCAAACTCTTACACTCAACCTTAGAGATACAGGTTTCCACTTGAACGCTGGCACAGCTGAACTTGGTTGATGTACGGCAAACTTCTGCACTCAGTGCTAATTCTTTCATCAATGTCTCGTCTTGAGAAGAAGAAACAAACTGCTAATAAAGCTCACATTCTTGACATGGATTCTTTAATTGAGTACTCCAATGCCTTCTACTTCTGGAGTTCTCTCTCCCTATTGGCATTAAGCCTAAATTGCTTTAGTGACCACTAAGCTACACAGTGCAGAACGACAGACTTCGTCACCTTGAATTCTCACTGAAACTTGCACACTTCCTGAAAAGAAACCTTTGGATGCAAAGAAAAACTAGTTTCTGTCTCTATCTCCCCGTGTTTATACAGGGCATATCCAGACCAAAATTTTTTCCTCTTCTATCCTTGTTGTGTTCTAAGGCCATTCACTTCAGTTAAAAATGTAAACCGCATCTCAATAGCCCACCACCACTTGCAGGTGTCAGAAGTGAATCCAAATTCTTCCCTTCTTAACCCACATACTGTACTTTCAAACATCCAGGCAAAAATGGCATAGCTTGATTGGCACTACATCCACAAGAATTCACTCCCTCCACCACCAATGCTCAGCAGCAGCAGTCTACAAGACGCAATACAAAAATTCGTCAAAGGTCCTTAGCCAGCACCTTCCAAATGCACGACAACTTCCATCAAGGTCAAAGCAGCAGATACAACTTCCCAACCAAGCAACTCGCCATCCTGACTTGAAAATATATCACTGCTCTTTCAACTGTCTCTGGGTCAAAACCCTGGAATTCCCTCCTAAATGGCTATATGGCTCCACTGCAGCAGTTCAAGGAAACAGTTGATGACCTTCTCGAAGGCAACTCTGGATGGGCAATAAACATTGTCACAGCCAGCAATGCATACATGCCATGAATGAATAAAAAAGGAACACTGAGAAGTGCATAAACCTCATTTTCTGTTCGGTTTTATTTTATTCAATAAAGTTTAGTCATTTAGGTGTTGTTACATCTTAAAGTGACTCATGTTACAAAATGTTCGAGGTTCAGCAGCTATGTTATGGAAAACATGTAACCATTTCGATGTAACCTCCTGGAATCTGGAGAAAGCATATTTAATGGTGTTGCCAGTGACAAAATACTGCATCTAGGCTACTGTACGAGGTAGCTTTAAGTTTACTGGAGCCATGATGATTATTGAAAATATTGACGAATTCTTCCAATTCAATCCACGCGAGTTCAAATCTCCCCATCTCGGAGGGGACAAGCTTCCCTCAAGCAAACACAGAATGCCCAAGAAATTCAGGTGGTCTGGCAGCAATTGTGGGCAGGAGAACTGAAGAAGTTTTTCCTGACTTGAAACATTATCTGTTGTTTTGTTCTCCAGATGCTGCCAGACCCAGTGAGTTTCCCCAGCACTCTGTTGTGTTTGTTTCAGATTCTCAGCACTTTGCTTTTATTTAAGCTTCCTTCAAGTATGGGGTCAGGGAAGGCCTGCACATGACTATCTTTGAAGGGGTGGAATAGAATGCCTCCCCCCGACAGAGAGCCTCTGATTGTGAAATGTAATGTACTTACTGGTCATGAACAGAAGTTGCTGTGAAAACTCAGCAGTGGCTGGATAATCTGTGGAGAAAAAGCAGAGTTAAAGCTTTGAGGCCAGGGACCCTCCTTCACAACCGAGTTCTGAGATCCTGTACTCATATGTAATGAGAACTGGATAGCTAGTTCTGAAGAAGGGTCACTGGATCTGCAATATTAGTTCTGCTTTCTAACCTCAGATGCTGTCACACCAGCTGTGGTTTTCTCCTGCACATTCTGATTTTGTTTCTGCATTTCCAACATTTGCAGTTCTGTGTGCTTTTTGTTTATACGAGGGAATTTGAATTGGTAAATGCTGTAGTTAATATTACAACAGTGCAACCCCTCCCAGAGCAGTTGGCTGCCAGGATCAGCGAGTAAAAGGGGGCTGGCTTGGAGCGGAATACTGAGACTGAGCTGTAGACAAGCAAAGGAGCGGAGACACAGCGACAGCCTGGGGACATGGCTGTCTTGCTGCCGGTTCTGCTGAGCCTGGGCGCCCTGCTGCTCACCCTGCTGTACTGGGCGGGCGCTTTCAGAAGGCGGCGGCCGGGCGAGCCCCCCTTGGACCGGAGCTGGCTGCCTTGGCTGGGCCACATCCTGTCGTTCAAGGCGAACACGATAGAGCTCCTGCGGCGGATGCAGAACAAGCACGGCGACATCTTCACGATGCAGCTGGCCGGCCACTACGTGACCTTCCTGATGGAGCCACGCTCGTACAGCGCGGTGATGAAGGCGTCCCGGGCCAAGCTGGACTTTGAGAAGTTCGCCGTCGAGCTGGTGAGGCGGGTGTTCGGCTACCACGCCCAGGACGACGACCACCAGCTGCTGGAGACGGTGAGCCACAAGTACCTGATGGGAGATGGCCTGGAGGAGCTGACCGAGGCCATGATGATGAACCTGCAGAACCTGATGCTGGAAGGGCTACCCAAGGGAGAGTGGATGGAGGATGGGCTCTTCCACTTCTGCTACAACATCGTCTTCCGAGCCGGCTACTCTTCGCTGTTCGGTAACGAGCAGGACCCCGGTGGCGACAAGGGCACAGGCCGGCTTCTAGACCGACAGCGCTCCGAGACCCTCTTTACCGAGTTCCGGCGCTACGACTGCCTCTTCCCGCGCCTGAGCTACGCCGTACTGTCCCCGAGGCAGAAGCTGGAGGCAGAGAGGCTCAAGCGGTACTTCTGGGAGGCGCTGTCCGTCGACAAGCTGCGGTACCGGGAGAACATCAGCGGCTGGGTGTCGGAGCGCCAGCGCCAGCTGAAGGAGCAAGGCGTGGAGACCTACATGCAGAACCGCTACATGTTCCTGCTGCTGTGGGCGTCGCAGGGCAACACCGGGCCGTCCGCCTTCTGGCTGCTCCTCCACCTGGCCCGTCGCCCCGACGCCCTGCAGGCCGTGCGGGCCGAGATCGACAACGTGCTGCGGGAGAGCGGCCAAGAGGCCGGGCCCGGCAAACCTCGCATCCGCCTGACCAGGCGCATGCTGCTGGGGTGCCCGGTGCTCGACAGCGCCGTGGAGGAGAGCCTGAGGCTGGCCGCCGCTCCTTTGATAATCCGGGCCGTGCGGCAGGACATAGCGCTCCAACTGGACAACGGCCGCGAATACCGCCTGAGGCAAGGAGACCGCATCGCCTTGTTCCCTTACCTATCCCTGCACATGGACCCGGAGATCTACACGGAGCCCTCCGAGTTCCGCTACGACCGCTTCCTGCAGCCCGACGGCCTCCGCAAGAACGACTTCTACAAGGGCGGCCGCCGCCTCAAGTACAACACGATGCCGTGGGGAGCGGGAGTCAGTATGTGCCCCGGCCGCTTCTTCGCCGTTAACGAGCTCAAGCAGTTCATCTTCCTCATGCTCACCTACTTCGACGTGGAGCTGCTACAGCCCGAGGACGCGGTCCCGCCGATAAACCGCGACCGCTGGGGCTTCGGCATCATGCAGCCCTGCCACGACGTCCGCTTCCGGTACCGCCTACGGTACTGAGGCTCCGCGGAGCTCCGTTGGCCCCGCCCACGTCCACCCCCGCCTCGCCGCGCCGCAAATCCCAGATAACAAAGCATGGGGCTGGATGAACACAGCTGGCCAAGCAGCATCAGAGGAGCAGGAAAACTTGACGTTTCGGGCCAAGACCCTTCAGTCCCCTCCAGCCCCACCACTTATCCCTGCAACCGCAGGAAGTGCTACACCTGCCCCCACACCTCCTCCCTCACCCCAATCCCAGGCCCCAAGAAGACTTTCCACATCAGGCAGAGGTTCACCTGCACATCTGCCAATGTGGTAGACTGCATCCGCTGTACCCGTTGTGGCTTCCTCTACATCGGGGAAACCAAGCGGAGGCTTGGGGACCGCTTTGCAGAACACCTGCGCTCAGTTCGCAACAAACAACTGCACCTCCCAGTCGCGAACCATTTCAACTCCCCCTCCCATTCCTCAGATGACATGTCCATCCTTGGCCACCTGCAATGCCACAGTGATGCCATCCGAAGGCTGCAGGAACAGCAAATCATATTCAGCCTGGGAACCCTGCAGCCCAATGGCATCAATGTGGATTTCACAAGCTTCAAAATCTCCCCTCCCCCAACCGCATCCCAAAACCAGCCCAGCTCATCTCCACCTCCCTAACCTGTTCTTCCTCTCCCCTATCCCCTCCTCCCACCTCAAGCCCCACCCCCATCTCCTATCTACTAACATCATCCCGCCCCCTTGACCTGTCCGTCCTCCCTGGACTGACCTATCTCCTCCCTACCCCCCCACCTACACTCACCTTTACTGGCTCCATCCCCGCCTCTTCAACCTGTCTGCCTCCTCTCCACCTATCCTCTCCTCTATCCAACCTTTATCCGTCTCCCTATTTATTTCAGAACCCTCTTCCCCTCCCCCATTTCTGATGAAGGGTCTAGGCCTGAAACGTCAAGATTTCCTGCTCCTATGATGCTGCTTGACCTGCTGTGTTCATCCAGCCCACGCCTTGTTATCTCGGATTCTCCAGCATCTGCAGTACCTTTTATCTCTCCCCACCGCAAATCCTTCTGGCCCCGCCCACGTCCAAGCTCCCTTCCCCCGCTGCTGCCCCCACTGGCCCTGCCCATAATCACGCCCCCTACGGTATCTGCCCCCTTGTCGGCCCCGCCTCTTTGACGGCTCCATGCTGTCCCGGCCTTTCCCTTCACAGTTCCCACCCGGACCCACACCCAGTTTAACTTTTGGCAAATTCAACTTCCAATCAAGTGCATTCCCGTTCCCTCAAAACGTACCGAACATTGCTGTGTTCTATTAATTATATTTTCGTTATCTTTTTACTGAGGGATAGAGCCGTTTCCTTTGTGCTCAGGGTGAGGCAGAGGGGTTTGGAGAGGTAATGTCAGGGGGTACAGATGAGGCTGTGTGCGGTAATTACACAGGATTTAGAAATGTATTTAATTTGTTTAATCTTTCCAGGGTAACTATCGAATCCCTACAGGGCAGAAGTAGGCCATTCAGCCCATGTGTCCACACTAACCCTCCAATGAGGATCCCACCCAGACCCACATCCCCTATCCCTGTAGTCTTGCATTCCCCATGGCTAACCCACGTAGCCTGCATGTCCCTGGACAATATGGGCAATTTAGCTTGGCCAATCCACCTAACCTGCTCATCTTTGGACTGTGGGAGGAAACCCGAGCACCCAGAGGAAACCCACGCAGACATAGGGAGAAGGTGCAAACTCCACACAGACAGTCGCCTGAGGCTGGAGTTGATCTTGGGACCCTGGAACTGCAGCAGTGCAAATCACGGAGCCACCATGTCGCCCCTGACATCTGTCAGGTCATTCCAAGTTCTTGGACTAGAACTGAGAGGACAAGATGTTCACTCTGGGTGACGGAAGTTTAAGCTTCTCTGGCAATTCCCACATAATCAGTTTCTAAAGACTTCCACAAGGCCCTGCAACCTTGGGGGTACATCTTTTCACCGACTATACGGAAACTGGGAAATCTAGAGTATTATAATGACTGATGGTTGCATGTGGTGACACAATAGTACTGTTTTTAATGTTCCCTGCCAATGGAGTACTTGTGAAATTTGGTCACTATTTAACGTAGGGAAAGAGCTGAATATACAGAAAAAAAAATTGTTGGTAGTTCGAATCAGCTCCAGGGATTTACCAGAAATAGTAAATTTTCTCTTCCTCCTTTTTCTTAAAGAAGCAATGACATCCTCATATGTTCTAGCCTTAGGGTAGCACCCAAATTTATACATGACTGTAGATCTATAGGAACATTCTAAAACCCGCAGACTCACCGCATGATTCCTAACTCCAGTAGAGCAGAACTCTGCACTAGGGTCAGTGCAACAATTTTTAAAAGTTTTAGGATGGTATGAGCCACTTGAATTCTGTCGCTGCGAAAGAGTCAAAAATACAGTTTCACCATAGCAGAGAAGATGAGGAGCTGTTGACAGTCACAGACCATGGGGGAAGCCACTTAATTCAGATGCAAACAGTAGTAAATTATCCTATCTTTGATCTTCTCAACGTGTCTGTGGTCTTTGGCACAGTTGACCACATCATTATTCTCCAATGTCTTTCCCCTGTTGTCCAGCTGGGTGGGCCTACAGTCAACTGATTCCATCCATGTCTATCCAGTCATGACTGGAAACACCATTTTGCACGTACACTGGTGTTATCCTTTTGTCCTTTTCCACCAACTCTATTAATGCCTCCACACTGTTGGGCTTCCAATTTGTTGATACATTGTGTAATTAACGAGGCTTAAGTTATCAAATTGCACTGTTCATAAACTTAATGATACAAAGCCTTAATTTGTATGTACTTTTGGGATTATGGTTAAGAGGTCTTTAAGCTGGCATGCCATTTAAATGGTACAAAGGAGAAAAATAAACACAGTGGTTTTAATGGTGCAAGGTATATATTTAGATTCCAGAGGGTTTAGCATTAGCATAAACAGAGACTCAGTTAAGAGTTACAATTGTAAATACAGGATACAAGTTAATGGTTCAATTGTTTTACTAAAGCCATGAACACTTTCCCCAATGTCAAGAATTATAAGTATTGGGTACAAGTTAAGTGTGACTATTGTAGGGAAGCCAGTGAACACTCTTCTTTTTGGTCAAAAATTGCAAATATTTAGTTAAATTGTAAGTTGTGTTGACAGGTTCACAGCCAAGCTGAATATTGCAAAAGCTGCCTGAAAAATGTGCATAACAATAGGGCACTTGCCAGGTGTCTTTGCATTTTCCAGGGATAGATTTTGCCCAGGCCACTTGATTTTGGGGCATTTGCCAAAGGAAAAAGTTAGGAGCTTGTAATTGAGTAAAGTGGGAGGTGGTGGCTTGTGATAATGTCACTGGACTAGTAATCCAGAGCCTAAGGCTAATGCTCTGGGGACACGGCTTAGAATCCCACCATGAGATATGGTGAAATTTGAATAAAAAGTTGGCCAATGACAACTATGTTGATTGTCATAAAAATCCACCGAGTTCACTAATGTTCACCTAGTTCACTAACCTGCGGGTGTCTTCAGGTTTACAGCAGTGTGGGTGACTCTTAACAGCTCACGGGGGATGGGCAATAAATGCTGATCTAGCAAGTGACACCCATCAACAAATTTGGGAAAAAAAACTTCCCAGGAAGTTGCATGAGGAATTGCCAGTTGATTGTTCATTGCCATGGATTTGAGGCATACTGTAAAATCCCAGATCATTATTAGGGCTGAAGGTAATTATACCAAAAGAAAAGTGAGTAGTGTCTGGTCTTGTCAGCAGAGAGCTGTGGAGGGCTTAATGTGAGGGAGGAAGAAACTCAGCAAGTAGTTGTAAAATCTGCCCAGTACAGTTAAGGTAGCCTGAGAATTTAGAGTTGAAATCTTAAAGCTGCAAAGAGGGCATTGTACATATTACAGTTAAGCTGACTAAGTTAAAACTTTGGAAAATGTGTGAGCCTAGAGATCAGGTTTAAGGAACCAAAAAGAGACGAGCCCAAACATCCCGAGATCCATGGAATGACAGACCAACACATGTTGGACTTGTATGTGTACCGTGCCTCAACGAGTGGAATGTCAAAAATCACTCTTTGCTGTCTGATAAATCTAAACTAGTGATTGTCCTCTCTGCCAATAAAGGGATGCCCTGTCAGGAATTGTCTTGTTCTGGAACTTACAGAGAGCAAATCCCAACACGAGTTGGCGCGAAGGGACTATCGCTGTGCTGTATGACTCTGTGACTCTAATTGTCTTGTCTGACATTCAGTGCTGGCTGAGCAGAAATTCCCCTTAAATAAATATTGGGAAAACCCAGCCCAAACCCCGTTGCACTGATGATCACTCCATCCTTCTGTCTGGTGACGGAGGCTGAATTACAACTTTTGTCTGCAACTTTGCTGTCATGTTTGACCCCAAGAGTTTTCAACCACATATGCATGCCATCACTAATTCCACCTCTGTAATATTGCCTTATTCTCTCCATCTCAGCTCAACCAAGGCTGAAACCTTTACTCATGCCTTTGGAACCTCTAGATGTACTGGTAGATAAGATTAGAAGAAGAGGATAGCAGGCTCATTAGAAACATAAATCTGTTCTATCAAAAGCCCTGTTTCTGTGGTGTAACAAATTTCTGATCTTTTATGCACTAAGATTAATACATTGCAAATAATAAATGAAATGAATTACCAAATATATTACTGTTTCAACTTTCATGAATCTGTTTAAAACATTAAGGACCTAACCAAATGAAAAGGATAAAATATTCACTGCTTTGGATAGAGTGATTTCCATGGTATGTGTAATTTCAGTTTAAAACATGTTTTTACTAAGACTGATTGAAAGAGATGTTTGTGACATTTCTATCGCTTCTTGAAATTCCATCCAATGTGAATGAAATCAAGAAATTGGGTTAGTAATGCTTCCAAAACAAATGTATAAAATACGCCGAAAGACTTGGCATTCCTTTTAATTCTTCAGTCATACAGTACCTATTGCGTTTGACATAAAATGCTGTGTGAATATCCTTGATACAGGGCTACGGGGAAAAGGCTACAGGGAGTAGATCCAGGTGAGTTTCTCTGTTATGCCTACCTGCACTCTGTGAGGCACAGAATGAAAGCTGAATTGATTAGTCATGTGGTTAATTCTGTTTTCAGTTAATGTGGTGGTTCAGATTCAGACAAATCTGCAATTGTCATGCAACTCAGCTGCTTCCCCAACTTTACCCTGTAGATCTGCAAGTTCTTTCTATTCAGATATTTAAATTTGATAAAAAAGAAGAGGAAGTTGGATAGCATTTCTGGTTAAAGAGACCGTAGCATAATAGTGAGGAAGGATATTAGCTTTAGTGAATTGGAATCTGTTTTGGGTAGAGCTTAGAAATGTCAAGGGGCAATAAAATGACAGTGGGGGTAGTGCACAGACTCCCAAACCCTCATGGTACTGTTGGGGAAGGTGTTAAATAGGAAAATAGAGATACAAGCAGTATAGGTACAGCTGAAATTATGGGATGTTTTAATCTGCATATACATTGGGTAAGTCAAACCAATCACAATACCATGGAGGAGGAATTTCTAGATTGTGTGTGAGATAGCTTTCTGGATCAAGACACGAGGAACCAACTACAGAATAGGCCATCCTAGACTAATGTGGAGGTGCCGGTGTTGTACTGGGGTGGACAAAGTCAGAAGTCACACGACACCAGGTTATAGTCCGACAGGTTTATTTGAAATCACAAGCCTTCGGAGCGCACAGACACAGAATTTATAGGCAGAGAGATCAAAAGATCATACAAATGGTGTGAGTGGAGTGTCAAATAATAAGCCTCAGCAGGTGACCAAAAGTGCTAGACAGTGTGAGTAAAGTGTCAACAGCTGAATAACAAGCAAAGGTGTGACCTATAATTCGATTAAATGAGGCAGAAAGATAATTTTAAAAAATTAAAAATAAGGTGTGCTGGACACAAACTAAATGACTGGAATGGCATGATAGGTATAAGTGTCACATGCCGAGGGTCTAACCAAAGGAATAAGTAATCCAAAACTGTACAAACTAATTAAGGTAGAGAGATCATAATAATTTATCAAGGTGATACAGTAGAAACAGGACAGCAAGGAAGGTTTTACAGATATAGAACAGTGTGGTGGGGTCATATGTAGCGCAATATGAACCCAAGGTGTACAAGATGATCATAGGTATAGATAGGGTGGACAGCCAGAGACTTTTTCCTCAGGTGGAGTTAGCTATTATGAGGGGGCATAGTTTTAAAGTGAGTGGAGGTAGATATCGGGGAGACGTCAGAGGTAGGTTCTTTACTCAGAGAGTGGTCGGGGCGTGGAATGCATTGCCAGAGAGGGTAGTGGAGTTGGCCTCATTAGGGGCATTTAAGCGGCTATTAGATAGGCATACGGATGATAGTATAAGGTAGGGGTGGAGGTTAGACGGACCTTAGATTTAGGGTAAAAGTTCAGCACAACATCGTGGGCCGAAGGGCCTGTACTGTGCTGAACTGTTCTATGTTCTATGTTCTAAGATCATGGTTGAGGCCGTCTTCATGGGTACGGGACTTGGCTATCAATTTTCTGCTCAACAGTTCTGTGTCGTTGTGTTTCTCAAAGTCCACCTTGGAGGACGCTTACCCGAAGATCAGAGGCTGAATGTTCTTGACTGCTGAAGTGCTCACTGACTGGAAAGGAACATTCCTGTCTAGCAATTGTTGCTCGGTGTCCATTCATCCTTGTTATAGTTTCTGCATGGTCTCACCAATATGCCATGTCTCACGGCATCCTTACCTGCAGAGTATGAGATAGACAACATTGGCCAAGACACATGAGTATTGCTATATATGTGGTAGCTGGTGTTCCATTTGTGATGGTAGTATCCATGTCGATGATCTGACACATCTTGCAGAGGTTGCCACGGCAGGATTGTGTGGTGTTGTGAACGATGTTGTCTCGAAGGCTGGGTTGTTTGCACTGAACGATGGTTTGTTTAAGGTTTGGAGGCATGGGGAAGATCTCGGCAAGATGCTCATCATCATTGATGACATGTTGAAGGCAGCGAAGAACATGGCATAGTCTCTCCTCTCCAGGATGATGAAGGGTACTCCTATCGGTTGTATCCCGTGTCTGTCTTCGGAGGATCTCATTGCAGTTTTTCACTGTGGCACATGGGAACTGGCGATTGATGAGTTGAGCATCATATCCTGTTCTTATGAGGCCATCTTTCAAAATCTTTAGGTGTCCATTGCTTCTCATCTAAGCAGATCCTGTGTACGTACAGGGCTTGTCTGTAGAGGATGATTTCAATAATATGTTTAGGGTGGAAGCTAGAGAAGAGCAGCATTGTGAGTATTTCTGTGTGCTTGGGGTAGAGTGAGGTACTGAGGTGTCTGTCCTTGATGGAGACTGGGTATTGTTTAATCTGAAATTATTAATTGACAATTAGTTGTGCAAAATTTCTTGGGCAAGAGTGACCATTCAAATATTTAAAGAGCGTATGGAGGAACTGCAACAATTCATTCCTGTCTGGCGCAAATAGGAAACATGGCTTGACCGTGGCTAACAAGGGAAATTAAGGATAGTACTAGATTCAAGAATGGGCATACAAAATGGCCAAAGAAAACAACAGACTTTAGGAGTGGGAGCAATTTAGATTTCAGCAAAGGAGGCCAAAGGGATTGATTAACAGGAGGGAAAATTGAGTATGACAGTAAGCTTACAGTGAACATACGAACTGATTTTTAAATTACCAATAGGTACGTAAAGAGAAAAAGATTATTTAAAAGAAATGTAGTCTCTTACATTCAGAAACAGGGGAAGGTATAATAAGAACATAAGAAATAGGAGTAAGGGCCATCTGGCCCATTGAGCCTGCTGAAAGTACATGATGCAGAGTGGCACTAACAGTGCACATTCAATTCCCACATCGACTGAGTTGATTACAGAGTCCCCGCTTTCTCAGCATTGCCCAAGTCGTGGTGAGACTCAAGTTGAACTCCCAATCAGTCATCTCTGTTTCTCTAATGAGAAAGCAACCTACTACTGGGGTAACAGCAGTTCATCATTGAAATGCAGGCTGCAAGCTGTTCTTTAACAACAGAATTTAAGTATAATACACAAAATAGGGGGGAAAACAAACCAGGCAATACAAAACACAGTTTTAAAGGATCTGAACACAACAGCAAAATAAACTTGCAGCCTGTTTCCTAACAGTATATGTTACACAGAATCAAGTCCAGAGAATTCACACACCTTGTCGGTGGCATGGTGGCTCAATGTTTGACACTGCTGCCTCACTGTGCCAGGGACCCGGGTTTAATTCCACCCTCAGGCAGCTGTGTGGAGTTTGCACATTCTCCAGTGTCCGCATGGGTTTGCTTCCACAGTCCAAAGATGTGCAGGCTAGGTGGATTGGCCATGGGAAATGCATGAGAGGTTCTGGGCCATCAGAATTGTGAAAGGTTTATTGCTTGTAGACTTGGACAAGAACCATCAAATTGTCTCTGCAGTCCTCAGTAAACTAGAAGCTGTTACTTTAGTAGAGTACTTATCTTTACTTGGAGTTGATATATAATCCCTACAGTGCAGATGGAGGCCATCTGGCCCGTTGAGTCCACACGGACCCTCCAAAACCCATCCAGACCCACACCCCTAACCTATCACTGGCCCCCTGCGTTTCCATTGTCAATCCACCTAGCCTGCCTTGGACTCTGGGACGAAATCGAAGCATCCAGAGGAAACTCACATAGACAGATGCCCGAGGGTGGAATTGAACCCAGGTCCCTGGCACTGCAAGGCAGCAGTGCTAATCACTGAGTCACTGTGCTGCCCCCGATGGTGGTGCTGAAGTGGCAAGCAACTGGTAGCTTAGCGTCATTTTTATGGATAGAATGTAGGCATCTTGCAAAGCAGTCACCCAGTCTGCACTTCATTTCCCCAATATAGCGGAGATCACGTTGTGAGCAGCAAATACGGTAGGCTAGATTGAATAAAGTGCAGGTAAATTACTGCTTTACCTGGAAGGTGTGTTTGGGCCCTTAGATAGTGAGGAGGGAGAAAGTAAACGGGCAGGTATTACACCTTTTGTGGTTGCAGGGGAAGATGCCGTGGGCTATGGGAGGGTTGTTGGGAGTGAAGGTGGTGTGGACCAGGGTATCCTGGAGGGAACGGTCCCTGTAGAAAGCTGATAAAGGAGAGGAGGAGAATATGTATCTGATGGTGACATCTGCTGGAGATGGCAGAAATAGTGGCTTATGATCATTACTTGCGATTCATGCACCCTGACCCCTCTATACCCGAGTTTCACAACCTCTTTCTATTTAAGTAAAATGCTGCTTTTTTGTTCTTCCTGCCAACATGGACATCACATTTCCACATTCCACTCCTTCTGCCAAATGTTCACCCACTTACCTAACTTAATTGCATCCCTTTGCCAACTCTTATGCAGTATGTTGCATTTCTCCAGATTACATTCCATCTGTCCTGTTCTTGTCTATCCGCTCAGACTGTCTAAATCCCCTTGAAATCTTTGCATTCTTCTCACTACTCGCATTTCCAACTACTTTTGGGTCATTAACAAACTTTAGAAATACTGTTTGTCTGAAAGCATTGGTATGCAATATGAAGCTTATGGTGCCCTTTAACTCTGAGCTCTGTTTGTGATTAATATGTTAATCACATATTCAGGACAACTGTGTTGATTTCATAGACTTTCCCAAGGCCATAACCTTGAAAGAGCAAACAGAAGCTATGGTACATTGATGTCATAAAGACTTGGTTTCTATTGATTCACTTGTTCTCTTGGCTTCACAGACTTCACTGGACAAAAAAAACAGACCTTGTCTTAGAACAAGGGACCTTTCATAAAACACCGAAACTTTTCAACAGCCTCTCAACATTTTACCCAAAGTTGTAAATTTCAGTTTGGTTTGCAAGAAATGGTTGTCCCTAATTAGTTTCCTATCTCATTTGTAAACATTAACCCCATCTCCCTCTGTGCCATGTAGCAAATTGTGGAGGTGCCGGTGTTGGAGTGGAGTGGACAAGGTCAGAAATCACATGACACCAGGTTATAGTCCAAAAGGTTTATTTGAAAACACAAGCTTTCGGAGCGTAGCCCCTTCATCAGGTGAAATGAGAAAGAATCACACAGAACACAGAATTAAGACATATATGTAAACCCCACAATGTCTTTCAAGTCACCTGCCCTGAGAGAACTAAAGGTGTAAAGAAGAGGTGACATTTTAGGTCAGAGATACGCCCTCAACAACTTTTCTTTCAATTCCTCCCACTTCCTACAAACAAAGGGTGTGGCCATGGGTACCCGCATGGGTCCAAGCTATGCCTGCCTCTTTGTAGGTTATGTGGAACAATCCCTCTTCCGTACCTACACTGGCCTTAAACCCCACCTCTTCCTCCGTTACATTGATGACTGCATCGGCGCCGCCTCGTGCTCCCACGAGGAGCTCGAACAGTTCATCCAATTCACCAACACTTTCCACCCCAAC
>JAHRHZ010000034.1:5176049-5196894 GCA_024137785.1 Ginglymostoma cirratum | reverse complement strand
GATTATGTAACAATGACACCAATTGTTGCAAAAACTCATCTGGTTCACTAATGTCCTTTCGGGAAGGAACTGCCATCCTTACCTGTTCTGGCCTACATGTGACTCCAGACCCACAGCAAAGTGGTTGACTCTTAACTGCCCTCTGGAATGGCGCAGAAAGCCGCTCAACTCAAGGGCAATTAAGGATGGGCAACAATGCTGTATACCCTATGAATGATTAAGAAAAAGTCCTCGACAGGAACTTCCCCACTCTACTTCACCTTAATCTTTCAGCAAAACCTAACATCCCTTTTGCCCTCACCCATTTACCTAGCTTCCTTTTAATTACATTTATCTTGACCTGAAGTTTGAGCAAACGTTTCTGTGGGCGATTTACCTTTATAACCACTCACTGTGAAGTTTCTGATGCAAACAGGTTGACAGATTTTAGTTCTCCGTTATCTTTGCCTCAGAAGGAAAGAGAAAGAAATTACATTTATATAATACTTTCATTACCTGAGGATACCCTTCCCCTGGCTATAGTGTGCTTTACAGCCAATAAAGTCATTTTCAATTTGATGAAAACATGATGTAATGTTGCACACAGTGAGATCCCACAAGTAGGAATGAAAGACCTTTTTATCCCTTTTTAGTGAAGTTGCTTAATATATATTGACCAGGAAGAACGTGCCGTTCTCTTTTGAAATAGGATTTTTTATAAATCCTTGACTCAGATTTTCTGGGTGGTCCACAACCTGGAAGTCAGGCCCAATTCTGGAACTGCAACATCCACAGAAGCCGGGTACATGGGTCAAGCTAGCTCATAGAATTACGGAACTGTTACAGCGCAGAACGAAGCCATTCGGTCCATCCTGTCTGCTCCTTATCTATTACCTAGTGCCAATCTCCTGCCTCGCCCCATATCCACTCACACCATTTCTATCCAAATAATGATCCAGTGGCCTCTTGAATGCCTCATGCTCTCTTAAACAGGGAAGCCTACAAAGCAAACCCTCGCCAATGCAGGCATTGGGGGCCAATGTGAGCTACAGGCAGGGATTGTCCCAAGACAGGGCGAGGGGGCTTGATCAAGAGGGCTATGCCAACCCACGAGGAAGTGGCCAGGGTATGGCTGGAAGTAATCCCAAATGGCAGAGGGCATCTTTCACCCTTGATAACATGGTGGGGAGAGGCCATTAAGTAGCCCTAAACGGGTATAAAGGTGGGTAAGAGGACTGTCCTCCATATTCAATATAAGGTCCCACTAGAATGATGGCACCCACAACAGTTCAGCAACCCCTCAGTGCCTCCATTATACACCCCTGAGTGGGCAGTAAGATTTAATGTATGTCTCACTAACTCTGAGGTGGGCGATATTAAAAATTAGTCACCATTATTAAGTAGGAGCTGCGCTATTGAATATTTGATGAGCTGTATCATAGAATCCCTGCAGTGTAGAAACAGACCACTTGGCCTATCAAGTTCACACCAATCCTCCAAAGAACACCCCACCCACCTACCCTATCCCTGTAACTCTGTATTTCCCATGGTTAACCCACCCACCTATCCTGTACATCCCTGGATATTATGGGCAATTTAGCACGGCCAATCCACCTAGCCCACAAATCTTCGGATTATGGGAGGAAACTGGATCATCCAGAGGAAACCCACCCGGACACAGGGAGAACATGCAAACTCCACACAGTCACCTGAGGGTGGAATCAAACCCAGGTCCCTGGCGCTGTGAGGTAGCAATGATAAACACTGAGCCACCTTGCCGCCCAAGAGGGTGGGCTGCTTTCAGTTCTGCTCTGTCCAGATTTTTTATATCTCATGAAGAGGAGAGGGATTGTTATCCCAATCTTCCAGGATGGTGGGGAGACAGGATTGTTTCCTTGGGCTTTCCTTGGCTTTGGTTCTCCTCCAAAGTCAGTGAATGGGTGGTGATGAGGGTGAGGGGAACACACCACTGCTGTGAAGGAATGCAATGTGGCTCCACCAGCCTCAGGGTCACTACTATTGCCTGGGGCAGGTGACCAGGCCCTTGGGACTACTCCTACATTTGCAGCTCAATGCATCTGATGTGATAGGATTCTGGGCCCACAGGACCATTGGCTGGGGAGTGGGTGGCCTGGTGGTGTTATCACTGGATAGTTAATCTAAAGACCCAGAACACATTCTGGGGACCTAGGTTCAAATCCTGCAATGGCAGATGGTGGAATTTGAATTCAATAAAAGGAAAAGTCTGGAATTAAGGATCTAATGGTAACCATGATTCCATTATTGATTGTTAGGAAAAACCCATCTGGTTTGCTAGTGTCCTTTATGGAAGAAACTGCCATCCTTACCTGGTCTGACCTACATGTGACTCCAGACCCACAGCAATGTGGTTGACTCTTAACTGCCCTCTGGGCAATTAGGGATGGGCAATAAGTGATGCCCTCATCCTGTGAGTGAAGAAATAATTTTTTAAAAATCTACTGTCAAGTGATCCTGGATCCTGACAGCTTTATCATTGCTTCAAGGTCATTATTGTAGTATTAGTCGTACATTTTGAGGGGAGATGATGGTGAAGGAGTAATACCACAGGGCTGCTAATCCAGATACCCAGGCTCTGAGGACATGGGCTCAAAAGCAGCTGCTGGAACTTAAATTTGATCAATAAAAATCTGGAATTGAAAACTTGTCTCAACAACAGTGACCATGATACTACCATTGGTTGTTGTCAACTCCATCTGGTTCACTAATGACCTTTGGGGAAGGAAGCTACCATCTCTACCTGGTCTGTTCTACATTGTGACTACAGACCCACAGCAATGCGGTTGACTCTTAACTGCCCCCTGAGCAATTAGATTTATTATCAGATGTATCTTGGGAGACACTGTGAAACGTGTTCTGTCGCCACGAGATGGCACCATTTTGAGATACAAAAGAGTGAAAATAAAGTACTTAAATGGAGATAACACAGTATAGAGCTGGATGAATACAGCAGGCCAGGCAGCATCAGAGGAGCAGGAAAGCTAACATTTCGGGTCTGGATCCTTCTTCAGCAAATCATACTTAAATGGAGTTCATTTCATTGGCTGGGATCCCAAATATGGCTCCAGGACTTTTGCAGGTCCACGCATTGGGCTTATGACTGCCAGCAGTCCCCATTCCTTCATCACTGCAGCTGACGTCTTGCTGCCAATTCCAGGAGTTCATGCATCAGGCCTACGATGGTAGGCATCCCTGCCCTGGTCACTGCCAACGCCGTTCCAGCCTCCCCACAATGTCAGAAAGATGAAGAAACCAAAAGCAGTTGAAAAGGAAAGAGAGAGGAAAAGGATGCAGCCAGCCTTGAGTGGATGGTCCTACTGTTCCTGTGTCGCCATCTTGAATAGCTGAGCCTGTGGTCTCCTTCACGCTGCAGAGCTTGCGCCCTCCTGCTGCATGGTCCATACTGCCAGGCCCTCCTCTGCCGCACTGAAGATGCCGTAAAGGCCTTAAAAAAGAAAAAGACAAAAAAGATCTAAAGAAACCGCCACCCCCCAAAAAATGAAACAAAGAAAGCCGATGGAGGCAGACAAGCTGTGGACCAGGAGCACGAACACAGCACAGCTACTCCGCTGCCATCATATTGGTAAAGGTAGGATCCTGGGAAGTACCGGGATCCTGAGCAGCTAATCAGCAAGTTAGACAAAGGAGAACCCGTGCATTTGAATCTTTCCTTAAATAAGACGGCTATACTGTGCATGGTACTCCAGACGTGGTCACCAGTTTCCTGTATAACTGAAACACTGGACACCACCCACGCCCTCCATCTCCTCCAAAACTTCCAATTCCCTGGTCCTCAACACCTCATCTTCACCATGGACGTCCATTCCCTACACACCTGCATTCCCCATGCAGATGGCTTAAAAGCCCTCTGCTTCTTCCTCTCCTGCAGGCCTGACAAGACCCCCTCCACCGACACCCTTATCCGCTCAGCCAAACTCGTCCTTACCCTGAACGATTTCTCCTTCAACTCCTTCCATTTCCTACAGACAAAGGGGGTGGCCATGGGTACCCACATGGGCCCAAACTATGCCTGCCTCTTTGTAGGATGCTTAGAACTGTCCCTCTTCCGTAGCTACACTGGCCCAATCCCCCACCTCTTCTTCCGTTACATTGATGACTGTATTGGTGCCACCTTGTGCTCCCACGTGGAGCTCTAACAGTTCATCCACTTCACTAACACCTTCCACCCGAACCTTAAGTTCATCTGGACCATCTCCGATACCTCTCTCTCCTTCCTGGACCTCTCTGTTTCCATCTCTGGCAACCACATGGAAACCAATATCCATTTCAAGCCCACCGACTCCCACAGCTACCTAGAATACACCTCCTCCCACCCACCTTCCAGCAAAAATGCCATCCCCTATTCCCAATTCCTTCGCCTCCGCCACATCTGCTCCCAAGATGAGGCATTCCACTCCCGAACATCCCAGTTGTCCTCGTTTTTCAAGGACCGCAATTTCCCCTCCACAGTGGTCGAAAATGCCGTCAACTGAATCTTTTGTGTTCCCGCACCTCAGCCCTCACACCCCCTCCCCGCAATAACAACAAAAACAGAAGCCCCCTCGTCCTCACATATCACCCCACCAACATCTGGATTCAATGCATCATCCTCCGGCACTTCCGCCACCTGCAATCAGACCCCACTACCAAAGACATTTCCCCTCCCCATCTTTATCCGTTTTCTGGAGGGACCACTCTCTCCATGACTCCCTCGTCCATTCCACCCTCCCCTCCAGCCCCACCACCTCAGGCACTTTTCCCTGCAACCGCAGAAAGTGCTACACCTGCCCTTACACCTCCTCCCTCACCTCCATCCCCGGCCCCAAGAAGACCTTCTACATTAAACAGATGTTCACCTGCACATCTGCTAATGTGGTATACTGTATCCGCTGTACCCAATGTGGCCTCCTCTACATTGGGGAAACCAAGTGGAGTCTTAGAGACTGCTTTGTGGAACACCTACGCTTGGTTCGTGACAAACGACTGCACCTCCCAGTTGTGAACCACTTCAACTCCCCCTCCCACACCTTGGACGACATGTCCATCCTAGGCCTCCTCCAGTGCCACAACGATGCCACTTGAAGGCTGCAGGAACAGCTCCTCATATTTCGCTTGGGAACCCTGCAGCCCAATGGTCTCAATGTGGACTTCACAAGCTTCAAAATCTCCCCAACCCCGACCTCATGGGTGTTCAGGTCCATTGTACCCTGAAGGTGGCAACGCAGGTCGATAGAGTGGTCAAGAAGGCATACAGCATGCTTTCATTCATCGGATGGGGTATTGAGTACAAGAGTTGGCAGGTCATGCTGCAGTTGTATAGGACTTTGGTTCGACCACATTTGGAATACTGCGTACAGTTCTGGTCGCCACATTACCAAAAGGATGTGGATGCTTTGGAGAGGGTGCAGAGGAGGTTCACCAGGATGTTGCCTGGTATGGAGGGCGCTAACTATGAAGAGAGGTTGAGTAGATTAGGATTATTTACATTAGAAAGACAGAGGTTGAGGGGCGACCTGATTGAGGTCTACAGAATCATAAGAAGTATAGACAGGGTGGATAGCAAGAAGCTTTTTCGCAGAGTAGGGGACTCAATTACTAGGGGTCGTGATTTCAAGGTGAGAGGGGAAAAGTTTGAGGGAGATATGTGTGGAAAGTTCTTTACGCAGAGGGTGGTGGGTGCCTGGAATGCGTTGCCAGCAGAGGTGGTACAGTCGGGTACGATAGAGTCATTTAAGATGTATCTAGACAGATACATGAATGGGCAGGAAGCAGAGGGATACAGATCCTTGGAAAATAGGCGACTGGTTTAGATAGAGGTTTAGATCTGGATCGGTGCAGGCTTGGAGGGCCGAAGGGCCTGTTCCTGTGCTGTAATTTTCTTTGTTCTTTGTTTTTTTTCTTTGTTCTCATCCCAAGGCCAGCCCAGCTTTTCCCCGCCTCCTTGACCCGTCCGTCTTTTCTCCCACCCACCTGCCCCTCCCTCCCAACTGACAAACCCCCACCCCCACTTCCTACCTACTAGCCTCATCCCCGCCTCCTTGAGCTGTCCGTCTTCCCTCCCACCCACCTGCCCCTCCCTCCCAACTGACCAACACCCATCCCAACTTCCTACCTACACTCACCTTTACTGGCTCCATCCCCGCCTCCTTGACCTGTCTGTTTTCTCTCCACCTATCTGTTCCTTTATCCAACTTCCATCATCACCTCCCCCTCTCTATTTATTTCAGAGTCCCCTTCCCCTCCCCCATTTCTGAAGAAGGGTCCAGACCTGAAACATCAGCTTTCCTGCTCCTCTGATGCTGCCTGGCCTGCTGTGTTCATCCAGCTCTACACCTTGTTATCTCAGACTCCAGCATCACCCTACTATCCCCAACCTGACTGAGCCCCATTTCTCAGTATTTGACCGATATCCCTCTAAACCGTTTCTATTCCCATACACATTCAGATGTCTTTTAAATGTCATAATTGTACCCAACCCCACCACTTCCTCTGGCAGCCTCGTTCCATATATGTGCCACACTGAGTGAAAAAGTTACCTCTCAGGTTCTTTTTAAATCTTTTCCCTCTCAACTTAAACCAATGCCCTCTAGTTTTGGACTCCACCACCTTAGGAATAAGACCTTGGCTATTCATCCTATCCACGCCCCTCATGATTTTATAAACCTCTATAAGTTCACCCCTCAGCCTCCGACACTTCAGGGAAAATAACCCCAGCCTATTCAGCCCCTCTCAACGGCTCAAACGCTCCAAACTTGCCAACTCCTAAATATTTTCTGCACCTTTTCAAGTTTAACAACATCCTTCATATAACAGGGAGACCAGAAGTGAACAATGTATTCCAAACTTGGCCTAACCAATATCCTGTACAGCTGCAAAATAACCTCCCAATTCGTACAGTCAATGCACTGACCAATAAAGGCAAGCGTACCAAATGCCCAGAAACTGAAAATGCAAGGACATGAAATGTGGACCCAAAATGGTATCAGTAACACCAGCAGTGTGGGTGGTATGAGTAGGTGCTATTCAATTGCATGACTAGGTGAAGCAGCAGGATTCTTCCTGAGCACAGGTACAAGCCACTTTCATTCTGTCTGATAAAATGCAAGTTTCTCATATATTGATATCCCACTAATCTCCTCTGACTCATGTCATGGTTAGTTGTAAAAATGAAACAGTATAAATACAGTTAACAATCACAGGCATTCAATGTTGTTTTTCTACTTTCTTTCATGGGATGCTGGCAACATTGGTTGGACTAGGATCTACTCCCCAACTCTAAAAGTTCTAAGAAGGTGGTGGTGAGGCACCTTCTTGAATCACTGCAGTCCATGTGCTGTTGGTAGACCCGTAATGCCCTTAGGGAGGAAATTCTAGGATTGTGACCCAGCGACAGTGAAGGAATGGCGATATATTTCCAAGTCAGGATGGTGAGTGGCTTGGAGGGGAACTTGCAGGGGGTGGTGTTCCCATGTATCTGCTGCCCTTGACCTTCCAGATGGAAGTGGTCATGGGTTTGGAAGGTGCTGTTGAAGAAGCCTTGGCAAGTTGCCACAGTTGATCTTGTAAATGGTATGTACTTCTTTGACACTGACTCAGTGTTGAAGGAAGTGAATGTTGGAGGTGGCAGATATGGTGCTAATCAAGCAGGCTGCTTTATCCTGGATAGTGTCAGGCTTCTTGAATGCTGTTGGAGCTGCACCCATCCAGGCAAGTGGGGAGTATTCCATCACACTCCTGACTTATTGTTGGTGGGAAAAAGGCAGTAAGTTGGTCACCATAGAATTTCCAACCTAATATTTGTAATTCCTAGTACCAAGTCATTTTTTATTTTGTTCTAATTTAAGAATAAAAAGCCTTATATATTTTTTCAGAGATTTATTGAGTTCTCAAGGAGATAAGTTCTAATGAACATATTGTGTATGAGACTCTTTTGTACACTTAGATGTATGCATATTTGTATAACATATATATGTAGAATATATGTTTATATAACTTACGTATGTTTAGGTTACATCCAAAAGCACAGTTATTTGGAATTGGCTAGTAGATGTGTAATTGTTTGGTTATAAATCATTTTTGTTCTTGCTAATGCTTGAAAATATATTTATGAATTTTGCATAATGTACAGCTTTATAATAGTTCACAGAAGCAGTATTAAAGGAAAAGATACAGTATGAAGTAATTGTCAATAATGTTCACCTTGCTATACATGGAGCTTCCCTGTGCATCTCGCCACATTGCAAAGATTTAGACCAATTGAAAAATCTGCTCAAAGATACCCATCCACAGGGAAACCGCAATCCTCTGCACATACAGCTAAACAGAAAAAGGATATTGGCCCAGAAATTGACATCATATGATGTAGTAACTGAGAAAGTGTATGCTGTGTGAACACTTCGAATGTAACCCGGAGATTTTGCTTGCAAATAGGGTTATTAGAACATTAAACATTTTTGAGACAGACTCTTCCATCAGGTTAAAGAAGAAAGTATTTGAGAATGAACAACAGAAAGGGATTTGGATGTAGGATAGGGAATAGGATGACAATAGATGAAGAGGGCCATTGATAGAAACAATACAAATGATTTAATCCTTTAAGTTTCTGATAATAGTGTCACAGTCTTGTGAATGTCTGGATAATTAGTTTTCTCCAGAGGATACCAACTCCACAGAGTAAAGAAGCAACCCTCCCTTCTCTGCAACTTCCTGTTTACCCCTAACTCTGGTTTCTTGTGCATGTTCTGCCTCTTCTAATCAACTGTCAAAGAGGGTGTTTTCAACTGTCTACTTTCTGAATTTTACAGGATGTGCTCACTGTAAAAGTTTACAGCTTTGAGTTTAGTTTCATTTTAATGGTGCAATTGGTAACGTGAGAATGGTTTCATCACCGAATCTCTTTACCTTTCCATCTCTCTCTCCTCCTTTATGAAGTTGCTTAAAACCTATGTCACTGACCAAGCAGGTCACAAGTCCAAACATTTGATGAGAAGTTCATTTTTGCCTGTTTAAATTCCTATGAAATGTTTCCGAATTTCTTACTGCATAGATTCAAATTGGTGTTGCTTCAATCGACTGACGAATTAAGCCATTAAACTCTCCAGTGAGTATATCTATGCGATGGAGAGGTGCATGTAGATTTGACATAACTTCTTCTCCTCCACAGAGCAACTGTCTTAATTCTCTCTTTTAGATTCTAAATTATGTCTCTGCACTCAGAGGTTCATACTATTGGATTAGTAATTCAGACCCTCGGGCTAATACTCTGTGGTTTTCTGAAGAAGTGTCACTGTACCTGAAATGTTAACTCTATTTTCTCTCTTCACAGAAGCTGCCACACATGCTGAATTCCTCCAGCGATCTCTGTTTTTGTTTCAGATTTCCAGCATCGACAGTTTTTTTGTTTTGTTGGGTGTGGGTTAAAATCCAGATGATAAAATTTGAACTAAATAAGAGTCTGGAATTATAAGGTTAGTCTAATAATGAGCATGCAGCCGTTGTCAATAAAAAGTCTGGCTTGCTAATGTCCTTTAGGAAAGGAAATCTCCTGTTCTTGGCTGGTCTACATGTGACACATCGCAGTTATGAACAAAGCAGACGGATGGCTTTGCAACAGATGTAAAAACAACATGTTTTATAAATCAGAGATAAAAGGTACTGCAGATGCTGGAGAATCCGAGATGACAAGGTGTGGAGCTGGATGAACACAGCAGGTCAAACAGCATCACAGGAGCAGGAAAGCTTGAAGTTTCGGGCCTAGACCCTTCATCAGAAATATTTATGATAAGTGTGAGGTGATGCCCTTTAGAAACAGAAACAAAATGAGCCAGTATTAAGTGAATGCCAGGATGCTGGTAGCTTAGAGGAGCAGATTCACAAATCCCTGAAGTTGGCAGAGCATGTGGATAAGATAGTTAAGAAGGCATATGGGACACTTGCTTTCATCAGTTAGCATAAAGTGTAAGAGCAAGGAGTTGCACAGAGCATTGGTTACCTGGAGCTGGAGTACTGTGTACAGTTCTGATCACCTCACCACAGGAAGGATGAGATAGCACTAAAGGGAGTACAGAGGAGGTTCACCAGGATGTTGTCTGGGATGTAGAAATTGAGCTATATGGAGAGACTAGACAGGCTTGGGTTGTTTTCTCTTGAGCAGAGAAGACTGAGGAGGGACATGATTGAGGGATATAAGATTGAGGGGTATGGACAGGGTGAATAGAAAGTAGCTGTTCTCCTTGATTGATGGATCATTGAGGCATAGTTTTAGGGCAAGGGGCTGGAAATTCAGAGGGGATTTAGGAAGAAGCTTTTTCACTCAGTGGGTGGTGGGAATCTGGAATGCACTGCCTGGGAAAGTAGTGCAGATTGTGGAAATAGTGGAGTAGTGGAAAATTTTAAAAGATATTTGGAAGAAGACTTCAAATATCGTAACACTCAAGGATATGGGATGAGTGCAGAAAATTGGGATAAGTGAATCTTTAGTGGTAGTTACGTTGGTGCAGGCTCAATGGGCCAAAAGGCCTTTTTTGCACTGTATGAATCTATGAATTTAATGCTTGAACTGTATAAAAAGCTGGTTAAACACAGTTTAGAATTTAGTCTATAGTTCTGGTCGTGACATTAGAGGAAGGACATAATTGCACTGGAGTAGCTACATAGATGCATGATAAGAATGTTGCCAGGGATTGAAAATTGCAGGAAAGATTGGACAGATTGGGAGTGTTTTTCTTAGAACGGAGGAGGCAGGGATGGTGTTGAGTGAATCAAGGTGTATAAAATAAGGATAGGCTTGGATAGAGTGAACAGGAAAGACCTATTTCCCCAAATGGAGAGGACAAAAACTGGGGTGGGGGGGGGGAAATGTTTTTCATACAGAGAGTGTCCGGGTGTCTAGAAATCGCTGCCCAGTTTGGTGGTTGAGTGTTAAACCCTCAGCTCATTGAAAAGGAACGTGGACCTACCCCTGAAACACTGTAACCTGTAAGGCTACAGATCAGGAGCTGGGCAAAGTGGGAATAAGAATGGGGCAGCTAATTTATTCAACCATGAATGGCTAAATGGCCTCTTACTGTGGTGTATTTTCTATGGGGCTAAAGTTCTAGGAACCAATCAAAAGTCATTTCGTCTTGATCCACTTGTTCTGATTGGTTCAAATTTTCTCAGGGGTTAAACCAATTAGAGTAATTTGTTTACATTGTCCCCAGGGAACCCTCTATCATTTATCTACTAAACATATCTTTCAAAATGATATCATACAGATGAAACATATAAGATTAAAAAGGGAATAAATAAGATAGAAGCAGGCTGGTTGTTTTCATTGGCAAGTGAAACTAGAACTAGGGGAGACACAGCCTCAAAATAAGGGGCAGCAGATTTAGGACTGAGTTGAGGAGGAACTTCTTCACCCAAAGGATTGTGAATCTGTGGAATTCCCTATCCAATGAAGCAGTTGAGGCTTCCTCATTAAATGTTTTTAAGGCTAAGATAGATTTTTGAACAGTAAAGGAATTAAGTGTTATGGTGAGCAGGCAAATAAGTGGAGCTGAGTTCACAAAAAGATCAGCCACAGTCTTACTGAATGGCGGAGCAGGCTTAAGGGTCAGATGGCCTACTCCTCCTCATATTTCTTATGTTGTTATGGTCTCTGACTGAATTGTGGTTTCCATGGTGACTGGACTTAAGCAACGATAATCATTATCGTTCCCAAACATCCACTATTGACAATACCTTTTCCTTTACTTTTTCATGTGGGGGTCACTGTCAAGTTGTTTTGTCGTCCATTCTTAATTGCCCTTTGAACTGAGTGGCTTGCTTGGCCATTTCAGAGGGCAGTTAACAGTCAACCACGTTGCTATGGGTCTGGAGTCACATGTAGGCCAGACCAGGTAAGTACAGCATATTCATTTTCCTGAAGGGCATTTGTGCATCAGATGAGTTTTTACAATAATCGGTGATAGTTGTTATGGTTACCATCACAGACAATTAGCTTTATATTCCAGACTTTTATTAAATAAGTTTGAAATCCACCAGCTGTTGTGGTGAGATTTGAACCCAGAGCATCAGCGTAGGCATTTGGGGCTACTAGCCCAAAGACATAACTACTACTCTATTGTCACTCAACTATGGAAGTGCAAAGACAAAACTAAGGTGAGGAGTGGACAATAAGGCAAGAGTTAGGAGAAGTTGAAGGAGGTTGGATTAGACAACATGTACAGACATTTTGTAACGGACAGCCATGTGATGTTTGTGTCTGGCAGAATATTTAGAGATTCCAAGTCATCAAATTGTGATTTGCTTCACTGTCTTTGGTGTGGTCAGCTTTACTGGCACTTCATAAGCATTTTTACATTCTGACAGGTTTGAATACCTTTGAGAGGATTCAATACAACATGATTTGAAACATTGAAGCAGAGTTCTAACTGATGTTACATCTCCTTTACCAGACCACTACTGGACCATTGTCATTTCCACATCGGAATACATGCAGTATTGCTGCTTGCTAGTTTCACTACGCTCTGCAGTGGGGACCATGACTCCTAACTCCTTGTTGCAGCCAATCTTCTGAATTAGCTTCACCAAAATATTTTTCACATGTCTCCGAAATCTTTCATTCACAAAAGCGTAGAGGAGTGGATTGAAACAGCAGTGGGTGAAGGCGATAGACTCAGTTATCTGCAAGGCATAATCCAGCCTCTTGCTCATTTCACAATTACCAATGATGCCAAGGTCTTCCAGGGAATGCAGGAAAAGGACAATGTTGTAGGGGAACCACAGGACGAAGAAGACGGCAAACAATATGATGACCAGTTTTAAGGCTTTCTCCTTGCCGAAGGATTTTGAGTGAAGCAGGACAGAAGTGATCCGAGTGTAGAAGAAGATCATGGCAAAAAATGGAATGAGGAACGCAATGATGTTGACCTGGAGTTGTACCGTTGTCTTCCAGACCACCAGTTGCTCATCGCCAAAATGACTAAGGCAAGTATGCCTATCACCAATCTTCTTGGACACACTGAATATGAGTTCAGGGATTGAAACAATTATTGACAGTGTCCAAACAGCAGCACTGATGACAATGCTCTTGTAGATTGTCCTGTGGTTCTTCAAGGATACCGTGTGGACAATATGGAGGTACATGTCCAAGCTCATGCAGGCTATGAAGAAGATGCCGCTGTAGAAATTCACACTGTAGAGGGCACTTATTATTTTGCACATGGTATTTCCGAAGATCCACTCTGAAGTCACATAAGTGGCCCAGAAGGGAAGTGACGTGCTAAACAGTAGGTCAGAGATGGCCAAATTCAGTAGGTAGATGTCAGTCATCGTTTTCAACTTGAGGTACTTGAGTATCATGAGGATCAGAAAGCTATTGCCAATCACTCCAAAAACGAAAACCATGATGTACAGGACCGGGAGGAAGATCTTCCCAAAGGCTCTGACTTCATCCTTCCCACAAGGAAGGTAGGGAGTGAGATCAAAGTCAGTATAGTTATAGTCCTCGTCATAATAGCTTGAGTTGTTGGAGGCACCATCCAGATTGACACTGCTCATTGTCAGAGATATGGCAAAAAGGCTTAACTGAAAGAAGAAAAAAATTCATGATAACAAATAATACAACAACATGCTCTGGCCATCCAAAAGCATTTAAAGTTTTTGAAAAGGTTTAAAGATATTCATTTTCTTCCCAAACTCAGAAACGAACATTAAAATGCATCGTGTTTTTCTACAGGAAATGAACATTTCCACTGTACAACCAGAATGTCCTGGGATCGCACATCCAACTTTTGAAACTAATCATCCCTCAAATTTTAAATTTAATGTTGATCTCACTCTTCGTGCACCTTTTCTGCGCCTATAACGTTGTATCCTTCACTCTTTTCTACTACCATAATGCATTTGGTATTGCATGATCTGTTTGTTCTGCACGCAAAACAAACCATATCACGGTACCTAGGTACATGTAACAATAATAAATCAAATCAAAGACAGAACTTGCATTCACATGGCAGCACCATTATCTCAGAATATCCCACAGCACATAACAGCCAGTGAAGACGTTTTTGAAGTGCATTCACCGTTGTAACGTAGAAAACACAGCAGACAAATACATATTACAAATCGCAATTAGTCTCTGGAGTGAGGCTTGAACTAAAAATCTTCTGACTCCTAAACACTGAGACCAGCTGAGAGGAAAAGAAATAGCTTCAATGTCTTTAGGCTAAGAGGAGATAAAGCAAATCATGACTTGAGCTTCTGAATCTTCTATGTGTGCATGATTTTGTCGATGACGTTAACTGCCTTAAATAGCCTGCTGCACTCACTAAATCCACGTCCAGTTATAGCATGGAATGGGATGCTTGGGAACTACTGACCCATATTGAAAGTTACCCTGAAGTCTTTTTCCTGTTCTTTCAAATGGGACAATGACAAGAATGAAACAGTGCAGAAAGGAGAAGAGAATTTGGAGATTAATCCATTTTTATTCTTCCCAGAATCCATGAAGGGGTTCAGTATGAGCTGATCCTTAAAACTCTGAATTACAGGAAAGGTGGGCACTAATCGACCTGCCCAAGGTCGGAGGCTTGACTTCTGCAGCAGCAACACTCAAGGAGATAAACTGTTTGACTACTTCCTCTATCTCCTCACTGAATGTCTTGCATCAGGACCCAATACTGCGTTGTCAATCTCCTCCTCATAAAGCAATTGCTGTGACTGAAGCAGTTAAAAGACTTTAACAAAAAAATTCTCTCCCAGGTTCTCTATGTTAATGACGAAGCAGTCATTTCATGGGTAAAGACCATGTCTTTTAATTTGCTGTGCTTTTTGAAATTGGGGGGATGGAGTGAGAAAGAGTTCGATGAGAAAAGCTGAAAGGAAGCAGATATTGTGGTTAAAGATGACTGAATTACTTTCCCGACTTCCCTCTGTCCTGTCAATGTATTTGTGTACATGTGTGTCTGTGTCTGAATGTGTGTTTGCGTGCATGTGTCTCTGTGAGTTACGTCTCTGTCTGTGTTTGTGCATCTGTGTGTCTGTGTCTATGTGTGTGTTTGCGTGCATGTGTCTCTGTGAGTTACGTCTCTGTCTGTGTTTGTGCATCTGTGTGTCTGTGTCTGTGAGTGAGTGCGAGTGAGTTTGTGAGTGTGCAGAGAATATGGGAGTGCATGTCTAAGGGTGAGTTTGTATAGGGATTAGAGCTTTAATTAATTTTAATTTAGTTTTGCAGTTCATAGCATCGCAGAGATATATGGCATGGAAACAAACCCTTCAGTCCAACTCATCTCTGCCAACCAGATATCCTTTAAAAATCTAATCCCATTTGCCAGCATTTGGCCCATATCCCTCCAAACCCTTCCTATTCATGTACCCATCCATTCCATATATGCACCACCCTCTGCTTGAAAAAGCTACCCCTTAGGCTTCTTTAAAACCTTTTCCCACTCACCTTAAACCTATGCCGTCTAGTTGTGGACTCCCCCACCCTGGGCAAAAGACCTTGCCTATTTACCCTATCCATGCCCCTCATGATTTCAAAAACCTCTCTAAGGTCAATGTCACTCTGCATTGCAAACCAAGCTAATGAACCCTAAGCAACCATCCATGCTAAGCAATGCCACTAAGTCACTAAGTTGAAGAGCTGCGGCCGATGGAATAAAGTGCTGGTGGTTAGAGACTGATAGGGTTGTGATACTGAAGGATTAGCAGTGTGTGAGTTGGATGTTGAAACTTGTGGTGTTCCTATGCACCTGCTGCTTTTGTCCGGCAGTGGAGCAGACCAAACACGGATTTGGTGATTCACACTCTCCACTGCTCCGGTCGTCAATCGATTGTTCACATTAATTGAAATTTGCTTCCTTCCCACCATCAGTGCTATTGTTTGTATTTGTAGCTGTGCCTCAGGAAGAAACATACAGCTGCTATTCTAAGATCAATGGGCAGCTGACTGGTGGATGGATTTGGAACTGTAGTTGTTATTGGACTCATTGTCACGATGAGTAAATGAACAAACCATGGGGAACAATAATTGCACATGATGCCAAAAAACATTTGGAAAGGGAAAGAATGCAACATGAATGGGGGAAAAAGCCCTTAAATAAAGAATGCATTTTGCATCTTTTCTCTTTTGTTCCAGTTGCTAATATTTTTTTAGTCCCACAGATGTGTTACTTCCACCTTAAAGCTTGTTTCTATAAGGAGACAATGAACAAAATCACAGATTTCATAATGGACCATTGAGTGTGCAGGTGCAGCAGGCATTGAAGAGAAAAATGGGATGTTGGCCTTCACACTGAGACCATTCAAGCACAGGAGAGTCTTACTGCAATTGTACAAGGACCACTTCTGGAGTATTGTGTGCAATTTTGGTCTCCTTATCTGAGGAAGGATGTTCTGAGAATTTTCAATGTTTTACAAAGTTAAAAACTTTGGTTGGATTAGCACAGAACCTTGAACAAGAGAATTGAGCTTGGCACTCTAGTGCATTGCTGAGGAGTGCATCTCTGCTAGAGGTGTCACTTTTAGGATCAGGCATTAAACTCCTTCCCTCAAAGGTAGATGTAAAAGATTCAACATCACTAGTTCAAACAAAGAGCAAAGGGAGCCCCGAATACAACTTCCAGCCCGTTATATCTGTGCTGTAAAAGTGCAAATTGTCAAAGCAAGAAATGTGGCTGAGGGGATGGATGAGCTAAGCTGACAGAAGTTAACACTGAGCAAAAGGTGGAGATCTTAGAGCCAAAGAATGGTGTGAAGGAAGGAGAGAAGCAGTGAGGTTTACCAAGGGAATTTCACAGTTTGGGATTTCGGCAGCTGAAGGCAGACTCCCAAAGATAGAGCAATTAAAATTGGTGGTTTGCAAGACGTTAAAATCTGGCAAGTGCAGAGAACTCAGTGCGATCCAATGGTTCAAGGAAATTATACAGGTGTGGTGGAGGAACAAAAAGATGGAGAATTTGAAAAAGATACAGACTTATGGACTTGACATTGAACAGAAGGGTATTGGAATAATGGAATCTCAAGATGACAATGGAGTGGCTAAGAGTTCCAGAACAAGATGAGCTGTGATGATTCAGTATAATGGAGTTTGAAAAGCAGTGTTGGAGGAGAAGTTATGGGTTAGAAGCTCAGCGAAGCCTCAGTTAAAATACTGAGGTTGTAGATTAACTGAAAAATTATCAGTGGCTGGAGAGTGGAAACCTTGACAGAAATTAAAGGTCTTTTCAATATTTCAAGAAATCATGGTGAAATAATTCTTTCAGGGATGTGTACATATGTAACCTGACCCCTGCTGAAGATGCCCTCTGAACTATAACTTTCATAAGTGTTTGAATTCATGCCAATGATTGGTTCTTTATTTTTATTTTAGAATGCCTACAGTGTGGAAACAGGCCCTTTGGCCCAATGGCCCAACAAGTCCACCCTGAACCTCAGAGCATCCCACCCAGACTCATCCCCCTATAACCCACTTAATCTACATATCCCTGGACCCTACAGGCAATTTAGCATGGCCAATCCACCTAACCTGCACATCTTTGGACTGTGGGAGGAAACCAGAGTACCTGGAGGAAACCCACACAGACATGGGGAGAATGTGCAAACTCCACACAGACAATTACCCAAGGGTAGAATTGAACCCAGGTCCCTGGTGCTGTGAGGCAGCAGTGCTAACCACTGGGCCACCATGCTGCCCTTCTATCCAGTCCAATTAATTTCCTGAGGTACAATCTGACAGAAGTGAAATATGTTACATTCCAGAATACCTGTCTCAGTGAAAGCGGTAAAAGGACAGGAGAGAGTTTTGGTAGTCACAATGTGTGTATGTACAGTCAGTGGACATTAAAATGTAATGATTTGATTGGATAATATAATTATATGTACAGTATGTATAGATAATCAGTACAGATTAGAATACAATTGGGTAATATAGTCATGTGTACTAACTTGGAATGTAGAATGAATGGTGTTGGTTACAGATAAGAGTGTGTAATGTGTAATCTTTTTATTGCAAAACTATTTGTAAAAAAAAGTACAAAGCCATTGTATTTTAGCAATTCGGCGAGTTGTACCCCATCTTTGATGGGTACCCTCCCGTACATGCATGAATTAACACTGAGGCAAAGAAAATTAGGACTTATTTGGTCTTTAAGGGCTCAAAGGGTGAAAGTTTTTCATTTTTATCAGCTTACCTCATATATAAGATATACTGTATATGGTATGAATTGTGTCTCAGTCAGTAGCAGGTACATGTCTGAATTAGAAATGTGTATTTTCTATGCTCCCATGCTCTGCGTAAAGATGGTTCTGCAGAATTTCTGACAGGATTTGTCTGTGACCAGCTAATGTTTATGATGTTTGATTCTATGATTTTTATGCTGTAGTTTGGATTTGCCCATTATGATCCCAGCTGACATTATTACTGGACAGGTTAGATCCCTAGTTATTATCTCAGAGAAGTTGTAAAAAGTTGAGACCCCAGCACTGATCCCAATGGCACACCACTCATTACATCTTGCCAATCTGAAAAGGACCTAATTATTGTCTCGCCATGATTTTCTGTTAGCTAGTCAATCTTCTATTCATGTCAAGTACCCCCAATAACCATGAGCCATTATTGCCCACAGTAAACTTTGTTGTGAAAACTTGTTAAATGTCATATGAAATTTGAGTAAGTTCACTAGTTCGTGTTTGTTCACAGCACATTAATTCCTCAAATAAATCAGTTAACTTAAATTTTCCTTCAACAATACCATCCTGGGACCCACAATCAGTGCCATATGCACACTCTCAACCTCTGTCCCTCCATCAGCACTGTCTCACGCTGTCCTGCCCCACATTCATTCCCAGTTCCACTTCATTGTCCAGCTTGTTCAATGTTCTAACAAGAAACCTTTTCTCTTCCTCTCAGGTATTAAGAAACTCAAGTTGCAGTAAATCAGAGGTACCCACGTCCCTCTGGAACCTTCCTCTCCTCCCCTTCCCTCTGATTCTATCCTCTCTCCAAATCCCACCATTTGTCGGGTATTTACTATCCCTCCAACCTTCTGCTCTTTGATGCTAAACGTTCTGTATTCAGCAAAGGTCTGAGTTTTATCCTTCTCAATGAATTTTAGGCACGACATGCCACTGAATTCTTATTCCATCACTTTGACTCCACCCCCTGTCCCACAGATCCCTTCACCCACTTCCAACACTCTCCCTTCACCTCAACATCTCCCTTTGGCTTTTTAGCTGTAATCAACTTGTTTATCAAGAACTGTCAATATGGCATGGGTCACCTTAATTTCTCTGCCCCTCCACCCCTCACCCCATGAACTTATTTGCCTCTGAACTGTTTAATCAAGCCTACTAACAAGGGTGATGCTGTTGTTGTCTGGCAGACTGGTCTCTACGTTGTGGAGGCTGAGTGCCAGATCTCACTCACTTCCTGCCATCTCCTCCTAGACCATTATCCCATCATGGAACACCAGGTTATTGTGTCCACGATGGTAATTCATCTCATTTTATTTGGTGATCTCTCCCCCCACCATCCTCCCCCCGCACCCCCCAAGCTGCCTCCAAGCTCATAGTCCCCCACCACTTAAAACCCACTTCTACTTCCTTCTCAGAATCCATATACAGGGCTGCTCAGACAGACACATCGTTTCTGCCTGCCCCTGCCCCACAGAACTTATCTCTTCCAACCTTGACTCGATTTTTTTCTCTCCTTGTCTAGTCCCTTCCCACTTAATCTATGATTCCTCTGATGCTTTACGCCCATTTCGGAGTTTCCAGTTTGCAGGCTCCATCCGCCTCCTCTTTACCATGGACGTGCAATCCCTTTGCATGTCCAAACCTTAACAGCATGGTCTCAGGGCTGTTCGCTTCCTCCTGGAGAAAAGGCTTGAACCATCCCCATTCGTAACCACCCTTGTCCGCATGGCCAAGCTCGTCCTCACCCTGAACAACTTCTCCTCTAACTCCTCTCACTTTCTTCAGATCAGAGGGTTGGTTGTAGGTACCTGCATGGGCCCTAGTTTTGCCCTTCTCTTTGTGGGCCATGTGGAACATTCCTTATTCCAGTTCCACTTGGCCCTCCCACCACAACTCTTTCTCTGGTATATTCAATGATATCATCAGTGCTGCTTTCCTCTCTCGTCCAGAATTGGAAAGGTTTGTCAATTTTGCTTTCAATTTCCACCCCACTCTCACTTTCACCTGGTCCATCTCTGACTCCTCCTTTCCCTTCCTCCACGTCTCTGTTTCTATTTCCACATACCTGGTCACCAGTGTCTACTGCAAACCCACTGACTCCTACATTTACCTTGACCATACATCCTCACACCCTGCTTCCTGCAAGGACTCTATTCCATTCTCCCAGTTACTCCAACTCCACCACATCTATTCTGATGACGTTACTCTCCATAGGGGAGCCTTGAAAATGTCCATCTTCTTCCTCAACCAAGGATTCCCTAGCATCATAATTAATAGTTCCCTCAGCCGGGTCTGACCCTTCTCCCACACTTCTGCCTTCACTCTTTCTTTTCCCTCCCACAACAGCAATAAGGTCCTCCTTGTCCTCACCTAACATCCCACCAGCATCCTCATCCAAAGAACCATTAGCTGCCATTTCAGCCACCTCCAGTGAAATGCCACCATCAGACATATATTCCCTTTCCCTCTTATCAACCTTCCGCACTAACCATTCCCTCAGGGACACCTTGGTCCACTCTTCCTCAATGCCCAACACCAAACCACAGCTCCACGGCTGCAACCTGCAACCACAGCAGGTATAAAAGCCATCTGTTTACTTCCTCCCTCCTCAGTATGCAAGGCCCCAGACTCACCTTCCAGATGA
>JAHRHZ010000034.1:5144950-5175649 GCA_024137785.1 Ginglymostoma cirratum | reverse complement strand
TCATCTGGAAGGTGAGTCTGGGGCCTTGCATACTGAGGAGGGAGGAAATAAAGAGATGGTTTTTACACCTGCTGTGGTTGCAGGGGTAGATGCCGTGGAGCTGTGGTTTGGTGTTGGGCGTAGGGTTATGGGGAAAGGGCAGGAAAATGAATGTGAGGAATATCAGATCAGCCATGATCCTATTGAATGGCAGGGAAAGCTTGAGGGACCGAATAGTCTACTCCTGTTTCTATTTCTTATGGTCTTATAATTTTCTACTTCTGTCTCCCTCCCCTGTTGAAGAAAACAGTTACACTGACTATTTTCTAATTTAATGGAATCTTCCCTGAATGTAGAGAATTTTGAATATTAAAAGCAATGCATTGAATATCTCACTAGACACTACTTTTCCATCAGGTCTTGGAATCTTGATGGCTCACAGCTCCAGCAACTTGCTCAGTACCAATTCTCTGGTGATTGTAGTAATCTTGCATTCACTGAAGCTGCAACACTGAAACAGGCTATTCAGCCCAACAGATCTATGCAAGCATTATGCTCCGATGAACCCCCCCCACCTTACTTCATCACAGTCTATACAAATATCCTTCTAGTCCCTTCTTCCGATCCACTTGTTTAGCTGCTCCTTAAAGGAATGGAATTCAGATATTCACCTCAACCACTAGATGTGGCAAAAGGTTCCACAGTCTCATTATTTATTGAATGATTGACTCTGCTTAAGCAGGCCTATTTTAATAGGGCACAAAGAGATATTAAATAGCATGCACATGGGCTCTCCTTCTCTCTATGTTTCTCTCTGGAATGGTCCTGACATTCACAACCTCATTATAGATGGTTCATTGTGGCATTGACTGAAACTTGGGTTGTGACCTTCAAGCCTATCCTATAGGAGTCACACAATCTGCTCCAACTTCCAGACCCACCCCCCCATCCCAACCATCACCGGGCTCCATGTGGCACCTTTCACGAAATCACTGCTCATTCTGTCCCTCTGGATCCTCCTCCTTATTTGCTCCCACACCTCTCGCCTACCCTTTAATTCCTTCACTGTGCCCACGCAAACATATCACTCCTCACCTCTCTCAGCATCTAGGAATGCTCCAGATTGTGAAGTGCACTCTATCCAGTGAAGGCTAGTTCTATTCAGGCACTTGTAGCTGTCCAGTCACTTTTAGAGTTTTCCTGGTCTGAGCTGTTCCCTTTTACCCTCAGGAAAGGCAATATAAAGGCAGAAGATGTGGTCAAAAATAATAATTCCTTATGCAACGAAAAAGTTGAAACCCACACTGTCCTGATCTCTTTTCCACACTTGTGTGCAGTTTGCTGAATTTTGGAATTCTCTTTTTCTACTGAATTCGATTTTGGAAAAAGAAGTGTTGGAATTCAGCGTTGGGATGTTTCCACGGTTATGTAGCACACTGGAGTTGTGTTGCAATCATGATCCTCTTCCAGAGTGAAAACTTTGAGAGGAAATTTCCAGTATAAATTCTACATTCCAAACTAGTTCAGCTAAGCTTAATTGTTCAAAGTACAAATGTAATTCATAAGTGACTTAGATTTTCCAACTTCATGTCTCTGTATCGCTCTCTAAATCGACACACAGCACAGCGCCTGTCAAAAATAACCACCAAGCTAATAATTAAGCAAATCGAACTCCTTGAAGTGTTTACTCTCTCGATGCTATGATGAACAGCACGATTAAACTGATGCTCTTATCTTATGTGTTGCACTAAGCAATGCAACCACGTCAGAATAAATTTGGCAATCTAGCCCTGACACAGCTTTGAACCCATTACAGAGACAACTCCAGTGCAGCAACAATGAGTTACAAGGACAAGGGATTGGAAACAAAAATCTGAAAATGCTGAAGTTCAACAGTGAAATTCCAACAACACCTTGAAATTATCTCGATGCAAGGTACTCTGAGATGACCTGATGTCATGATGGGTGCTACATAAATGCAGACGCTGCTTGAAAGTAACAAATATTGCAGCCAATTTCCCTCCAGTAAGTGTCCTCCAGCAGCAACATGATAAGGATCAGATTATCCACTTGATAAGAATTGACGGGATGCTTGGTTACCTCGTCACCCTATCTCCCTTTTAGCTCTTTCATGGGATTTGTTGCACACACCTGAAAGGGCAGACTCTCAGTTTAGCATCATCGAACAGACAACATGTCCCGTTTTACAGCACTTCCCTGCATTATCTTTCTAAATTTACTGCATAAAGCTTTGAAGTAACACTTATAGATATGACCTTCTGACATAAAGACACATGTACGACCCAAGGAGCAGCAGGCAATGGTATTATGGCAGAACAAAGTCCTGGAAATGAGAAGGGAAAATGTTGAAAACACCTGTTTGGTCGAGCAGGTCCACTAAGACTAAGGACTCTTTCTAGGCAATGCCCAAAGACATAAATGTAGACAAGTTATGAATGAATCCAACACAGTAACAAACTCCTTGGTAGAAAGTATAAAATATAAGATAAAGAAAGTCACAATTAGACCAAGCAGTGCTGTGATCTGAGGGAGGTTTGGTGAAGCAATATCATTGAATGAGAAGCTCCAGGTTAAAGTTCCACCGCAGGACTTGTTGGCCACGGAAAGTGCATTTGTAACATGGCCAAGCAGTCTGATTGTCATCCTGTCAATCCTTACAGTATACCCAATGGCAGGCAGTAAGAGCAGGGGAGTCTCCTGGTCAGCCCTGTCACTACTTTTCCCGAAGTAGCGACCAATTGAGAGATGACTTGATAGAGGTATACAAGATGATGAGAGGCATAGATAGAGTGGATGGCCAGAGACTTTTTCCCCAGGGTGGAAACGACTATTACGAGGGGGCATAATATTAAGGTGATTGGAGGAAGGTGTAGGGGAGATGTCAGAGGTAGGTTCTTCACACAGAGAGTGGTGGGCGTGTGGAATGTGCTGCCGGCCGTGGTAGTGGAGTCAGATACTTTAGAGACTTTTAAGCGACTCTTGGACAGGCACATGGAGGATAGTAAAATGTAGGGTATGCAGGATAGTTTGATCTTAGTAGGATAATAGGTCGGCTCAACATCGTGGGCTGAATGGCCTGTACTGTTCTATGTTCTCTAATTCAATGAGAGATAATGGCCCTACTCTTGAAATGAGGATGGGAGAACAGATCCTGCTCTGATCAGAGTCTGCCTTATGTACTGTGTCCAGCTCAGTGGCGCAGAATGTGGGTTATGCAGTGTTCAAGGAGTCACGAATGGTGTTGAACAGTGCAAGCATCAGCAAACATCCTCATCTGTGACCTTATGATGAGGGAAAGCCAATATTCAATAATGACCCTCTGATCTAACCGACACAAGGCGATAAAGGCTGAAGCCAAAGTGAACAATTTGGTTTTGTTTTCAAATCCTTACCCACTATGCGCTGAGACACAGAACATTAAAAACTGAACTCCTCTCACCACACCCTACCCTCTCCAAAAGTAGATCAATATTCTGAAGATTTCTAAAGAAGGGTCCCAACCCGAAACGTCAGTTTTTCTGCTTCTCTGATGCTGCCTGGCCAGCTGTGTTCATCCAGCTCCACACTGTGTTATCTCTGATTCCAGCATTGGCAGTTCTTACTATCTCAATGTTCATATCCTTCTTTCCAAAACAAAAATAAAGTTACAGAGAAGGAGTGGGATACCTGTATCATCTTGGGGCTAATCTTTACAGTTCATAGGTAGGAGGAAGGGGGATTTTCTTGTTCATTCATGGGATGTGAGTATCATTGGCTTGGCCAGCATTTATTGCCCATCCCTAATTGCCCAGAGGGCAGCAAACAGTCAACCACATTGCTGTGGGTCTGCAGTAACATGTAGGCCAGACCAGGTAACGGCAGCAGTTGCCTTCTCTAAAGGACATTAGTGAACCAGATGGTCTTTCCCGTTTAGCACGCTTGCCTTCATTGCTCAGACCTTTGAGTATAGGAGTTGGAATGTCATGTTGAGATTGTAAAGGACGTTAGTGAATCTACTTTTAGAATATTGTGTGCAGTTCTGGTCGCCTGTCTACAGGAAGGATATTATTAAATTGGAGATGGTTCAGAAAATGTTTACCAGGATATTGCTGGGACTAGAGAGTTTGAGTTATAAGGAGAGGCTGGATAGGCTGGGACCTTTTTCACTGGTGTGTGGGACTTGAGGAGAGACCTTATAAACATTTATAAATCATTGACGGACATAGATAAGGTGAACAGCTAAGATCTTTTCCCTAGGGTGGGGAGAGTTCAAAACTAGGGGGTGCATATGTTTAAGGTGAGAGAAGAAAGATATAAAAGGTACCTGAGGGACAACTTTTTCACACAGAAGGTGGGTCGTATCTGGAATGAACTGCCAGAGGAAGTGGTAGATGCAGATGCAGATACAGCTGCGACATTTAAAAGATATTTGGATAGGCCTATGAATAGAAAAGGTTTACAGGGATACAGGCCAAATGCAGGCAAGTGGGGCTAGTTTAATTTGGGAAACTTGGTTGGCATGGACGAATTGGACCAATGGGTCTGATTCGGTGCTCTCTGACTCTATTACAGTTGACAACAGATTCATTGCCACCATTAGACTTTGAATTCTAGATTGTTTTGTAAAGCTGATTTGAACCCAGTTCCCCAGAACATTACCTGGGTTTCTGGATTAATAGTCTAGCAGTAATCCCACTAGGTCAATCCTTCCCCATATGAGACTTGGCAAGCTGTACAGCACTTTGGAGATCATACTTGAGCATGGAACTGAAGACTAGCAGCCACTGGGAAGCTGGGATTGGACTGGGGAACCATGGGGTCTACCTGAAACAGGACACTGTGCAACCCTCATTATCTTCATTCAGAAAAGTTCTAACCTCAGGCTCCAAACAGTTGTTCTATCATGGCGTCCTATTTAACCTGATAAAAACCAAAAGAACTGCAGATGCTGTAAATCAGGAACAGAAACAGAAGTTGCTGGAACAGCTCAGCAGGTCTGGCAGCATCTATGAAGAAAAATTACAGTTAATGTTTTGGGTCTGGTGACCCTTTCTTAGAACTGTTCTGAGGAAGTGTCACCGGACCCGAAACGTCATCTCTGACTTTTCTTCACAGATGCTGCCAGACCTGCAGAGCTTTTCCAGCACCTTCTGTTTTCATCCATTTAATTTGTTCAGCTGTTCAGTTTCCAGGGAACCAAATTGTTTATGTATCACAGTAAAGTTACAAGATCTTTAATCATTTAGTCAGACTGTCACCACACACCAACACACCAGGACATGTCAAAAACAGGAACCAAAACAAAAATAGAAGAATCCTTGTGGCAAACATCTGTCCTACAGAGATTCTGATTCATAACCAGAGGTTTTTATAGTGTGGGGCTGTTTTACAGCAGTTCAACAGCAATAGTGCAAATAGGGTAATTTATGGCACAAGGGTCTTGTATTCAAAAATAGAAATTGCTGGAAAAGCTCAGCAGGTCTGGGAGGATCTGTGGAGAGAGGTCAGAGTTAACATTTTGGGTCGAGTGACCCTTCCTCAGAACTGATAGAACCTTGTAGTATTCCCTCACCGGACACATTCCTGGACTCCTCCTAATTTTTCATTCGTTTTATTCACCTGTGGAAGGTGGGCATCACTGGCTGGGCCCTAGCATTTATTGCCCATCCCTAGTTGCCCTTAAAACGGTGATGGTGAGCTGCCTTCTTGAACCGCTGCAGTCCAGTTATTAATGTGATGATGACTGAATGGACATGGACTAGCTGGCACTACAAGTGACTGACAGTATAGAACCTACCTACCAACTCAATGATAAACTTATACATTATTCTCAGTTATAAGATACCAAGGTGTAGAGCTGGATGATCACAGCAGGCCAAGCAGCATCAGAGGAGCAGGAAGGCTGACGTTTCGAGCCTAGACCCTTCTTCAGAAATGGGGGAGTGGAAGGGGGTTCTGAAATAAATAGGGAGAGAGGGGGAGGCGGATAGAAGATGGATAGAGGAGAAGGTAGGTGGAGAGGAGACAGACAGGTCAAAGAGGCGGGGATGGAGCCAGTAAAGGTGAGTGTAGGTGGGGAGTTGGGGAGGAGATAGGACAGTCCAGGGAGGACGGACAGGTCAAGGGGGCGGGATGAGGTTAGTAGGTAGGAGATGAGGGTGGGGCTTGAGGTGGGAGGAGGGGATGGGGGGAGGAAGGACAGGTTAGGGAGGCGGGGATGAGCTGGGCTGGTTTTGGGATGCTGTAGGGGGAGGGGAGATTTTGAAGCTTGTGAAGTCCACATTAATACCATTGGGCTGCAGGGTTCCCAAGCGGAATATGAGTTACTGTTCCTACAGCCTTCGGGTGGCATCACTGTGGCACTGCAGGAGGCCCAGGTTGGACATGTTGTCTGAGGAATGGGAGGGGGAGTTGAAATGGTTCGCGACTGGGAGGTGCAGTTGTTTAGTGCGAACCGTGCGTCGGAGTTCTGAAAAGTGATCCCCAAGCCTCCGCTTACATTATTCTCGGTAGTTGATTTAGTAATTTTTATGAAGAAAGGTTTCAATCACTCTGATTGGTCAATTTCTCCTATTGAACTTATTTGCTTTGTGTTACAAATGTTTAGTTTTTGACTGCCAGGATTTATCATTACTTTTACGAGCAATTCCCATGTCTTTTGTGTGAGACTGCTTTCACTCCTGAGAGATTAGCCTAATATTAATGTTCCTAATCAAGCCTTTTGTTGCTGGAAACCATCCAGGACTTAGAGGAACGTGATTCTATCTCACACTCCATCAGTCAGAGAGCATTATATATGTGATTATAGCTCAGAATTAGGACAGAATCACGACAGTGCAGAAACAGACCATTCAGCCCATCAAGTCCACACTGACCTTCTGAACAGTATCCCATCCAGACTCACGCCCCCATCCTATCCCTGTAACACTGCATTTTCCAGGGCCAATCTACTTAACCTGCATATCTTTGGACCATGGAAGGAAACCGGAGCACTCAGAGGAAACCCATGGGGAGAATCCACAACCTTCACACAGAGAGTCACCTGAGGGTGGAATCAAACCCAGGTCCCTGGCTTTGTGAGGCAGCAGTGCTAACCACTGAGCCATCATGCCAACTCTTCCTTTGCTGTAATGTCTCTCTGATTTCCTGTTCATATCAAATATGTCAGGATACTTTACGACATCATCTGTGGTCACAGTGTTTGCTGTCCCACCATCAGACTCATCAAACCCCGTAGAAATGAAGGGCTAAATTTGTTAGGAGTGGTTGCCCGTGTGAAGGGAGAGTGCCAAAGAACAATGCAGGGTGGGGTGTCCCTACAATCACGGCCAACGAACAGCAGAGCATCAAATGTTTCGATCCAAGCACGCAGTCATTAACTTCAAGCAAAAAAACAGTCGGTAGCAATTAGTCACAGTCATTATACAGAAAGCTCCACACCTAACTGAATGGTACAGCTCAGTTACCCAGTGAGTAAATCAGTAAATGAAATTTTACTTCAGAGCATAATGCTATAACACTAACTTAAACAACAATATGTTTTAACGTCTACTGACGGCAACAAATGTTCTAATGATAAAGGATCAAGTCAAAGCCCAATATGCATATCATTAGTCTCACTTTGGAATGATAGCTCCACAGTTCTCTTATGTATTACCTTCTGAGTTGAGTCTCGCTGTCTGCTGCTGTGGCCGGGTTTCTTTGGCAGGGTATCAGGCACTCTGTGTTATTTATATTCTACACTTGCTTCCTCTACACTTATAGTTTCCGGCGTTTCTTAAAGCTTTGATTTAACAAGAATGTGCTAGCTCCATCCAGGCTCCTGCCCACCCCACTCCACCACCACTTCCCATCAGGTCTGTGTTCGCAGCAACAGATGTAAATACACAATTACTGATAGTCTCAATAATTTATGAAGAAAATCATTTATATAGTGTACCTCACAAAGAGCTTCACAACCAGTGAAGGACTTCTGAAGTTTCATTTGATTTATTATTCTCATGAATGCCGAAGTACAGTGAAAAGTATCGCCTTATGTGTGTTACAGACCGACAATGCTGTACAAGTGCATCAGGGTAACAGAACAGAGTGCAAGAAGGTGCAGAGAGAGAGACCAACATTAACATTAAAGAGGTCCATTCCAAATTCTGCCAACTTTAAGGGCATTTAAATGGTCGTTGGATAAACATATGGATGATAATGGAATAGTGTAGGTTAGATGGGCTTCAGATTGGTTTCACAGGTCGGTGCAACATCGAGGGCCGAAGGGCCTGTACTGCTCTATGTTCTAAGTTCTAACAGCAGGTAAGAAATTGTTCTTCCTTTATTCATTCATAGGATGAGGACATCACTGGTTAGGCCAGCATTTATTGCCCAGAGGGCAATTAAGAGTCAACCGCTTTGCTATGGGTTTAGAGTCAGGCCAGACCAGGTAAGAATAGTTCCCTATAGGACATTAGTGAACCAGATGAGTTTTTCCAACATTCAACAATGGACTCATGGTCATCATTAGGTTCTTAAATCTAGATATTTATTGAATTCAAATTCCACCAACTGCCATGGCAGGATTCAAACCCAGGTCCCCAGAACATTATCTGGGGCTCTGGATTAACAGCCCAGCAATAATACCACTAGGCCATCGTCTCTTGAATCTGTTGAAGTGCAGTCATTGTTGAAATGCAGGGACCCCTTGGAAACCAATTTGTGCAAGAGTATGATCCCACAAACAGCTCAGCGACAGGGGCCAGATAATTGGGTTTCAGAGACACTGGTTGAAGGGTAAAAATTGGCCAGGACACCAGAAAGATTGCCCCTTCTATCCTTGGGAAATATTTCCACTGAGATGGAGAAACTTAAGGGGACAGGCAGGGCTTTGGTTTATCATTCATCTGAAAGACTGGACTTCTGACATGCAGCAGACCCACAGTGAAGATTGAGAAAGCCAGAGTGGGGCCGTGATATGGAGGTGTAGCGGGTTATTTGTGGTGAGTCTCAGGTTCCTATCACCAGAATCAAATCGATGTTGGGAGTGGGGGTGATTAGAAGCCCATTCTGTGTGGGAAACAGTTGACCGGCAGTGATCCTTGAAATAATGTACGTGGGGCTCAGTGATTAGCATTGCTGCCTCACAGTATCAGTGACCCACGTTCAATTCCAGTGTCGGGTGACTGTGTGGAGTTTGCACCTTCTGTTCGTGTCTGCGTGGGATTCCTATGGGTACTCCAGTTTCCTCCCACAATCCAAAGATGTGCAGGTTAGGTGGATTGGCCATGCTAAATTGCCCCATAGTGTCCAGGGATGTGCAGGCTAGGTGGGTTAGCCATGGGAAATGTAGGGTTACGGGGATAGGTTAGGGGGATTAGTTTGAGTGGGATGCTGTTCTGAGGGTCAGTGTGGACTTGATGGGCTGAATGGCCTGCTTCCACATGGTAGGGATTCTATGATTCCATGAAATGGGCAATTAGTGGCCAGAGATGGAATGCCATTCAAATCGAGATGGTAAGCAGGATCTCGTTGTTGAAGGGTCAGTAGGAGAATCTCTAGCACTGAAGACTCTGTCAGGACTCAAGACACTGAAGGCAGTCTCTTGTTTTTAGAGCTTTAGAACAAGAGGTATGTTATCCTCAAGATGGAGGTGCTGTATCTCCAACTTCTTTAAAAAAACTTCCCGTCAGCAGCTGGGCCACCATCATGGAGAGGGCGGGAGAGGGCATTCCCTCTTAGTCTGCTGGTGCAGTAGGGAATATGAGGCGGGGAAGCCCTGCTACAATACTGCTTCTCCCAATATATGCATTCCCACTTTAGGAGTACTAGTTACAGTGACGTTCTGGCAAGTAATAAGGCAAAATGAAATAAAACTTATCTAAAATAAAAGTGCAGTGTGATGTAATGATGTGGGCATTCTCTTTTCCATCTGCCCCTTTGTCCCCAGCATAAGCTGTTGTGTTGTGACAGCATTTAAAAGGCTTCCAAGCATGCAATGCAGCCCATTTTCATAAGGGTGTGAGTGCAGGCTGGCAGGTCTCTCGTATTCAATCAGGGAAGACTTCAGACTGCCTGCCATTAAACAGCAGGGTGCAGGCAGGGTCCTGTCTCTGTTTAAACAAATTCCACCAGAGGACGTGTCTCAGATTCAGCTGGGTCGGAGTTCAAATGTTCTCCCATTAAAGGGCAGGGTGCAGGCAGGGTTGTGTCCCCATTAATACAAATTCCCACTGGGATAAATGTGGTAAAAACATTTCTTCCCATTCCATCTCATTGATGAATAGCTCATGTTAAACATCCCCAGTGAATTCAGCTGAGCTAGTGTATTTTCAATGAATACCTGACAATTGCTATTTGAATCAGACATGAGTTTTATTTTTCTTTCCCTTCCCCTATATGTAACTTTTTGACCTATTAGGGGGAGGATTTGTCATTCTGGAATGCATTACTTGGGTGTTTGATGGGCTTTTCTGGGAGCATTCCCAACATAAGCAGAAAATTCCCACTGGAATGTAGCTGGATAATTTAGATAAAGATAAAATAAATACTCAATTGAAATAACACTTCTCAGGATCTAAGGATTTCCAAAGCTGATGAAGCACTTTCAGAAATGTAGTCGCTGTTTGAATATAGGAAGTATCTTGTGGATCACGAACTCCAATGTGATAATGGATAGCCTTTTATGGTATGGTTTGCTGTCTAGCAATGGGTTTGACTTTGAGGCAGAACGGTCAAGAGGAAGGCAAAGTCATAAACTGTTTTCAGGCTTAGATTTCAATGTAACCCTATTTGTTGTACATTTCAGAATGATGTGCTGTTGCTCATCTCTGAAGCATCAAAAAAGCAGAATTTTGTGAGAACTTGCTGTGTGCAGTTTGGATGTCGGGCTGGCTTGCAAGGTACGAAATGCAGAGCTGGTGAGCTTCTGCATATTTCTCCCACTTTTGTTTTGCAACTTCGATGCAAGAGGCACAGAAATCCCAGGAAAAATGACCGAAAGAGGGGGTAAGGAGAATGAACCTCAACCGAGCTCCTTCTGCATCCCCCTTTCCATTGATTTCCCTCCCCTAGCCCCCAACCCTCATCATTTCAAAGTCAAGTATCTTTTTTAATGGACAAGACATGTCATCCATGGACACAATAACCTTCCATGGAACAGCAATAGTTTTTAATTAATTCAAGGGGTAGCAATATTCCGTGTAAAAAATCTTGCCTTGCACATCTCCTTTAAACTTTCTGCCTCTCACTTTAAACCTAAGCCTCCTAGTATTTGATATTTCCAGCCTGGAAAAAGACAAAAGCTATCCACCCTGTCCATGCCTCTCATAATTTTATATACCTCTATGACGTCGCCCCTCAGCCTCCGATGCTCTAGTGAAAACAATCAAAGTTTGGCCAACCTTTTCTTGTAGCTACTACACTCTAACCCAGGCAATATCCCGATTAGAAAAAAGAACCAAAGAACTCCGGATGCTGAAAAACAGATAAAGAAAGAGAAATTGCTGAGTAAATTCAGCAGGTTCAACAGCATCTGTGGAGAGAAAACAGAGTTCACATTTCAGGTCAGAACGGTTCTGAAGAAGGTTCACTGGACCCAAAATGTTAACACTGCTTCTCTCCATAGGTGCTCCCAGACCTGTTTCTTGTTCTCGTAACATCCTGGAAAAACTCTTTGTACCCTCTCCAAAGCCTCCACATCCTCCATATAGTGTGTCTGTATAGGTCACAGTAGTCTAGCCAGAAAAACACCCCTCTATAACTACTCTCTATCTTCTATTACCAAGCCAATTTTGTATTCAACTTACCATTTCACCACTGATCCCATGTAACTTAATCTTATAGACCAGCCTACCAGGAGGAACCTTGTCAAATGCTTTAGTAAAGTCCATATAGACAACATCCACTGCCCTAGCCTCATCAAACATTTTTGCTATGTCCTCAAAAAACTCAATCAAGGTTTGTGAGACAAGACCTCCCCGTATAAAGCATCATTGACAATCCCCAATAAGTCCATTCTTTTCCAAATGTAAGTAAATCCTGTCCTTAAGAATGTTCTCCAATAATTTCTGTGCCACTGATGTAAAGGCTCATTAGCCTATAATTTCCTGGATTGTCTCTGTTGGTCTTCTTAAACAAAGGAAATACGTTGGCTATTTTCCTATCTTCTAGGCCTTTGTCTGTGGCTAAAGAGGATACAAAAATCTCTGTCAAGGTCCCAGCAATCTCCTCCTTTGCCTCCTCAGTAACCTGGGATAACCATAGGCCCTAGGGACTTATCTACCTCAATGTTTTTCAAGATTCCCAACAGCTCCTCCTTCTTAACGTCATCATGACCCAGAATATCAACATACCATCCTCCATGTCTTTCTCCTTGGTGAATACTGATGTGAAGTACTCATTAAGGAATTCACTCAATTCCTCTGGCTTCATGTATGAATTCTTTCCTTTGTGCTTAAGTGGACCTATACTCTTCCTAGCTACACTCCTGCTCTGAATGCACATATAAAAATACCTTGGGATTCTTCTTATTCCATTTGCCAAGGAACATTACAAGATCGCCTTTCACCTTCCTAATTCCTTATTTAACTCCTTTCCTACTTCGTTTATATTCCCCAAGGCCTGGTCTGATTTCAGTTTCTTAAACCTTTTCTTTTTCTTTCTAACTAAACTTTCAGTATCTCTTGTCATCCAAGGTTCCTGAATCTTGCCATCCTTATCTGTCATCCTCACAGGAACATGCTAGTCCTGAACTTTGACCAATTGGTCTTTAAAAGATTCACATATATCAGATGTGGATTTACCCTCAAACTGCCAACTGCAAACTAATTCTTGTGTAATCCAGTTCCAGCCTAATACCATTTCAATCAGGCTTCTCCTAATTTAGCACTTTCACCCGAGGACCAGTTTTATCTCAATGATCTCCTATGAATGTATCTATTAGCTGCCAAGTCAATGGAAAAGATTATCTACGCTAACAAAACGGTCCATAGTTTTAATCAGTCTTCACTCTGTCTTCTCTGAATCTTCTCTATTCTACAGCGAACAATTTCCTCTTCTCCAAACTCTTCCTATTTGTGGGTAATAGTTGTGACACTTTAGTGTCAGGCAATGGCCATCTCCAACAAGCAAAGGCTAAAAATAATCCCTGATCTCCAACAATATTACGGTTATGGGGAGGCAACATCCTCGTGGTATTATCACTAGATTATTAATCCAGAAATTCAGATGATGTTCCGGGGATGTGGGTTCAAATCCTGCCATGGCAGATGGTGGAATTTGAATTCAATAAAGAATCTGGAATTAAGAATCAAGTGATGACCATGAAACTTGTCAGGAAAAAACTTTCTAATCTCCTCCAGGGATGGAAATCTGGCTTCTTCACCTGGTCTGGCCTACTTGAGACTCCAGCTCCACAGCAATGTGGTTGACTCACAACTGCTCTCTGAAATGGCCAAGCAAGCCATTGAATTCAAAGGCAACTAAGGATGGGCAATAAATGCTGGCCAGCCAGCACCACCCATGTCCCATGAATGAGTTTGAGTTTCACAAAGGTCACTCAGCTCCTGACTTCATTACAGCCTTGGTTCAAACATGGACAAAAGACTTGAATTCCAGAGGTGAGGTGAGAGTGACAGCCCTTGGCATCAAGGAGCTCAAGCAAAACTGGAATCAATGGGCATTGGGTCAAACTCTCTGGCGGTTGGGGTCATATCTGACACATAGGAAGATGGTTGTGGTTGTTGGAGATCAATCATCTTAGCTCCAGGACATCTCTGCAGGAGTTCCTCAGACTGTCCTTGGCCCAACCATCTTCCGCTGCTTCATCAATGACCTTCCCGCTATCATCAGGTCAGAAGTGGGGATGTTCGCCGATGATTGCACAATGTTCAGCACCATTTGTGACTCCTCAGATACTGAAGCAGTCCATGTTCAAATGCAACAAGATTTGGACAATATCCAGGCTTGGGCTGACAAGTGACAAGTGACATTCACAAATCCCTGGCTATGACCATCACCAATAAGAGACAGTCTAACAACCACCCCTTGACATTCAATGGTGTTTTCATCACTGAATTACCCAATTATCAACACCCTGGGGGTTATCATTGACCAGAAACTCAGCTGGACTCTATACATAAACACTGTGGCTACAAGAGCAGATCAGAAACTGGGAATACTGTGGCAAGTAACTCACCTCCTGACTCCTCAAAGCCCATCCCTCATCTAAGTGGCACAAGTCAGGAGTGTGATAGAATACTCCCCACTTGCCTGGATGAGTGCAGCCCCAACAACACTCGAGAAGCTTGACACCATCCAGAACAAAGCAGACCGCTTAATTGGCATTACATCTCCAAGCATCCACTCCCTCCAAAACCAATGCTCAGTAGCAGCAGTGTGCAATATCGACAAGATGCTCTGCAGAAATTCACCCCAGATCCTTAGACAGCACCTTCCAAACCCACGACCATTTCCATCTAAAAGGACAAGGGCAGTAGACAGTTGGGAATACCACCGTGTTCAAGTTACCCTTCAAACCACTCACTATCCTGACTTGGAAATATATCGCCGTTCCTTCACTGTCACTGGGTCAAAAACCTGGAATTCCCTCCCTAATGGCATTGTGGGTCAACCTACAGCACACGGACTGCAACAGTTCAAGAAGGCAGCTCACCACCACTTTCTCAAGGGTATCTAGGGATGGGCAAGAAGCGATGCCCACATCCCACAAATGAATAGCAAAAAATAAAAAAGAAAATATCCAACTAATAACATTTTGGTGGCAGGGAGTGAGGGATCATCATTGACCAGTTGTAAGTCAGAATCCTGAAGCTCTCTGAAAACAAGGAGTTTGAACTTTAGTAAACTGAGTTTGCTCAGCAAGGGATTGTGATTAATACTGTCAACATAGAGCGAGGCAGAAATGGTGAAAGAAAGAAGAACTCATGCTGGGTATTTCTGTTCAACTGCCTAGTCACTAGGAAGCCTGGGGTCAACAAAGGAGTTGCCTGTTATTCTGTGAAAGTCATTGTTTTAGCCTGGAATGAGGAAGGAAATGGAATAATCCTCTCATATCTGCTAAGTCAGCGAGTATCTGCCCCGAAACCATTTTATTTCACAGCCAAGAAAATAGCAGAACAAGGCATAATTAAACAGGTATAAAACGTTTCAGAGATAGTAGGAACTGCAGATGCTGGAGAATCGGAGATAACAAGGTGTAGAGCTGGATGAACACAGCAGGCCAAGCAGCATCAGAGGAGCAGGAAAGCTTGACGTTTCAGGCCTAGACCCTTCTTCAGAAATGGGGGAGGGGAAGAGGGTTCTGAAATAAATAGGGAGAGAGGGGGAGGCGGATAGAAGATGGATAGATGAGAGGATAGGTGGAGAGGAGACAGACAGGTCAAAGAGGCGGGGATGGAGCCAGTAAAGGTGAGTGTAGGTGGGGAGTTAGGGTGGAGATAGGTCAGTCCAGGGAGGACGGACAGGTCAAGGGGGTGGGATGAGATTAGTAGGTAGGAGATGGGAGTGGGACTTGAGGAGGGAGGAGGGGATAGGTGAGAGGAAGGACAGGTTAGGGAGGCGGGGACAAGCTGAGCTGGTTTTGGGATGTGGTGGGGGGGGTGAAATTTAGAAGCTTGTGAAGTCCACATTGATGCCATTGGGCTGCAGGGTTCCCAAGCGGAATATGAGGTGCTGTTCCTGCACCTTCATGTGGCATCGTTGTGGCACTGCAGGAGTCCCAGGATGGACATTTGTCTGAGGAATGGGAGGTGGAGTTGAAATGGTTCGCAACTGGGAGGTGCAGTTGTTTAGTGAGAACCTAGTGTAGGTGTTCTGCAAAGTGGTCCCGAAGCCTCCGCTTGGTTTCCCCGATGTAGAGGAAGCTACAACAGGAACAGCGGATGCAGTATACCACATTGGCAGATGTGCAGGTGAACATCTGCTTGATGTGGAAAGTCTTCTTGGGGCCTGGGATGGGGGTGAGGGACGAGATGTGGGGCAGGTGTAGCACTTCCTGCGGTTGCAGGGAAAAGTGCCGGGTGTGGTGGGGCTGGAGAGAAGTGTGGAGCAGACAAGGGAGTCACGGAGAGAGTGGTCGCCCCGGAAGGCAGATAAGGGTGGGAAGGGAAAAATATCTTTGGTGGTGGGGTTGGATTGCAGATGGCGGAAGTGTCGGAGGATGATGCGTTGGACGCAGAGGTTGGTGGGGTGATACGTGAGGACGAGGGGGATTCTGTTTTGGTTGTTATTGCGGGGACGGGGTATGAGGGATGAGTCGCGGGAAATGCGGGAGACACGGTCGAGGGCGTTCTCGACCACTGTGGGGGGGAAGTTGCGGTCCTTGAAGAATGAGGACGTTTGAGATGTACAGGAGTGGGATGCCTCATCCTGGGAGCAGATGCAGCAGAGGCGAAGGAGTTGGGAATAGGGGATGGCATTTTTGCAGGAAGGTGGGTGAGAGGAGGTGTCACTGATAGAAACTGAGAGAAAAGTAAAACGGCTTCACATTTGCTGTCACATCTTTCACAGTATTATACCAAGTCAAAATCTATACCGCTCTTCCTTGGCATACTAATGACCAACAATGACACAAATCTGAAGATATTGTAGTAGACATTAATGTGCTGATACAACGTACACAAGGAAAGACCTGTGTTTAATGGTCTTTCATTTCTTCAGGATGTCCGAAAGTATTTCACAGCCAACGAAGCACTTCTGAACAGTAGTAGTCACTGTATGAATCAATTGTTCACTGTTGATTGTGTGTTTCTGTTAACTTCTCTCTGTGAATTATGAGTCAGGCCTGCATGTGGTCACAGAGAGAAAGAAGTGATAAAATGAAACAAGAAGCATGAGAGCAGAATTTTATTTTAAAAAACTTTCAAATAAACTCGTGCGTAGATGCATAAACCGGTGCCATCTCTGCACATCACTGTGGCACAAAACACAACACTCATTGTAAGTAAGAAAACACAGTTTGTGCACAGAAAGCTCCCACAAGCAGTGACGTGATAGTGACTAGATCATCAGTTTTTTTCAGATTTAGTTTTTATTGTCACCTGTACTCAAGTATAGGTAACAGGAGTACAGTGAAACGTGTACAATGTTGCCACACACAGAACCATCTTCGGTACAAAGTACCTGGGTACAAAATCTTAGTTATTGCAGTAGGAAAATAAAGAAATAAGGTTAAAAAGTCAAACATTCCAGTGCTTTATTAAGCCATGGGCCTGCAGATGCTCCAAGTTGGGCTTTCCCCAAAAGAGACTGTTCTCCCTCACGCTGGGCATGTTTTCACCCATACTGGGCATACTTTCACCCAGGCTGGGCATGTTTTCACCCGGGCTGGGCATGTTTTCCCTCACTCTGGGCATGTTTTCCCCCATACTGGGCATGTTTTCACCCACACTGGGCATGTTTTCACCCACACTGGGCATGTTTTCCCCCAGGCTGGCCATGTTTTCACCCATACTGGGCATGTTTCACCCACACTGGGCATGTTTTCACCCACGCTGGGCATGTTTTCACCCATACTGGGCATGTTTTCCCCCATACTGGGCATGTTTTCACCCACACTGGGCATGTTTCATCCACACTGGGCATGTTTTCACCCATACTGGGCATGTTTTCACCCAGGCTGGGCATGTTTTCACCCACACTGGGCATGTTTTCACCCATACTGGGCATGTTTTCCCCCACACTGGGCATGTTTTCACCCAGGGTGGGCATGTTTTCACCCATACTGGGCATGTTTTCCCCCACACTGGGCATGTTTTCACCCACACTGGGCATGTTTCACCCACACTGGGCATGTTTTCCCCCACACTGGGCATGTTTTCACCCACACTGGGCTAAGGCTTGCCTGTGTTCGCCAGCTGCCCTTGCCACTGACCACTGTTGCTGACCTCCACCAGGCTTTGGCCCCAGTCGCCACTTTGCCACTGCCATCCTTTGCCACCGACTGCTGCCTTGCCGCTATTGCCTTCTGGGATCACACTGGTGTCGTGCCCCGTTGCCATTTTACCCGTCTCACTGTAGAATCCCACTCTGGTACTGGTCCGGACATCAATGAAACTGCGATGCCACCGATGGTGACCAGCTGCCTCATGGCTGATCATCAAAGTCTCCCAGCTACTGCTGTCAATGTTACTGCCTCCCTGACCGAGCTCTGAAGGCTAAGTTTTGTGGTATCTGTTGAGGAATAAATGTTGTCCTGGACATGGAGAGACTTCAAAATCGTAACTATTGGATCTTTTATGCTCAGTATTTCCCAAATAAAGGCATCAGCTGTTTCTCTGCTCAGCCCAGGATGGAAATTGAGTTGCAAGGAACCAATTATGATGCGCACTGTTCATAAGAGAGAAGAACACAAGCAAACTGGAGACTGGGGAAGACTATGTATTAATAATTCCTTATCAAAATGGGTCTGTGTCAAGAAAGCAGTGAAGATTAACAAAGAGTCATTTGTTGCCATTATGTTGGTGAACTATAAACTAGTAAAGTCTGGTGTTTTTGGGCCTTTGGACCCATGCAGTTGTCCTCAGCAATGCCCATTGAATCCTGTCTCCGGACAATTGACTTAAAGATAATAGGCCTCGGACATAAACAGCTCAGTTAGCGAATCAAAGGACCAGTTCTAACCCAGTGAAGAAACTAAGAACAATGTACAAGGATGTGCTGAACCAATTAAATAATGTATATTAGTAATTTGGCAGAGCTGGTAGTGACATAGTGGAATGTAATGGTCTGGGGACATGGGTCCAAATCACACCACGGCAGTTACTGGAATTTAAATACAATTAATAAGAATCTGAAATATGAAATATGAAATTAGAGTTAGTAATGGTGCTATTAAGCTCTTTTGCTTCTTTTTGAAAAACCTATCTGGTTCACTAACGTCCTTCAGGGAAGGAAACTGCCATCCTTTCCTGGTCTAGACCACATGTGACTTCAGACACACAGAAATGTGGTTGACTCTTAATTGCCCTCTGAAATGTCTTAGCGACCCATTCAGCGGCAGTTGGACATAGCCACCCAGAGGAAGGAAACAGCCATACTTGGAAATGAAAGCACTGGGCACATTGGAGCTCCATTTTGAGGTATAAGACATTTTGAGGTATATATAAGACATGTTGGGCCACTATACATCATTTGCAAGTTGTAATGGATTTTTTCGCTCCTGGTCAATAAATGTCACCTTTGCCAGCAATACCTACAACCCATGAATGAATTTTTAAAAAACTGTTGAGTGATTTGCATTCATAAGAAAAGCAGTCATCACAGACAGTAATCTTCAACCAGTTATCGGTCATACAAAGATAGTGAACTGAAAAGATAATGCACTGTATGCAGAGAAATCCTAATAGTGACTGATTTGTCAATGAATACACCAGAAGAGTTTGAACAGCCACTATGGCAAACAGCAGTTCGATACTTTCTAATCAACCCATTCAGAGATGTTATTACACACCTTTAGAGCAAGTGGGACCCTTGTCTAGAGGTCGGGACACTACCACTGTGCAACAAGAGCTCCTCGGTGGAATCCGTAACAAATAATGATGACTGATAAAGGAGTGGGGAAACAAAATGTCTCGGCATCCTGGCCTTCAGCAAAGACACTATTGCTTTCCGCTGGGAGTTGCCAGACTCAGATTCTATATCAAATAAAAACTCCTTTGATGTAACATTATATTTTTTAGATCTGAGCAGAAGGTTATAGCCAACTATTTGAGCTCAGGAAATAAATGCAAGCAACTATTATTTATCTGTTTCTCATTGCAGCATTCTTGAGGAATTTACTCCTGACGATGGAACATGGTCTCTTAGAAATTTAACTCTGCTCAGGGAATTGACAGCAAAGTATAGCATCATTAATCTCATCACCTTTTATGAGTCCATGTTGACAATAGTGAATGCACACACACACCCCCTTGAATCACGGAATCATAATTATGGCAGAGGAGACCATTTGGGCCATCATAACCAAATCTTTTTATTCATTCACAGGATGAGGGCATCACTGGCTAGGCAGCATTTGTTGCCAATCCCTAATTGCCCAGAGGGCGATTAAGCGTCAACCACATTGCTGTGGGTCTAGAGTCACATGTCGGCCAGACCAGCTAAGGATGGCAGTTTCCTTCCCTAAAGGACATTAGTGAACCAGATGGGTTTTCTCCCTGTCAATTGACAATGGATTCACAGTCATCGTTAGATTCATAAATCCAGATATTTACTGAATTCAAATTCCACCATCTGTAATGGCAGGATTCGAACCCAGGTCCCCAGAACATTATCTGGGTCTCTGGGTTAACAGTCCAGCAACAATACCACTAAGCCATTACTTCCCTGCATAATGACAATCTTTTCCCCATATCCCTGTACACTGTTTATATCCAAATAATCATCCAATGTCTTCTTGAATGCCTCAATGTGAAAATGTCTTTCTCACATTACTCTTGGTTAATTTGTACATCACTTTAAATCTATGTCCTCGTGTTCTTGTCTCTTTTACGAGCTGGAATGGCTTCTTGGGAACATCTTGAAGGTGGCAGAATAATGAGTAAGACACGTTAAAAGCACATACAGAATCCTTAACTCGATCAATAGAGGCATAGAATGCAAATAGATGGAATGGAGTCTTCAAGGTTGTTCTGGTGTCTGCAGCCTGTGGCACCAGCAGCAAGGCTGTTCTCCCAGTGTTTGGGCAGGCGGCAGGTACAGCAAATCTCCTCCAAAAGTCAGGGATGGCCACACTGGATTCTTCAAGATGGTGGTGATGCCAGCAAGGCGATATCTGCAGCCAAAGTGGGACTCATGGTCCAGCGGTGGCCTGGCCTGGAAGTAGAGGCAGGGACTTATGGTTACAGGGTGAGTGTGAGTTCAGCAGCATCATCAAAGTGGGCTCAGTGGCAAACGGATGGCACCTAAAGTGGGGTGACTCCTAAACTGGTGGGTCTGGTGCAGGCAGTGGACGTCTCCCTTGAGGCTAGGTGCTGGTATGGACTGGTTTGGAAAGACTGATATTCTGAAGTTATATATGAATATAGAATCCCTACAGTGAGGAAACAGGCCATTCGGCCCAACAAGTCCACAACGACCCTCAGAGCACCCCACCCAGACCCAGACCCAGACCCAGACCCATCCCCTATAACCCACCTAATCTACACATTCCTGGACACTGTGAGGCAATTTAGCATGGCTAATCCACCTAACCTGCACATCTTTGGACTGTGGGAAGAAACCGGAGCACCCAGAGGAAACCCACACAGACACAGGGAGAATGTGCAAACTCCACACAGACAGTCGTCTGAGGGTGGAATCAAACCCGGGTCCCTAGTGCTATGAGGCAGCAGTGCTAACCACTGAGCCACGGTGCTGCCCAGAACTTCTTACTGCTTTATTTTTCTAACTTATTCCTATGACCGATAACGCTAGACTATTTATTTCTTTAATTTTCTAATTTGCTTTTGTTTCCCAGGAATTTGATCTTAAGTATCTGTACCTAGGTACTTGTGTTCCTAAGATGGCACTGTAATGCAGCGACTGTAAACTTTTCACTGTACTCATTTGACTACATGAGACAATAAAACTAATTCAAAACCAAAGCAGTTGTACAAGACCTTTATGAAACATGGGGTAAGCTTTGGTTGGATTGCTTTGGGCTCAGTTTTGAGCTGCACTTAAAGAGGATCTTAGATAGGACGTTGAAAAGACATCCTAAACTGATGCCAGGAGTGAGCACTTTCGGTAATGAAGAGAGACTGGAGAAGACACCTGCATCCTCTGGAGTTTAGTCAGTAGTGACTCAGTTGAAAAATGCGAGGATGTTGCTGGGGTTAGAGGGTTTGAGCTATAGGGAGAGACCGAATAGGTTGGGGTTATTTTCCCTGGAGCGTTGGAGGTTGAGAGGTGACCTTACAGAGGTTTATAAAATCAAGAGAGGCATGGATAGGGTGAATAGCCAAAGCCTTTTTCCCACGCTAAGGGAGCCCAAATCTAGAGGGTTTAAGGTGAGAGGAGAAAGATTTAAAAGATATCTAAGGGGCAACATTTACATGCAGAGAGTGATGCGTGAATGGCAAAGGAATCTGCTAGGTGGGGGCTGGTACGATTATAATATTTAAAAGGCATCTGGATGGATACATCAATAAGAAAGGTTTAGATGGATATGGGCCAAATGATGGCAAATGCGACTAAATTAAATTATGATATCTGGTTGGCATGGACAAGTTGGGCCGAAGGGTCTGTTTCCACGTTGTACATCTCTATGACCCTATTTAAGATCCTGAGTTGGATGTCAAAGAATGTTTCCTGTTGTGGGAAAATCTAGAAGGAGGGGTCATAGGTTAAAACTCAGGGTTGTCTACTTAAGACATGATGAGGAAATCTGTTTTCCCTTAGCGGGTTGTGGGTCTTTGGAATTTTCTTCTCAAAAGGCAATGAATGCAGAATCTTTAAATATTTTTAAGGCAGGGGTGGAGATTCTTGATTACCAAGGGCGTGAAAGATTATCAGGGAAAAGCAGGAAGGTAGAGTTAAATTTAAAATCTGATCAGCCATGATCTTATTGAATGGCAAAGCAGGTTTGAAGGATCGAGTGGCCTTCCCTTGTTCCTTGTTTGTCTGATCGTCAGTTTTCTTCCTAACGGAACTTAAGAGGATATCTGTTAAAAGACATTCAAAATCCTGAATGGTTTTGAGTAAACAAGGAAAAAACTGTTTCCAGTGGCAGATGTGTCTGTAACTGGAGGTTACATATTTCAGATAAAGAACTAGAGGCACCAAACAAACTATTTGTTTTCCACACAGCTTGTTATTGAGAGCAAACAAATGCAGTCTGAAAAGGCAGTGGAAGCAGATTAAATGGTAATTTCCAAATAAAATTTTGGATATACACTTGAAGGGAAAGAAAGGTCATTGCAGGTCTATCAGAACAAAAATAAATAAATCTACTTTTTATTTTTCGTTACTGCTTTGTCACTGGGAAGGTAAGGTTGTTTCCTTCCCTGTATAAAAACTTACCTCGTGCAGCAGCGGCCTTCTTGTTTATAGTGGCAGGAGTCAGGGAGAGAGCGCGAGGGCAGCTGGGAAGGTAAGCTTTCATTATGAAAGTCTTACCTCGCATGACTGCGGCCTTCAGTTGCTCAGCGGAGGAGGAGTCCCAGAGCGGGCGTGAGTGGTCAGCTGGATAACGGTTATCTTTCATCCAATAAATTTGGGGGATAGATTGTATCCTTTGCAAGCAGGATAGAGAGTCCCACATGGTGTGTTGCCTGCCTGGTGCCAGGGTGCGAGACATCTCTGACTGGCTTGACAGGATACTAGAGAGGGTGGGGGAGGATCCAGTTGTTGTGGTCCACATAGGTACCAATAACATAGGCAGGACTAGGAAAAAAGACCTGTTTTGGGATTATGAAAAGCTAGGACAAAATTAAAAAACAGGTCTTCAAGAGTCATAATCTCTGGATTGCTGCCCGAGCCACGTGCAAATTGGCATAGAGAGGCAAGGATCAGGGAAGTAAACATGTGGCTAAAAGAGTGATGTGGGAAAGAGGGTTTCCTTTTCCTGGGGCACTGGCATCAGTTCTGGGACAGGAGGGATCTATACCACTGGGATGGACTCCACCCGAACAGGGCCGGGTCCAGTGTTCTGGCGAAAAGGGTAAATAGGGTGGTCAATAGGACTTTAAACTAGTAAGTAGGGGGTAAGGGAGAAGTGTGCGTACAGGGAGTATAACAATTAACGGAAGGCAAAGCAGCAGGTTAGCAGGTGATGAGAAGCTTCAACTCCATTGAAAATTAGGAAAAAAGTTAAAGTGAAGGAGAACTCAAGGGCTGTTAGTAATGGAGGTAATAGGACCTAAAAAGAAGGTGCAAAAACTGGCATAAGGGCACTTTATCTGAATGCTCGCAGCATTTGAATCAAGGTGGATGAGTTGACGGCGCAAATCATGGCAAATGGGTACGATTTAGTGGCTATTAAAGAGACATGGTTACAGGATGGTTATGACTGGGAGTTAAATATCCAGGGGGATCAAACTGTTCGGAAGGACAGACAGGAAGGTAAGGGAGGTGGTGTCACTCTGATTTGAAAGGATGATATCAGGGCGGTAGTGAGAAATGATATAGGTTCTACTGAACGAAAGGTTGAATCCATTTGGGTGGAACTTAGGAACAGCAGGGAGAAGAAGTCACTGATAGGTGTGGTCAATAGGCCACCAAATAATGACATCGTGGTGGGCAGGCAATAAACATAGAAATAGCTAATGCGTGTAAAAATGGTACAGCAATTATCATGGGAGATTTTAATCTACATATCGATTGGTTAAACCAGGTTGGTCATGGCAGCCTTGAGGAGGGGTTCATAGAATGCATCCATGATAACTTCCTTGAATAATATGTAACGGAACCTATGAGGGAGCAAGCCATCCTAGATCTAGTCCTGTGTAATGAGACAGGAATAATTAATGATCTCACAGTTAGGGATCCTCTCGGAAGGAGTGATCACAGTATGGTCGAAATTAAAACACAGATGGACCGTGAGAAGGTTAAATCCAGTACCTGTGTCCTGTGCTTAAACAAAGGAGACTATGATTGGATGAGGGAGGAGTTAGCTAAGGTAGAATGGGAGCAAAAACTTTTTGGTGGGTCAATTGAGGAACAGTGGAGGACTTTCAAAACGATTTTTCACAGTGCTCAGCAGAAGTATATTTCAGTGATAAGTAAGAACTCAAGGAAAAGAGGTAGTCAGCCATGGATGTCTAAGGAAATAAAGGAACGTATCAGATTGAAAAAAAACACATGCAAAAAAGCAAAGTAAAGTGGGAAACTAGTAGACTGGGAAATCTTTAAAGGCCAACAGAAAGCCACAAAAAAAGTTATAAAGAAAAATAAGATAGATCATGAGCGTAAACTAGTTCAGAATATATAAACAGGCAGCAAAAGTTTCTATAAATATGTAAATCGTAAAAGAGTGGCGAAGGTAAACATTGGTCTTTTAGAGGATGAGAAGGCCAGTTTAATAACTGGGAAGGAGGAAATAGCCGAGACATTAAACAATTATTTGTTGTCGGTCTTCAGAGTGGAAGACACAAATAAGATGCCGAAAACTGATGGCAAGAAGGTTATAGCAGGTGAGGACCTAGAAACTATCATTATCACTATGGAGGCAGTGCTGGGCAAGCTAATGGGGCTAAAGGTAGGTAAGTCTCCTGGCCCGGATGAAATGCATCCCAGGGTAATAAAAGAGGTGATGGGGGAAATAGCAAATGCACTAGTAATTATTTACCAAAATTCACTGGACTCTGGGGTGGTTCCCGCAGATTGGAAAACAGCCAATGTGACGCCACTGTTTAAAAAAGGAAGTAGATAAAAAGCAGGTAACTATAGGCCAGTTAGCTTAACTTTGGTAGTGGGGAAAATACTTGAATCTATCATTAAGGTAGAAATAGACATCTGGATATAAATTGTCCCATTGGGAACATCCAGCATGTGTTCATGAAGGGTAGGTCATGTTTAACTAATTTGGTGGAATTCTTTGAGGACATTACTTGCATGGTGGACAATGGGGAACCTGTGGATGTGGTGTATCTGGATTTCCAGAAGGCATTTGACAAGGTGCCACACCAAGGGCTGCTACATAAGATAAAGTTGCATGGTATTACAGGTAATGTATTGGCATGGACAGAGGGTTGGTTGACCAGTAGAAAGCAAAGAGTAGGAGTAAATGGGTGTTTTTCTGGTTGGCGGTCAGTGGCTAGTCGTGTCCCTCAGGGATCAGTGTTGGGACCGCAATTGTTTACAATTTACACAGATGATTTGGAATTGGGGACTAAGTGTGGTGTGTCAAAATTTGCAGATGACACTAAGATGACTGGTAGAGCAAAGTGTGCAGAAGACACTGAAAGTCTGCAGAGGGATATGGATAGTTTAAGTGAGTGGGCAAAGGTCTGGCAGATGGAGTACAATGTTGATAAGTGTGAGGTCATCCACTTTGGTAGGAATAACAGCAAAATGGACTACGTTTTAAATGGTAAAAAATTGCAGCACGCTGCTGTGCAAAGGGACTTGGGTGTCCTTGTGCATGAATTGCTGAAAGTGGGATTGCAGGTGCAGCAGGTAATTAAAAAGGAAAATAGAATTTTGTCTGTCATTGCTAGAGGGATGGGGTTTAAAAACAGGGAGGCTATGCTGCAGCTGTATAGAGTCCTGGTGAGGCCACACCTGGAGTATTGTGTGCAGTTTTGGTCTCCTTACTTGAGAAGGGATATACTAGCACTGGAGCGGGTGCAGAGGAGATTCATTCGGTTGATTCCAGAGTTGAGGGGGTTGGATTATGAGGAGAGACTGAGTAGGCTGGGATTATACTCATTGGAATTCAGAAGAATGAGGGGAGATCTTATAGGAACATATACGATTATGAAGGGAATAGATAAGGTGGAGGCAGGGAGGTTGTATCCGCTAGCAGGTGAAACTAGGACTAGGGGACATAGCCTCAAAATAAAGGGAAGTGGATGTAGGACTGAGGTCAGGAGGAACTTCTTCACCCAAAGGGTTGTGAATCTGTGGAATTCCCTGCCCAGTGAAGCGGTTGAAGCTACCTCACTGAATGTTTTTATGGCAAGGCTAGATAAATTTTTGAACAGTAAAGGAATTAAGGGTTATGGTGAGTGGGCGGGTAAGTGGAGCTGAGTCTCAAAAAGATGAGCCATGATCTTATTAAATGGCAGGGCAGGCTCAAGGGGCCAGATGGCCTACTCCTGCTCCTAGTTCTTATGTTCCTGAGTGAAGAGGAAATGGAGAATTAATTATTTGTACGATTGATGCAGCGGTAAAATCTCTGGTTGTAAAGCAAGCATTGATCTTCAGCCCTGCAAACTTCCAGGAATCCTGGTTTCTGCCAATTCTAGCCTTTTCCAAAACTCATTAACAGGACGTGGATGTCATTGATCCATAGAATCCCAACAGTGTGGAAACAGGCCCTTTGGCCCAACAAGTCCACACTGACCCTCAGAGCATCCCACCCAGACCCATTCCCCCCTAATCTACACACCCCTGAACACTATGGGCAATTTAGTACAGCCAATCCACCTAACTTGCACATTTTTGGACTTTGGGAAGAAACCAGAGCAAACCCCTGCAGACACAGGGAGAATGTGCAAAGTCCACACAGGCGGTCACCCGAGGGTGAGATTAAACCGGGGTCCCTAGCACTGTGAGGCAGCGGTGCTGACCACAGAGCCACTGTGCTGCCCATGCCTCATTGGTTAAGCCAGCATTTAATCTCTAATTGCCTGAAGGCAGTTAATAGTGAACCACATTGCTGTAGTTAGAGTCCCATGTAGGTCAGATCAGGTAAGGATGACAGTTACTTCCTTAAAGGACATTAGTGAACCAGATGGGTTTTTAAAACAATTGACAGTAGTCACATTTAGCTGTTTGTTAACTCTATAATTTTCAAATTTCACCATCTTCCACCCCTGGGATTCAAACTCTTGTCTCCAAAACATTAGCCTGGATTTCTGGTCCAGTGACATTCTTAGTACAACACTGGGGGGAAGCACAGTGGCTCAGTAGTTAGCACTGCTACCTAACTCCTGGGTTTAGGTGACCTTCTGTGTGGAGTTTGAACATTCTCCCCATATCTGTGTGGGTTTCCTCCCACAGTCCAAAGAAGTGCAGGTTAGGTGGATGGACCATGCTATATTGTCCATAGCATCCAGGGATGTGTAGGTTAGGTGGATTAGCTTTGAGAATTGCAGGATTATCGAGATAGGGGAGGGGGGGTGCGAGTCTGGGTGGGATGCTCTTCGGAGGGTCGGTGTGGACTTCATGGGCCAAATGGCCTGCTTCCACACTGTAGGGATTCTATGATCACCTCCCCAGTGTATCTCTTCCAAAATGTAATTCCAAGGGATGCATGACAAGGATGTTTGTAGATGACACTGCAGAAACTGGCTGGATGGTTGCTATTGAAGAGAATGGCTGTTGACTGCAGAAAGATATCAATGGTTTGGTTGAGTGGGTAGAGAAGTGGCAAAGGACATTTAGTAATGCATTTGGGGAGGATAAAGAAAGTAAAGGACTACACAATATAGGGGAGGATATTGAGAGCGGTGGCGAAAGTGAGAGACCTTGGAGTGAATGTCTGCGTAGCAGATACGGTGGTAAAGTAAGCATATGGAGTTATTTCCTTTATACTTACAGAGTCATAGAATCATCCATCATGGAGACAGACACTTCAATCCAACTTGTCCACGCTGACCAGATTTCCAAAACTGAACTCATTTGCCTGCATTTGGCCCACATCCCTCCAAACCTTTCCTATCCATGTGCCTGTCCAACTGTCTTTTCAATGTGTAATTGGACCCTCTAACAACTTCTCTAGTAGTTCATTCAATATATGTACCATTCTCTGCATGAAAATGTTGTCCTTCAGGTCCCTTTTAAATCTTTCCCCTCTCATCTTAAACCTATGCCCTCTAGTTTTGGACTCCCCTACCTTGGGGAAAAGACCTTGGCTGTTCACCTTATCTATGCCCTTCATTATTTTATAAACCTCTATAAGGTCACCCCTCAGTCTCCTACACTCCAGGGAAAATAGTCCCAGCCCATCCAAGCTCTCCCTATAACTCAAACCCTCCAGTCTCTATAACATCCTTATAAATCCTTTCTGCACCCTCTCTTGTTTAATAATATTCTTCCTACAGCAAAGAACAAAGAACAAAGAAAATTACAGCACAGGAACAGGCCCTTCGGCCCTCCAAGCCTGCGCCAATCCAGATCATCTATCTAAACCTGTCGCCTACTTTCCAAGGATCTGTATCCCTTTGCTCCCTGCCCATTCATGTATCTGTCTAGATACATCTTAAATGACGCTATTGTGCCCGCCTTCTTCACCTCCGCTGCAACGTGTTTTAGGCACCCACCACCCTCTGCGTAAAGAACTTTCCACGCATACCTCCCTTAAACTTTTCCCCTCTCACCTTGAAATCGTGAAGCCTAGTAGTTGACTCCCCCACTCTGGGAAAAAGCTTCTTGCTATCCACCCTGTCTATACCTCTCATGATTTTGTAGATCGCAATCAGGTTCCCCCTCAACTACAGTCTTTCTAATGTAAATAATCCTAATAGACGACCAGAATTGTACTCAGCACTCCAAAGTGGCCTCATCAATGTCTTGTACAGCTACAACATGATGTCCCAACTCGTATACTCAAAGCTGTGAGCAGTGAAGGCAAGTGTGCCAAAAACCTTCTTCACCACCCTGTCCACCTGTGACGTCACTTTGAACGAACTATGCACCTGCACCCCTAGGTCTGTCTGTTCAACAACACTCCCCAGGGCCCTACCATTAACTGTGTAAGTCATGCCCTGTTTAGTCTTACCAAAATGCAACACCTTGCATTTATCTCAATTAAACTCTATCTGCCGCTGCTCAGCCCATTGGCCCATCTGATCCAGATTGTTGTACTCTGAGATAGCCTTCTTCACTGCCAACAGAAGAGCAGGACTACAATGGTGGAATTGTATAAAGTGCTGCTCACTCCACAGCTCCAATTTAGTTTCAGGAAGGACATAATCACTCTGGACGGAGTACCGAGATTTATAAGAATGTTGCCAGGGCTTCATATTGCAGCTATGAGGAAAAATTGGATAGATTGGTCGTTTTCCTTAGAATAGAGGTGGTTGAGGTACGACTCAATTGACACTTGCGAAACGAGTGGCCTAGAAAGAGTAGACGGAAAAGACGTGTTTCCCTGAGCGTAGAGGTCAAATACTGGGGGGTACAGATTTAAAGTGATTGGCAGAATGACAAGGGGCCATTTACCACCCAGAAGCTGGTGGGTGTCTGGAATTCACTGCCCAGTTTAGTAGTAGACACAGAAACCCTTTCCCATCTTAGCTAGCCTGCTGACAAAGATTCGGAAAGGCAAGCTGCCTAGACAAAGGCAGATTTTATATTCAAGAATTAAACACTTGTCCAAGCAACGAGAGAAAGAATGAGGAGGAGAAAGGAAGAGAGCAACATCTGAAAGAGTGATCTGCTGTTAAATAACTGAATAAAACTATGGTAATCTTCTAAAATTTGCTCACTGTAGGTCCACCATTGCACAAGATCACACTAACTGTCCAAGGACAGAGGCCATTGTAGCTCTGAACCTGACTTCAAGTCTTAACCTGCTCAGTTTAACAAAAAGGAACTAAAGCAACTGGCTCCATTGGTCCTCACAGAGACTGATTGACACTTTCTTCTGATGCATTTCTTTTGTCTTACTTGTACTTTATAAAATCCTGTTGGGAATTGCTCGTTGGGAATCAGCCCGAATCTGTAGGGCTTTTTAAAATAGCTTAACAATGGAAGGGGAGTGACCAGTTCTCAAACAGCAAGAACGGGAGTTGCTGGAAAAGCTCAGCAGGTCTGACAGCATCTGTGAATAAAAAAATCAGAGTTAATGTTTTGGGTGCAGTGACCCTTCCTCAGAACTGAATGGATGGCCAGTCCTCCCAGCTCAGCTTCTAGTTTTTTCAGCTATAGCAGTCACAAGATGTGTGAGTACCAGAAGCGTTGCAAGCTTAAGTAAATGATTCCTAACAGACTTTCTCTGACATCTCTTTGGATGTTGCACCCCACTGCTTGTAAGAATCTGTGATAATAGGTACTGCAGATGCTGGAGAATCCGAGATAACAAGGTGTGGAGCTGGATGAACACAGCAGGCCAAGCAGCATCATAGGAGC
>JAHRHZ010000034.1:5126704-5144550 GCA_024137785.1 Ginglymostoma cirratum | reverse complement strand
CCCGAAACGTCAAGCTTTCCTGCTCCTATGATGCTGCTTGGCCTGCTGTGTTCATCCAGCCCCACACCTTGTTATCTCTGGTGATGAAAGTTGAACTGTTTCCAGTGAGTTCATTGGTTCACTCACAAAGCCATCAATTTTTTTACCAATTACCTCATTGTGTCATGGATATGTTAAAAAATGCAAAGCATAGAAAATTTTGTACTTTTATAGTGCATTTCATGATCTTGTACACTTTGTGCTAACATTATTTACGGCAATTAAATACTTATGAAACGTAGTGATTGTTGTAAAGTGGGAAATATAGCAATTTGCCCACCTCGGCTCACAAAGACAGTAATGTGCTAATGATTAGATAAGTTATTTTAGTGATGAATTACATTTTGATAAATGTAACAGAGATAACTCTTCCTCAAAGCAGAGTTTGGGATTTTCTTTGACCACATGAGGTTTGACATCTTTCTGAAAGACAGTGTATACTCCATGACTAGACTGGAATTTCGGCCTAAGTAACATGCACAAGACCTTCAGAGTGGGATCAGAACCTACAATCTTCTAACTTAATAAAAAGCCAAGAACATTACCTGCTGAGCCACAGATAAACCACGCTGAAGCTATGAGGTAAACGTTAAGATTTAATTCCTTTGTAGGTCTAGACAGTGGTTTAGTGCCCTGGTTTGCAATGCACATATTTTCTCTAGCTAAGGCACTATGAAGAAGCTTTATGGACAGTCAGGGTCCAGCCATCCCGTGTTATGAATGAAAGCTTCCTGCAATGTGTGAGAGGCAAGGACAGAGGAAGCAGCTTGGTTGGCATGGAGATACAATGACCGCAGCTGACTGACTCAAGGTTGAATAAGGGGAGCCTCAGTTCAACATGCCAGCAGCTGTGTATAGTCAGAGTCCTGGATGAAATGTCCTGCATGTTGCAGGCTCTTGCAGAATAGACAGTGTGTGCTGCTAACACCAGAATTCACTTGCCCGCAAAGAGCTAGAATATAGTCGTAAAAAATCTACACAAGTCTGGGACGACAATAATGACTATAGTGGGTAAGGTACCAGAAGACCGGAGAGTGGATAATGTTGTGCCTTTATTTAAGAAAGTCTGCGAGGAAAAGCCTGGGAACCACAGACCGGTGAGCCTGAAGTTATTGGTGGTAAGTTGTTGGAGAGGATTCTGGGGGATAGAATTTAGTTTCATTTGGAGAGGGAAGGACTGATTAGGGATAGTTAGCATGGCTTTGTGCAAGGGAGGTCATGTCTCACAAATTTGTTTGAGGTTTTTGAGGATGTAACCAAGAAGATAGATGAGGGCACAGTGGTAGACGTTGTCTAAATGGACTTTAGTAAAGCCTTTGACAAAGTTTTGCATGGTAGACCGATTAGTAAGGTTAGATCACATGGGATTCAGGGAGTGCTTGCCAATTAGATACAAAATTGGCATGACAGCAGTAGACAAAAAGTGGTGGTGGATGGTTGTTTATTGGACTAGAGGCCTGTGACCAGTGGTGTTCCGCAGGGATCGGTGCTGGGTCCACTGTTATTTATCATTTTTGTGAATGATTTGGATGCAAGTTTAGGAGGTGTCATTAGTAACTTGATGGATGACACTGAAATTGGTTTAGTCATCTGTGAAGAAGTTTATCTAGGTTTACAAAGGGTTCTTGATAAATTGGGTCAATGGGCTGAGGAGTGGCGGATGGAGTTTAATTTGGATAAATGTCAGGATATCACAGGGCTTATTCAGTTAATGGTAGGGCCTGGATAATGCTGTCAAACAGAGAGACCCTAGAGATTCAGGGTACATGGTTCTTTGACAGGTAAACAGGGTGGGTAAGAAGGCATTTAGCATGCTGGCCATAATTGCTCAGATCATTGAGTATAGGATTTGGGATGTCAGGTTGAGGTTGTACAGGATGTTGGTGAGGCCACTTCTGGAGTATTGATCGCCCTGCTATGGGGAGGATATATTCAATTGGAGAGGGTTCAGAAAGATTTACCAAGATGTTATCAGCAATGGAGGTTTGAATTATAAAAATAGGCTGGGACATTTTTCACTGGAACGTAGATGATGGGGCCATAGAGGTTTATAAAATCATGAGAGGCATAGATAAGATGAATAGCAAAGATCTTTTCCGGCGGAGGGGGTTGTCCAAAAGTAGGGGGCATATTTTTAAGTCGAGCGGAGAAAGATTTAAAAGGGACCTGAGGGACAACTTTTTCACACAGAGGGTGGTCTGTGTGTAGAATGAACTGCCAGGTACAGTTATCACGTTTAAAAAACATTTGGACAGGTACATGGATAGGAAAGGTCTAGAGGAATGCAGGCCAAACACAGGCAAATGCAACTAGTTTAGATTGGGAAACTTGGTTGACATGGATGCGTTGGACCATGCTGGTCTGTTTCCATGCTGTTTGGAGCTACAATTCTCTGAAAGGAACAGACCCACCAGAGATTATGGTAGCACGGCAGTACTCAGTCAGCAGGGAGTTGCCTGTGAGTCCTCAACATTGATATTGGAGCCAATGAAGTCTCATGGCATCAGCTCCAACATGGGCAAGGAAACCTCCTGCTGATTACCACCTACCACCAGCCCTCAGCTACTCCTCCATGTTGAACACCAATTGGATAAAGCACTGACGGTGATAAGAGTGTGTCGGGCTGAATCTTACGTTTTTTGTGCGAGTGCGAGTCCTGTCAAGTTCTGTGGGATGAGCAGGTTTTCTTGCCTTATTTCACTGAACATGAAGCATTACTTGGCATGTCACCCCACATGGTGAATAGCATGCTTGATTTACATCCCATCTTACCAGGCGCCATTCCCGGACCAAATCCCCACTCATCGGAGACCCTGGAATTGGCCAAAATCCCTGCCACTGCCACCATCTTTAAAAGGCTGTTGTGCACTTGAACAGGCTCTGTCAGTCTGGAGTTGCTCTGCACAGTTCCTGACATTTGCTCTTGACAGGACATACAAGATGAAATTGGCACGTTGCTTGTGGGTATATCCCTGGAGGTCTTTCTGGACAGAGTGATGCAGAGATGCGACCAGCAGCGGAGGCTTTGACTCCAGACCATGCCACCCTGGTCTGAGGTTGCCATTTGGGTCAGTGCGGTCTCAGCTGTCTGGCGGAATGCCCAGCTTTGCAAGAAAAAGATCAATTACCTTCTCCGCCCTGCCAGCACAAGTGTCACCATCTTCGCTCTGAAACCTTGTAGTCGCTCTCTTTCTGCTACTGTACCCACCTCCCACTAAGACTCATGCTCTGCCACTCTCACCAGCACCATCTTTCCTCATTTATTCACTTACTTTAACCTGCCATTACTCCTGACTCCAGTCACCCTTCATGCCCTCTGCACTGCCTACTAATCTGCTCTGGACACCTCGCCACCACACCAACAATAATAGCTGTACCACCCACTTTCATCTTCCATAATACCTGCCTCTCTCTCATTCCAGGTTGAAAACAGCCGATTGTAGGAGAGGAAGACATATTTGAATGGCCTACTCCTGGGCCTATTTTCTATATTTCTATAAGAGGGTGCTGAGTTGGATGATCAGCGATGATCATGTTGAATAGTAGTGCAGGCTCGAAAGCTGAATGGCCTAACCTGATCAATTCTCTGTTACATTCATCACCCATTAGGAGATTCAGAATCTGACCGCTCCAAGCAAGGCCCGGACCGGTATTAGGGGCTACCTTGGGCTTACTGTGCCAGAATCCCGCGAGCGAAGGCTGTCCCCTTTAACTACACTGAGGCCTGCTGACACCTGTGACAAGCTTCCTGGCTTCATGTCTGTACTGTAGCACTAATTGTGTAATAGTGTGAGCCTGGCATCTCTGGCTGAGGGGAGAAAGCACTGAAGGACAGGCAATGCAGGGCAGGGATCCCGTGAGCATCCGGACAGGCTCAGAGTCAGTGAGTGCTATTACATTGAGTGAAAAGCCTGGAGCTGCAGGCCATGAGCTGGATATGGTTCTCTGAACACACTGTGTCCATGCCGCAGTATTACTATGATTGTTACTGGTGGAACTCACGATACAGCATTGAAGTGTGAGAGCATGCTGTAAGTGGGTCAGAGATGTCCCCTGAGGAGTCATAGAGGCTGGCACATCTTAGGTGACAATGTCGATGGATGTAGGTTGCATGTGGCTGTTGCCTTTTGAACGTGCCTGAGATTTTGATGCTCGGTGTCCAAACTTTGGAGCAAACGGTGAGGTGATCCCACCAAGAACCTGCTCTGGTTTTCGTGGCACGTTATCCTTTTTTAATTAAATTCTCAGATGTGAGTGTTGCTCGTTGGACCAGCTTTTACTGCCCATCTCCCATTGCCCAGAGGGCAGTTAAGAGCCAACCACATCACTGTAGGTCGGGAGTCACTTGTAGACCAGACCAGGTAAGGATGGCAATTTCCTTCCCAAAAGGACATTAATGAACCAGATGGGTTTTTCCAACAATCAACAATGATTTCATGATCATTATTAGATTCTTAATTCCAGTTTTTTTTTTAATTGATTACAAATTTTACTGTCTACTATGGCAGGATTAGAACCCAGGCTCCCAGGACCTGCATCTCTGGCTCAATAGTCCAACAATAATGTCATTAGGCCATTGCTTGTCTTCATAAGTTTGGTAAAATTGCAACCTGTGGCAATAATGAGTGTCTCACCACATCGTTTGTAAAAAGTGTTTAAGATGCAGTGAGATGACCTCAATGTGACAATGGACCTGCCCCAACATCTCACCGTGGTCCCTGTCATTTCAAGTCCAATAAGATTCTATCCAGACAGTAGAGATAGTAGGAACTGCCGATGCAGAGAATCTGAGATAACAAGGTGTAGAGCTGGATGAACACAGCAGGCCAAGCAGCATCAGAGGAGCAGGAAAGCTGACGTTTCGGGTCTGGACCCTTCTTCAGAATGTACTTTAGATTGTGGACTTCAATGTGCATCAAAGGAGTGGCTTGGTAGCACCTCTATGGACTGAGCTGCCAGACTGCTCCAGCGGTGTAGGAACTAATAAGAGGGAAAACCTTCAAGATCTCACCCTCGCTAATCTACATATTGAAGACGCATCTGTCCATGACAGTACATGCAGGACTGACTAGCTGCACAGTACTTTCAAAAAGTAAGTCCCATTTTCACATGAAGCACACACAAAACTGTGCTAAATGGGACAGATTCAGATCTTGAAGTTCAAAGCTAGACATGCATGATGCATGGTGGGCCAGAAGCAGTAGAAATCTATTCAACTTCTAACCTAATTTGTAACTATGCTCATAACATAACATGTGCCTCATTCTGCCATTACTGAGTCAGGTGACCTGGATCTTTGTGGGCATACACAAGAGCCTGCCACAGTGACATCGCGCCTCACCCTAAAAGGGTGGTGCTAGAGTGAAGGAATGACAACATAGAGGACACCATGCTTGTTAAATGGTGGTGATAGCACACAACAGGCGGAGCAAAGGAAACTCATACGAACTGGTTCAGAACAAAAAAGTCAGTCAGGGGGTCAAATGTTATGGGAAAAGGCAGAACAGTGAAGTTAAGGATTATCAGATTAGCCGTGATCTCATTGAATTGTGAAACAAACTCGCTGGCCTGTATGGACTGCTTCTGTCCTACATTTTATAGTCTTATGAGGCTGAGAATTCTGAGGTGGATAACCTAGCTTCCCACTGTCCAAAGCTCTTTCACTGCACGCATGTCAGGAGTGAGATGGAATATTTCCATTTTCTCCAGCTCCAACAATACTGAGAAAGCTCAACACTGTTCAGGACAAAGTAACCCAATTGATTGGCCCATTCCATCAGCTTAAACATTCAATCAGCATTCTGGAGTTTTCCTGCTTTTTATTTGTGGATCTGAACATTTTTAAAACAGATGAATTGGATAGGGTAGGATCTGAAATGTAATAGGTTGTACAGGATTTTGGATTTGGATAAGCAAGCGTCCATTCTTTACCCATGCTCTTGTGCAAAGAAAATGTTAAATCATGGAATGGCTACCTCACAGAAGGCAGTCATTCAGCCCCTCATGTGGGTACAAGGTCTGTGCAAGGGTACTCAGCCAGTCCCACACTGTCTTATCTTTTCTCCTGTAGCCTGGCAAATTTTGTTTCTCCCCAGCTGCCAACCATTTCATTTGAATCAGCCTGCAGGATATGAATTGCAGACAGCCACACACTGCCTGATGCAATTGGCCTTAGGTTTATCCCAAACCTGCGTGCTTCAGAGCTCTCAGACAGAGAGGAAGCTGAAACTGCTTCATTATTTGAGATAGAGATAAAAGGTACTGCAGATGCTGGAGAATCCGAGATAACAAGCATGGGGCTGGATGAAAACAGCAGGTCAAGCAGCACCAACCTTCAAGGGTTTAGGCCCGAAACGTCAAGTTTTCCTGCTCCTATGATGCTGCTTGACCCACTGCTTCATTACTTACTGGATATACAAGAGTTTGAGACAGGGAATGTTTGGGGGAAGCGAGATGTCTGTAAGAAACAGGGATATGCTAATCGAGTTAGACAAAGAAAAATGGAAAGTGACTTACATGTAGCATAAACACCAGTGTTGACCAGTTGGGCTTTACATTACTTGCGATGCCTGTAAAAACCACAGACATTTTTCTGTTAGTCAGCAACGATCTTCTGATCATCCACAGTTCTTGATGATGATAAGGAAACCAATAGTTCAGCTGCCCCACCTTTATCTGTAAGCTTTATCTCTCTCAGCCAAACCACACCTGTCTGTTGAACTCTTAACACTGGGTCAGAAATTCTGCAGAAAACATTGACTCGTTCATTCAAACTGTCACAAATATTCATGTGGTCTGTGCTAAAAATTGTTTGCAATCGAGGATTTTATCTCAATTTTCTCCTTCTTGCTGAACTGTATTTCCAAGAACTTCAGGAGTCCTCTGCGATGTCCTCCAGATGCTCTTGAATGTTTTTGTTCATATTTTTCCTTTAATTTTGTGTTCCCAATGACAGCATCAAACAATATCCCTGGTGAGCTAAGGGTAACCTGTAGTTGCTGCCTGTACTTTTATTCAGAAATATCGGCCACCTTCTCATGCATAAATCTTGTGGCAAAGAGCAGGTTGGAGGGTTGGAATGTCACCTCCTGTCTCCCCAAAGCCTATCCATCATCTACAAGGAACCACTGACCTGGTGAATGCAGATTTGGTAACACTCAGGAAAGTTGACACTATCTACATAAAAACAGCCTGCCTGATTAACACACCATCCACTACCTTTAACGTTCAAACACTTCACAGCCGACACGCGGTGGTAGCAGTGTGTAGCATTTACAAGATGCACTATGGATATTTACTAACAACACCATTCAAACCCATGACCTTTACCAATTAGAACAACATGGGCAGTAGATACATAGAACACCACCAATTGCATGGTCCCCTCCAATCCACTCACCATACTGACTTGGAAATATATTGCTATTCCTTTCATGTCACTGGGTCAGAATCTTGGAACTGCCTCCGCAAGAGCATTGTGGATGTCTCACAAGGACTGTAGTGGATTAGGAAGGCAGCTCACCACCACCTTCACTGGGACAACTAGGGATGCGCAATAAATGTTGGTCTAGCCAGAAATGCCCACATCCTGTAAACAAATAAATAATTATGCAGTGGAATACAGTCACTGGCCCAAAGGTCAGGGTTCAGCTAAGTACATTCATCATTGGAGTGCTGGGATTGTTCATGATTTTCATTCCATTTCATACTGTTTCAGAGCTCATAAAGGATTCTTTTAGGGCTGGGATAGACAGGGCTAAGCCCATGGCGGGCTTAATGTCAAAGAGGAGAATTCTAAAATTGAGGCATTGTTGGACTAGGAGTCAATGTAGGGCAACAAGTGACATATGGGAGAATGAGGTATGGACAACGGAGTTTTGAATGAACTGAAGTTTGTGGAGGTGGATAATGAGAGGCCAGGAGAGCTTGGAAGACTTGAATCTGGAGGTAACAAAGGCATAGCTAAGGGTTTCAGCAGCAGATGGGCCGAGACAAGCACATAGAAGGGCAATATTACAGTGATGTAAGAAGCCAAATTTTCTAAAGGAGAGATTACACGGTCAAAAACGCAGCTCATATTTAAGGACAGTATAGAAGTTGCAGTGTAGTAAGTACAGAATAACAGAAGTGTCATGGTGCACAAAGGCCATTCAGCACATTGTGTCTGTACTGACTATCAACAAGCATTATAACTCAGTTCTATTGTTCCATCTTTTCCCCAGAACCCTACATATTTGTTTCTATTTAAGTAATCATCTAATGCTTTCTTGGATGCTTCAATTGAGGCAGTCCACTTCCTCCACTTGCAGGATGTGCATTCCAGAACTGAAACTCTTGTCGTGTGAAAATGCTTTTTACCCTCACATCACATTTGTAAATCACTTTAAAACTGTGCGTGTCTGTTCTTGATCCTTCTATGAATGGAAACAGTTTCTCCTTATCTACTCTACCCAGGGCCTCCTGATTTTGAAAACTTCCATCAATTCTTCCTTTAGCTTTCTCCTATCCACAAAGAACAGTTCCAACCTCTCCAATCTGTGTATGGCTTGATGACTATCTTCGTAACTGAAGTTTCTCATCCCTGGAAATATTTTTGTAAATTGCTTCTGCACTGACGACGATGCATTCACATCCTTTCCATAGTTTGACATCCAGAATTATACACAATACATCAGCTGGGGTCTAACAAGTATCTATACAATTACAACATCACTTTCTTAATAAAGACTTTATACAGTATACTTTATTAACTGCTCTCTCTATCTGTCCTGTCACCTTCAATGATCTGGCACAAATATTCCCAGGTCCCTCTGTTCCTGTATCTCTTTTAGAATTGTATCCCTTATCTTAAATTGTCTGCCCATTTCCCTCCTGCCAAAACATATCACTAGGTGATGGCCTAGTGGTAGCATTGCTGGACTGTTTGATCCAGAGACAATAGTAATGTTCTGGGGACCAGGTTCAAATCCCACCACGGTAGATGAATTGAAATCAATAAAAATCCAATGATGACCATTACTGATTGCTAGGAAAAACCCATCTGGTTCACTGATGTCCTTTAAGGGAACAAACTGCCATCCTTACCAGGTCTGGCCTACATGTGACTCCAGACCCACAGCAATGTGGTTGATGCTTAACTGCCCTCTGGGCAATTAATGCTGGCCTTGCTAGTAATACCTTCATCCCATTGATGAATTATAAAAAAACACTTTCCTACATTGAACTGCATCTGCTATATATTTACCCTCCACCAACTTATTGGTGTCCTTTTGAAGTTCTACACTACCCTCTTCATTGTTGACAATATTTCCAAGTTTTTTATTGTTCACAAATGTCAAAATTGTTCCCTGATACCAAGATCTAGGTTATAAATATCTACTAGGAAAAGCAACATTCCTAATTGCAAGTCTTCCTCCAGCTTGAAAAATAGTCATTGACCATTTTTTTGTTGCTTATTCACTCAACCAATTTTGTGGCCATCTTGTTATTGTCCCTTTTATTCAATGAGCTATAACCTTTCTCACAAGTTTGCAGTGTGGCCTTCTGGAAGTCCATGCACACCACATCAACACCATTAGCTTCATCAACTCTCTCTGTTACCAGCAACCTCCAGCAAGTTAATCAAATATGAATGCCACATGATGATGAAAACTAGTCTAGATCATTTACTTAACATAAGTTCCTTCCCTTTTGTACAAGAGGATTTCCAACTCAATTATAAAGGGTCCAGGAATCCTTTTCCAATTTATTATTCTCGTCAAAGAACAGAAACAATGGATTCCCAAGTGAATAAAACATGATTTCCGTTAACGGAATTCTCTTGACCTGTAAAAGTCATCAAGTGCATTTTAATTCAGAAAGTTTGCATCTGTTATACACAGGAAATGTATTTCAGCAAAATCCGTGTTGGAGGATCACTGCCCTGTGCCAGCAATTCTCTCTGCCACCAACACTGTTTTTATTCATTCACAGATGTGAATGTCACTGACAAGGACTTAATAGATCTTGAGAAGTTGGTAATGAACAAACTCTACAGTTCATGTGGTGAAAGTAGTGCCATTGTGCCACTACAGATCATTGGTGAAGGGAGTACATGTTTAAGGTGGACAGGATGTTAATCAAGCTTTGGAGATGGTCATGGCGCAAATATTCCTAGCCATTTACTGGTCCAGTTATTGTCCAGGCCTTCTTGCATATGAACACGAATTGCTTCAGTATCTGAGGAGTCGCGAATGCTGTTAAACATTGTGCAACCGTCATTGTGTGCAGTTTCTGTCTCCTTATTTGAGGAAGAAGGTTCTAGCTATGAAGGGAGTACAGAAATAGGAGTTGATAGGGTAGATGCAGGAATTATGTTCCTGATGACTGGGGAATCCAGAAATAGGGATCACAGACAAAGGATACGGAATAGATCACTTAGGACTGAGATGAGTTAAATTACTTTGCAGAGAGTCGTGAACCTGTGAAATTTTCTGCCACAGAAAGTGATTGAGGCCAAAACATTGAATATTTTCAAGGAGTTGGATATAGCTCTCAGGATGAAAGCAATCAATGTGTATGGGGAGACAGTGGGAATAGAGTACTGAATTGGATGATCAGCCAGATTAGCAGAGCAGGCTCAAAGATCTGAATGGCTTACTCCTGTACCTATTTTCAAGTTTCAATGAATATTCCCACTTTTGCCCTAATGATGGAGGGAAGGTCATTGATGAAACTGCTGACAATGCTTGGGCCTAGGATGTTAGCCTGAGGAACTCCTTCCACAATGTCCTGAAGTGGAGATGACTGACCTCCACCAATGACAAACATCCTCCTGTGTGTCATGGATGACTCCAACCAGCAGAGAGTTTGCTCCATGATACCCTCTGACTCCAGTTTTGCTAGAGCTCCTTGACATTGCATTGGTGTCAAGAACAGTCACTCTCACCACACCTCTGGAATTCAGCTGTTTTGTCCATGTTTGAACCAAGGCTGTAACAAGGTCAGGAGCTAAATAATCCTGGTGGAACACAAACTGAGCATCAGGGAGCAGGTTGTTGCCGAGCAAATACTTCTTGATGGCATTGTTGATGATGCCTTCCAGCACTTTACTGACGATTGAGAACAGACTGATGGGGTGGTAATTTGCAAGATTGGATTTGTCCTGCTTTTGATGGGCAGTAAATTAGACACAAGCCTTTTAGCTTGAAGGCCTACATTGGAATATCAACCATTTAGGAAAATTTGTCTCTTCAGTCTTAACCTAACCATTCCAACAAAATGGTCTTTGCTAACTAACTTCTCAATCTTACTGAGTCACGAAAAAGCCTTTCATTTACCTAGTGCTTTTAACATTATCCCATATTACCTTGCAACCATTTATGTGTAGTTAATGCTGTATTGTATGAAAGGAATGCAGCAAACAACATATGCGCAACAAGCTCCCACGAACTGGTCCCTTTAAACCTTTTATGAAATGTGGGCATTGTTGGCAATTATTTGTTGCCCAACCCTAATCTCCTGTGAACTAGGTGTCTTGATGGGCCACCACAGAGGGCAATTAAATATCAACCACATTGCTGCTGGTCTGGAGTCACATGTAACTTTAAAATCAGAGAAAATAATCTCAGTTTGCGGGAGAGTTTCCTGATATTGTGCACAGTTACAAATTCCTAAAAACTCGCTGTCTATAAATTGCTGGGGTAAGCTGCCTCAATCTCTACCGGGGTTTGAACTTTGTGACTCATTGATCAACTGCCTACTGACCTCACTTTGTCCTTCAGGTCTTTGTCAATAAATCAACAGAATTTCAGTGGTTCAGCTAGGAGCTTTGTTCCAAAAGGCCAGCAGCATATCTCAGGTCAAGAAGGTTATCCCAGTTCAATGCTTCAGGGTAAGTGACTGTGCACAATCAGCAAAACTTTGTGCCCTGAATTAATTTTGTAACTATTTTGGGTCCGGCAAAGGGAGCAAAGACTTCATGGAATTGAAGGAGTAGGTAGCTATATAAATAGGAAGGGCAGGAGGTGGAGGGGAGTGAGTAGGGAAAAGGATATGAATGGAGAGAGGGAATGAGGAGGAGGAGGAGGAGGTTGGTTGGAGGGGAATGGTGGAGAAGGAAGGGGACTGAAGCAGGAGTGGAAGGGAAGAAGGTGGAGGGAGAGAGGAATGGCTGGAGGACAAACAGAAAGGAGGAGGAGGCGGCAAGAGGAGAAAATGGAACAGGATGAGGAGAGGAGTAGAAGGGAAGAAGAAAGAAGTGGAGAGATGGAGGATGGATATCAGGAGAAGGGGGGGCATAAAATGCAATTTAGTGAGCTCACTTTTATTTACCAATCCATTAAAGTCCCCTTGCTGTGATGCATGCAAGTGTTTTCTTCAGCATTTTCTTATACACAATACATAGGACTTGTAAAGATAGATGTACAACCCAATAATGCAGGTGAAATTGGACTAATTCTGAAATGTTTTCTTAGCAGTTTTTGGTCAGTGGTCCGCGTTGCCTTCCTGTCTCAAGGCTACGGCAGCATTTTTTTCATTCTCTGGGATGTGGGCATTGTCTTTTATTGCTTTTCTCTAATTCCCCCTTAAATTGAGTGGCTTGCTCAGCAATTCCAGAGGGCAGTAGCGAGTCAATCACATTGCTATGGGTCTGGAGTCACATGTAGGCCAGACCAGGTAAGGACAGATTTCCTTCCCTAAAGAATATTAGTGAGCCAGAAGAGTTTTTATGACAATGAATGACAGATTTCACTGTTACTATTATCAAGGCTAGCTTTTAGAACACAGAAAATAGAACGGTACAGCACAGAAACAGGCCCTTCAGCCCACCACATCTGTGCTGACTATGATGCCATTCTAAACTAATCCCATCTGCCTGAACATAATCCGTATCCCTTTAGTCCCTGCCTGTTCATGTGTATGTCTAAATACCTCTGAAACATTGCTCTCATCTCTGCTTCTACTGCTTCCCCTGGCATCGTGTTCCAGACACCTACCATCCTCTGCATAAAAAGCTTGCCTTACACATTTCCTTTAAACTGTTCCTCTTTTACCTTAAACCCTATGTCCCCTAGTATTTGACATTTCCATCCCAGGAAAAAGATTCCGACAATCCACTCTGTCCACGCCTCTCATAATTTTATATACGTCGATCAGGTTGCTGCTCAGGCTCTGTGCTCTAGTGCAAACAATCCAAGTTTTTCCAACCTTTCCTTATAGCTAATACATTCCATCCAGGCAACATCCTCATAAACCTCTTTAGCACTCTCTCCAGAGACTCCACATCCTTCTTATGGCGTGGTGATCAGAACTGAACACAATAGTCCAAATGTGGCCTAACTAAAGTCTTATACATCTGCAACATGACTTGCCACACTCAATGCTCTGACCAATGAAGGCAAGCATATGCTTTCTTTACCACTTTATCCACTGGTGTTGCCGTTTTCAGGGAACGATTGATGAGCATCCGAGTCACGGCAGTAGGTGTTTGCTGCAATGTTTTTGGGGCGGCATGGTGGTTAGCACTGCTGCCTCACAGCGCTAGGGACCCAGGTTCAATTCCAGCCACGGGCAACTGTCTGTGTGGAGGTTGCACATTCTCCCCGTATCTGCATGGGTTTCCTCTGGGTGCTCCGGTTTCCTCCCACAGTCCAAAGATGTGCAGGTTAGGTGGATTAGCCATGCTAAGTTGCCTGTAGTGTTCAGGGAGGCGTAGATTAGGTGGGTTATAGGGGAATGGGTCTGGGTGGGATGCTTCGAGGTTTGGTGTGGACTTGTTGGGCCGAAGGGCTTGTTTCCACACTGTAGGGATTCTATGATGATTCATCTCAAGATCTTTCTGTATTAAAGCTCCTGAGGGCGCTGCCATTTACGCTATACTTTCCTCTCGCATTTCACCTCCCTGAATGCATTCACCTCACTCTTGTCAGGGTTAAATTCCATCTGTCATTTCACTACCCAACTTTTCAGCTGTTCTCTCTACTGCTGTAGCTTTGACAACCTTCTTCACGATCCACAGCTCCTCCAATTTTCATGTTGTCTGCAAACTTACTAATCAGACCACTTTCATCCAAATCATTTATATAAATTACAAACAACAGAGATCCCAGTGCTGATCCTTGTGAAACACCATTGGTCACAGACCTCCAGTCAGGAAAACATCCCTACATAACTACCCTCTGTCTTCAATAACCAAGACAATTTTATATCCAACTTGCAAACTTAACCATGTGACTTAATCTTCTAGACTGACCTACAACGAGGGACCTTGTCAAATGTTTTAGCAAAGTCCATGTAGATAACATCCACTGTCCTATGCTCATCAAACAAAAAATTTAATCAATAATTTTATATTCAAGATACATTAATTGAATTCAAATTTCATCAGACCGTTATCCTGGGTCCTAGACCACTGACATTACCACTACATTGCCATCTCCTCATTGTATCTACTCCAGTGATATCGATGCATGTTATATAAGTCAATCTGCAGGCTAGTGGAGCTCTCAGAGCTCCCACTAGTGGAAATGGCAACTCTCGATCTGATTTTCACACTATAGTAATTCCTATATGCTTTGTCAAGTGATGTACACTGTGCCCAAAAGGCATATCCTTGGCTCATTATCTGCTGAGGTTTCATCCTGAACTATCTACTTAGCAGTTCTGATGAAGGGTCACCAGACCTGAAACATTAACTCTATTTTTTCCTTCACAGACGCAACCAGACCTGCTAAGATTTTCAAGCAACTTGGTTTTTGTTCCATCTACTTAGCAGTTTTTAGTCAGTGGACTGCGTTGTCTTCCATTCTTGAGGGTAGGCAAGAAGAAAGGTCTCAAGTCCTCAGAGTACAACAGCGATCTTGATCAGATGAGCCAATGGGCCAAGGAGTGGTAGATGGCGTTTAATTTAGATAAATATGAGGTGCTACATTTTGGAAAGACAAATCAGGTCGGGACTTACACACTTGATGGTAAGGTCCTGGGGAGTGTTGCTGAAAAAAGAGACCTTGGAGTGTGGGTTCATAGTTCCTTGAAAGCAGAGTCGCAGGTGGATAGGATAGTGAAGAAGGCATTTGGTACGCTTGCCTTTATTGGTCAGTGCATTGAGTGTAGAAGTTGGGAGGTCATGTTGCGGCTGTACAGGACATCAGTTAGGCCACTTTTGGAATACTGCATGCAAATCTGGTCTCCCTGCTATAGGAAAGACATTGTGAAACTTGAAAGGGTTCAGAAAAAATTTTGAAGGATGTTGCCAGGGTTGAAAGATTTGAGCTATAGGGAGAGGCTGAATAGGCTAAGGCTATTTTCCCTGGAGTGTCGGATGCTGAGGGGTGAACTTACAGAGGTTTACAAAATTATGAGGGGCATGGATAGGGTAAATAGGGAAGGTCTTTTCCCTGGGATTGGGGGAGTCCAAAACTAGAGGGCATAGGTTTAAGGTGAGAGGGAAAGATTTAAAAGGGACCTTAGGGGCAATGTTTTCATTCAGAGGGTGGTGCGTGTATGGAATGAGCTGCCAGAGGAAGCGGTGGAGACTGGTACAATTACAATATCTAAAAGGCAACTGGATGGATATATGAATAGGAAGGGTTCAAGAGAGATATGGTCTAAATGCTGGCAAATGGGACTAGATTTATTTAGGATATCTGGTCGGCCTGGACGTGTTGGACCAAAGGGCCTGTTTCCGTGCTGTACACCTCTATGAGTCTATAACGCTGTAGGTCTACTTCAGCCGGATCAAGAGTCATACCTGTGCTGTTGGTGTTCATTTTGAGCCATATGCTAACCACCTGGGAAAACTGAACTAACCAGCCTCCCTAATAAGCATGCAGGGAGGGCACCAATACGTACGTACACATGAAAAACACAATACATTCAAATACACATTAATCCCCAAGATGTTGTGCAATGTTGCAATTTTCAAGTTAGACTGGCTAAAGTTGGGTGGATATTAGTGTTGGGCGTTAATCGGGCTATATGTAATTTAGTTAATATTTTAAAATTATGTATGCAGCTGCAATTTTTATTTAGATGTGTTGAAAATGTGGCTACTTAATAACAAATAACAAATAAATAACAAAATTGACGATAATTCAGAAAGCAAAGGAAGAAAACTGTGGGTCATAGGGTCATGCAGCACAAACACAAACCCTTCAGTCCAACTCATTCATGCCAACCAGGTTTCCCAAACTGAACTAGTCCCACAATTACAACATTTCAAAGGCATCTGGATGGGTACATGAATAGGAAGGTTTTAGAGGGATATGGGCCAAATGCTTGCAAATGGGACTAGATCAATTTAGGATATCTAGTTGGTATGGATGAGTTGGACTGAAGGGTATGTTTCCATGCTCTATATCTCTATGACTATGACACTTTCCTGCATTTGGCCCATGTCCCTCTAAACCTTTCCTATCCATGTACCTATCCAAATGTCTTTTAAATGTTGTAACACTACCTGCATCTACCACTTCCTCCAGCAATTCATTCCACATACCAACCACCCTCCATGTGAAAATGTTGCCCCTTGAGTCCCTTTTAAATCTTCCTCCTCTCACCTTAAAAACATGCCGTCTAGTTTTGAAATCCCTTACTCTAGGGGAAAGATCTTTGCTATTCACCTTATCTATGCTCCTTGTGAAACTGAGTGACTAGGAATCTGGCATCCTTACCTGGTCCGGACTACGTGTGACGCCTGACCCATAGCAATGCAGTCTTAGCTGCAAATGAAATGGCCTAGCAAATGGCCTTATCTGAAATGGCCTAGCAAATCACTCACCTGCAGTTAAGAAGGCAGCTCATTACCACCATTTCATTAGCAAGTGTGCATGAGTTACCCCGTGAAATAATCCCAAGTCACACCCTGTGACTAAATAAATAAAACCAGCTTGTTCAGAGTCTTCCTTCATGACACAAAGTGAAGCCAGAAGAGGCAAAGTAAAGGGGATGGAGGCAGAATAGAGAAAAGACACAGGAAAGCTGGGAGGGTAGAGGAGAAAGATAGAAGGAAGGAAAGATGGGGGAGAAAGAGAGGGAAGAAGTCAGTAAAAATAAAAATTTGAAGACAGTAAACTGGTTGCTAATTGGCTAACATCCGTGCATTGAGAAGCCTTTATAATAGACTCTTCATTGGTCATCTCTGTGCCAGTTTTAAAAAGTCCCAATATTTCATGGTATCTCCTTATAACTAATTAACTCTCTTTGGCAACTCTCTGGCGTATGATGGCTGTATGCTTGCAGAAGCTTTAATATCCAATCTTGTAACTTGACAGGGTAAAGTCCATGCCCATGCTCCATGTCCATTTGTTTCTGCAGTTCTGCCTGAAGATGCCTTGTTAAAAAGCAGGATTAGTTTGAAGTCCGCAGGGCAGCTTTATCAAACTCACTGGTGCACGTCCCCAGTGCCACAGTCCACTGAGAGAATCTGGGGCTTAAGCCTGGAACAGTGACATATCAGTCATTGAGATTGAGCGAAAAAGTTTTCCTGCTCCTATGATGCTGCTTCACCTGCTGTGTTCATCCAGCCCCACACCTTGTTATCACTGTTTTATAGCTATTCAGCATCGAACACCGCCACCTCCTGGTGGAAAGTTAACACGACAGCCCAAACTCCGCGCTTGATATTCGGTTGGCGGAAAAAATTAACTTATCAATTTACTTATTCCTTATTTCCATATTATGTTTCAATGTTTTCATTTTTTAATTCATTCTTATCCTGCCTCAAAACGCCCTCTCTCACTGTGCCTTGATATTTCTGCCCCCACGAGGTGCAAGAATACAGGTGCAAGGGTCGGCTATTCAACCTTGAAACTGCCCTGCCGTAGAAA
>JAHRHZ010000034.1:5099009-5110882 GCA_024137785.1 Ginglymostoma cirratum | reverse complement strand
CTCTGATTACTTGGAGATGATTGACTTGGTTGTACTGGAGCTTGATTTTGAAGTATACAAAACTCTAATCATAGAGGACATGCATTTAAGGTTGGGGGGGGACATTCAAAAGAGATTTGAGGGGCAAGCTTTTTACATAGAGAGTGGTAGGAGTCTGTAATGTGCTGCTATGGTAGTGGCAGATGTTATAGGGGCATTTAAGGGACTTTTAGATAAGCACATGGATATGCAAGGAACGGAGGGATATGGACCAAGGGCAAGCAGGAGGGATTAATTTAATTTGGCATCGTGTTCGGTAAAACAATGTTGGCTGAAAGGCCTGTCCTTGTGCTGTACCATTTTATGTTCTATGAGTCAGACCAATGTGTTTCATTGGATTTCCTTCTAGTCTGGATTTTACAGCCTTCGACCAGCATGTTGGAAGGCAGGGGGGCTTGTAAATTACAGTGTGTGACTTTTCTGCTGCTTTCCTGCCACATTTTACCAGGAAGGCAGTGGCAGTATCAGGCAGCCTGTCAATCTTGGGCCTACTCAAGCTCTTAACCGACCAATTAATGACCACAGAAATGTCTTAATTTGTCTCTCCCGCTGTGTTACTCATGGCAGGGTAGGCCCTTAGCAGTTGGTAGCCTATTAGCTTATATTGTTGAATCGCACAAGAGGAGGCAGCTCTTTTGGGCGATCCCTGAGCCACAGGGGGCACTCCTAAACCCATAGGTCAGAACCACACTGCCCCTTTAACCCTCCACCCTTGACATCTCAAACCTGGCCTGGCACACACATTGTCCCAAAACCCCACTTTGTTGCAGTCTGACAGTCTGGTCCTGTTGATGCCCGAGATGTACCCGAAGTCTGAGTTCCTCTTCTTTGGGGACTGCCTGTAGACTCGGCTGCAGCTACTTCTTGAATCTGCCACTGCGGTGACTGTGGGGCTACCAGCTCATCTGGCTGGCCAGCACCTCTCTAAGGCTGGGCCCCCTCCCCAGTTGGGGATGGAGATCAGCAGACCACTCAACTGGGCAGAACAGTGGAAGATGGAATTCACCCCAAAAATGTATGACATAATACATTTGAGGGCTAACAAGACAACGGTCTAGTGGAAGAGGGAGGAATGAGGGGTTAGGAATGGTGGCCATCTATCCCCTTCCTCTCTTTCATCAAAGAATGGATGATCCTGAAGGAGCACTCACTATGTCTTGAGACCTATATGACCAGTGGTCAGCACAGGAAAGGTGTACTGGACAAGTGGTCAGCTAATATTATCACTTAAATGTAAAGAATTGTTTCCCACAAAAGTTAATTCCTTATTAATTTCTTTCCTTCATAAAATGGAGATTCTAACTGCAGCATCATATCGAGACTGTGGAAAACCCAGTTAGCTCCTTATTCGATGGTTAGAAAATAAGATAATTGTGTAATTGTTTTTAATAATGCATCATCAGGGGAGGCCATGGCCTATTGGTATTATTGCTGGACTGTTAATCCAGAGACACAAATGACGTTCTGCGGACCCGGGTTCCAATCCGGCCATGACATAGGGTGGAATGTGAATTCAACAAAATATCTGGAATTAAGAATCTAATAATGACCATGAATCCATTGTTGATTAGCTGTAAAAATCGATCTGTTTCACTACTGTTCTTTGTGGAGGGAAACGCCATCCTTACCTGGACCGGCCTAGTCTAGTCTACATGTGACTCCAGACCCTCAGCAATATGGGTGATTCTTAATTGCCCTTATGGGTAATTAGGGATGGGCAATAAATGCTGCCCAGCCAGCGACGCCCTCATCCTGTTAATGAATACATTCTTGCTGTAAAGTTGGGCGAAGCTATTCCCGGAAAGCTCTTTCCAGGTATTAAGCAACAGGAGCGTGAGCGTGTCTACAGAAATTATTTGTTAGTTGCCCAATAGTCAAAATTTCCATTCATTTACACAGCCTAAGCCCCACGTCCTGTGCGTCACGACAACCTCCGGCCGCCGATTGGTTATCTCCTAACGTCAATCACATAGGACGTAAAGCATAGTCCATTTTATGAATGATGGGAATTATGAATGATGATTTTATGAATTATGGGACCCGCGGATCGATTATATTTTACTTTTAAAAAAACTGCTACTTTCTAAATACCTCATCGATGTAAGTATTCCTGTTTTCTCCCTCTAAATCTTAAAAGTGAAAGAGCGGTGGGCTGGCGGCCGGGCGGCGTCACCATAGCAACCAGCGGCACGCTCTGAACACTTTTCAAAGAATAACTGGCAGACATTCAGATAAACCTGAACGATGAGACTAAGTATCGACGCGAGGGTTCGATTCTGAAATATGCGAATGTAGTTATCTTTGTAAGTGGTAGATTTAGAGAGGGGACTGTCAATTAGAGAGCTCAATGTCATGTGGGCAGAACGGCGGCGATATATCCTCTAACGTCATGCCACCGCCGCCGCATGACATGGCTGTGATGTCAGTTCCGGTCCCGCCCCAACCACGGGGTGATATCCACCGGCTCAGCCGGGTTGTGGGCTTAGTTGGAGCCGGCGTCCGGGGTTGCTACGTTCCTCTTGATCACGCATTCAGATCAAATCGCATCAGGTGAGCTGGATGTAGGCTCCTACCTATTTCTGTGGCCTCTTTTGTTAGTCATTTAGGTAAGAATATAGAAGGCATGGTTATTTAGTTAGTTTGTCGATGGCAGATGCCACTCGGTATAGCGGACAGTGAAGAAGGTTAAAAACCGAAAGAACTGCGGATGCTGTAAATCAGGAACAGATATAGAAGTTAGAAAAGCTCAGCAGGTCTGGCAGTATCTGTGAAGAAAAAGAATCGGTTAATGGTTTGGGTCCGGAGACCGTTCCTCAGAACTGACAAAAATGGAGAGGGAGATTTTACTCCCTAACCCATCCCCCTACCCCCTTCTGCCTCCCCCTCCCCATATTCTGCGTATGCCCCGACATTTTCCGAGCCACCATCAGTTCTGAGGAAGGATTACGGCACCCGGAATATTAACTGATTTTTGTTTTTCCTTACCCGTGATGCCAGACCTGCTCAGCTCTTCCAGTGAAGAAGGCTATTCCAGATTACAAAGAGATCTTGATCAATGGGTTGAGGAATGGCTGGTGGAGTTTAATTTGGATTAATGCATTTTGGTAAAATAAAGGCAAGACTTAAACAATTAAACAGGACTTTGGGTAGTGTAGAACAGCCATACCTAAGGGTTCAGGTACATATTTCTTAACTTTGTGTCATGTATCTATAGGATGATTGAGAAGACACTTAGCACACTTGCCTTCATCACTTGCTCCTTTGAGTAGAGGAGTTGGGATGTTATATTGAGACTGTACAGGATGTTGGTGAGATCTTTTCTGGAATACTGTGTCCAGTTCTGGCCTCCCTGTCAGGAAGGATATTATTAGGCTGGACAAAGTTCAGAAGTGATTAACCAGCATGTTGCTGGGAATGGAGGGCTTGAGTTATAAGGAGAGGCTGGATGGGCAGGGACTCTTTTAACTGGAGTGTAGGAGGTTGGGAGGTGACCTTTTATAGAAGTTTATAAGAATGTGAGGTACAGATAAGGTGACTGGCAAGTGTCTTTTCCCTAGGGTGGGGATTTCAAGACTAGGGGGTATACTTTTGAGGTGAGAGGCGAAAGCTTTAAAAAAAGCCATGAGGGGCAATTTTTGTTCAGTGACTGGTGTGTGGAATGAACTTCCACAGGAAGTTGTCAATATGGAGGCAGAATTTTAATATTTTAAAAGACATTTGGGTAAGTACACAAATAAATATTTGGAGGGATATGGGTCAAGCACAGGCAGGTGGGACTAGTTTAGTTTTGGATAATGGTCTGCATAGACACTGAAGGATCAGTTTCTGTGCTCTATAGCTCTGTTCAGGGACTCCCCCGGCTCCCTCTCCCCCAGATAAGATGGGGATTGAATCCTGCACAGCTTTCCTCCCTCGGACCAGCCTGACTACCCTGGAGGAAGGGCCCCCTCAGCTTCTGCTATCCGTGGCTGAGTGTGCAGTTCTGTAGTCCTCTCACTAGCCCCAGGCCAGTGGGCAATCCAGCTCACCCCCACTTGCCACACCCCTGTCCACCACCACCACCCAGCCCAGTGTGTTATCTGGGTATTCATTATGCCTCTTACCCCTGCCCTGGTCCAGTGTGCTGTCCAGCCCTCCACCCTGGCCCAAGGGGCAGTGACTCTTCCCTCTTCCACACAGCAAAGTGGGCTATCCAGCTGTTACTGGCTTCTAGTTAGCAGCTTCAAGTCTCCTACCACCTCCAGTGATATCAATGCGAAATCTAAATTGACCCTACCCAGTTTCAGGGGTGTTTCCTTTTCAGAGAAGACATCTTTCCATTCAAAGATGCCCATCTTCTCTTTCTCCCCAACCCCCACCTCCCTCCATATGCACAAGCCCGACTTTGATGTTGCTAAAGATCCATCAGCACTCTCTTGGGACAATGCTGAACCCACCACTGATTCTGTATTATCTGAAACTTGCTGTGTGCTCATTTGGTGCCATAACTTGTCACGCACACCACTTTTTAGCTGTAAAGTGGTGTTAGGCATCCTGAGGTTGAGTGAGATTATAAATTCAAAATTTTGAGCTGCTGTATTCCACCATGATGCCTGGTGCCAGATGTACACATTCGTCTGATTTCAGTTATTCTTCTAGACGTTGGGAGTCATGGATTTGGAATTTGTCAAAGAAATGCAATCAAGTTATTGTAATGCATTTTATATATCAAAGAAAGTGATTGGTATGTTGAACAATTGGGTTGCTTGTTATGGATTATATTGCATTTCTCTTATTTTGGCAACTAACACAATAGGCAGCTGTAGAGTAGTCCATGGTACTCCAGACTTCTGCCTTGCAGATAGTAGGCAGCTTTGGTACATTTGTCACTCTTAATTTATTGTTGGTTTGGTATATTCCCTCATTGTTTTAGTGCTGCTGCTTCAGAGAAATTTGATACATTATTTTAAGCAAAATATGTCACTATTTATAATTCCAGAAGCACTAATTCATGTGCCAAATTGTGGCATTTTCTGATTAGTGTTCATTTTAATTGATCAGATTTGGGCGTGAGGTTAAAGGTGTTGCTTGCTTTCCCTTGAATTACATACAAATACCATATTTAAGATTTGTGTGCTGCTGATTTTTTGATTGGATGATAGCCTGAGGGTTTGCCAAGGTTCAGTGGTTATACTGTCACCTCTGAGTCAGTGTGTGTTTAAGTCCTACTTCAGCAAATTAAACATGCAATCTAGGGTGGTTAAAAAGCAAAGTCATTATTGGGCTGTTCTCTCATTAGAGAGAGATGACTGGTGATTTAACCTGAAGGTCACCACACCTCAGGTGAGAGGAGAGGTTGAGAAGGAGAGTATTTCATAATAAGCAAATTTCTGCAGTTGCTGGAATCTGTACTGAAGAAGAGCCACCCAGACTCAACGCTAGCTTGTGCTCTCTTCATGGATACTGGCTGATCTCTTGTGATTTTCAGCATCTATTTATTTTCAGTATTGGTAACCTCAGCTAGTGTGGGAATTGAACCCATGCTGTTGGTGTCACTTCGCATTCCAATCCAGGTAGCCAACTGAGCTTGCTGCCTGCTGTGTTCATCCAGCCCCCCACCTTGTCTCTGGTACTGGTTGGATGAAACATTCTGACCCACCCAACCTCTACTAGTGCCTATTTCTCATCCAACACCACCCAACAGATTATCTGCTCAGTATCAGAGTGGTGTGACTTTACTGTGTGTAACTGGTGTCTGTGCTTTTTACGTTGTAACTTATTTTGAAACAACCTGAGATCATGTAAGTGCTGCAGAAGTTATGTCCATTTGTTCTGTAGGATCCATGATCCTGAAGTTTGATTGTGCTTTTCAGTTTGTTCAGAGTTTGTGCTGGATGCGTATTAGAATGTGTTAATACAGTTACATATTGTGATATTGGAATAGTAGGAGGAGGGCATTTGACACCAAGTCTATTCTACCATCCACTTAGACTGTGTAGCTTTTCGGTATCTCTACTCCCTCATTCACCTGCACGTGTTCCAAGAAATACAGCAATCTGTGGGTCTAGTGTCTGCTGGCTTTTGGGTAGAGTTCTTAATTTTTGTGGGAAAGGACCTACACATTTCACTTCTGAGTGGCCTAACTGTAATTCTAATATTCTGCCCTCTTGTGGATTTCTCACCATTGGAAATGTATCTTCTTAGCTAAATCCGTTTAAATCCTGATCACTTCTGTACTTGTACACTTTCCTAGGCTAATATAGCTTTCTTGAGACTTGTTCAAGTTTCTCTCCAGCTGAAGTGTAGCTTTCTCACTACATATTTCAGCTCACAGAACATAGAACAGTACAGCACAGGCCCTTCGGCCCACGATGTTGTGCTGAAATTTCACCCTAATCCTAAGGTCTATCTAGCATCCATATGCCTATCTAATAGCTGCTTAAATGCCCCTAATGAGGCTGACTCCACTACCCTCTCTAGCAATGCATTCCACGCCCCTACCACTCTGAGTAAAGAACGTACCTCTGACATCTCCCCTATATCTACCTCCACTCACTTTAAAACTATGCCCCCTTGTAGCTACCACCACCCTAGGAAAAAGTCTCTGGCTGACTACTCTATAGCTCTGGTCATTTTGTACACCTCACTTGAGATAAAAGTCAACATTCCGATAAATTAAAATACTTGCATTTATAAAGCACCTTTTTTGTGACCGCAGCTTTTCAACCAGTTAGTACTTTCAAAATGTGGTCATTGTGTAGGAAATGCAGCTGCCAACTTGCATGTAGCAAACTTCAGAAAACAAATGTGACAGCGATCAAAATTGATTTTTCTGTTGAATGAGGCTTAAATATTGATCAGAGTACAAGTGAGGACTCCCCTGCTCTTTGAAATAGCTCCACTGGATCTTTTATGTGAGAGATAGGGCCTTTATTTAACATCTTACCTGAAAGGCCACAAAACATCCCTTCAATATTGCACTGGAACATTGGTCTTGACTTTTGTTCTCACCACTATAGATAGGGCATTGAACGCACATCTGACCAAGAGTTGAATGTGCCACCAAAGGAGTCAAAGCTGATTCAGTCACCTCTTCTTTGGCAACATTTTGTACTGTGCTAGCATTTGGCAATTATGGATTTGCCAGACATGGACACTACCACTGCTTCTGAACAGCTCCTAATTTCCCACTGATTAAGAAAATTCCAATTCATCTTTCACTGATCCAAACCTATGGCAGATGAAATTCACTCATTAGTCTTTTGTCTCTTTGGAATTTGTTCCTCCCATGCACACTACTGTGCTTAATGTAGCACAATCATCTGTTCCTTCATCCCAGTCATTCATACTTATAAATGATGGGAGAATGGGGATTGGATTTGATGCATTCTATCAATCAGCAAGCTAGTTATTGCTACTATTTCCTAAACACTTACTAATTTGTGTTTCCAAGAGTTTAATTTGCTAAACTTGTGCAAACCTTTTCAGTTATTTTCCTGCTTACCTATATAGGTAATCTACGTATAGATTTCTCTGTCCATCATGGGGGGAAAAAAAGTCATCTAGTAAAATGTGTAATATGTTGGAGAAACTCAGCAAGCCTGGCAGCTTCTGTGGAGCAAGAAAAAGTTAACATTTCCAGTCCCAAATGACTGTTCTTTGGGGTTCCAGCACCTGCGGTATTTTGCTTTTATCATTACAAAACCCATGTTCACTTTTGGATCAACTGATGTCTGTCCAATTTCCATGTCAATCACCAATTCTCGTAAGTTCCCCACAATTGCAACTGAACTGACAACTGTGGGGTTATCAAGTTTCTCTTTCCTTCCCTTTTCAAATAATGGAGTGACTTTGCAGGTTTTCAATCTGGCACAATTTCTGAATCTAAGTTTTCCAAAATCTCAATTTATAATGTAAGTGTGGCATATGAATATTATCCTACAAAACTGCTAAAAATTTCATAGGTGCACAGCCATACTTTCAATTTCTAAAGAGTAAATAAGTTTCTAAAAAGATCAAACGTCCAACATTATTTGTCTGAGAATGTGTACAGCAAGGCTGGCATTTATTACCCATCACCTATTGGACTTGAAAAATAGTGATGCACTGACTACTTGGGCTGCTGCAGTTTGTGTAGTCAAGGTAAAGTTTCACAGTGCTGTTAAACAGGAAATTCCAGTGTGCAGCTCCCAAACGTGCGAAGCAAGCTCAATCCCATCCTATGTCTTGTGGTGGTATGGTGAGGTGGTGACCTCCTCCATTGACATTGAATGATAACTTTCTTCTCTAGAAGGCACTCTAATCTTCTGATTAATGGGTCCCAGTTACTCTAGAAAATTGGGAACAGATTTGAGCTGACAGTTCTGAGAGTGTGTTGCACTGAGAGGTGTTGGCCACACTTAAATTACCTTCTTAGGAAGGGTCACCGGGCCCAAAAAGTTAACTCTGATTTCCCTTCACAGATGCTGCCAGACCTGCTAAGACCATAAGTCATAGGAGTGGAAGTAAGGCCATTCGGCCCATCGAGTCCACTCCGCCATTTAATCATGGCTGATGGGCATTTCAACTCCACTTACCCACACTCTCCCCGTAGCCCTTGATTCCTTGCGAGATCAAGAATTTATCAATCTCTGCCTTGAAGACATTCAACGTCCCGGCCTCCACTGCGCTCCGTGGCAATGAATTCCACAGGCCCACCACTCTCTGGCTGAAGAAATGTCTCCTCATTTCTGTTCTAAATTGACCCCCTCTAATTCTGAGGCTGTGCCCACGGGTCCTAGTCTCCCCACCTAACGGAAACAACTTCCCAGCGTCCACCCTTTCTAAGCCATGCGTTATCTTGGAAGTTTCTATTAGATCCCCCCTCAACCTTCTAAACTCTAATGAATACAATCCCAGGATCCTCAGCAGTTCATCATATGTTAGGCCTACGATTCCAGGGATCATCTGTGTGAATCTCTGCTGGACACGCTCCAGTGCCAGTATGTCCTTCCTGAGGTGTGGGGCCCAAAATTGGACACAGACACTGAGCTTTTCTAGCAGCGTCTGTTTTTGTTGCTAAACCAAGCTGCCATCTGTTTTGCCAGATATAAAAGTGATTGGATAGTTGCTATTTATAGTGTAGGTTGGGCTTCAGATTGGTTTCACAGGTCGGCACAACATCGAGGGCCGAAGGGCCTGTACTGCGCTGTTATGTTCTATGTTACCCCTCGACTAACCTGTCTAGAACAAATTGATCATTTTCCAATGTTTTGGTGCTACTATGCAGTGCCATCAGCTGCAAAGCAATTCAAGGAAACTTATTCACATTGCACATTTGTGAAAAGCACTATAAAGTCCTCTCCTTTAGAAGTGACAGCAAGTCTCTATATAGTCCATTATTATGATGATTTAACATGCTGACCTCCTTGTATTAGGATGATCTGGTTCATTTCCCACATCCCAGCTACATAATCTAAAGTATTCTCAGAAAATCTCCCTTTCATTTCTTGAGTTCAGTCAGCCTCTTTTTTTTTTTTTTTTTTTAAATTTATAAATCTCTGCTCTGGGTTCACTTTTTTCCAACTTGCATTGTTCACTGAAATAGATAGAAACTGCCATGTCATTGTGAGTTGCCCATGAGTAATTCGTGGATTATGTTCCTTGTTTCATGTAAATGAGAATTTCCTGTAACTGAAACAAGTGGTCGAGGCAATCTCGGACGAAAGACTAGCACAGTCAGAAAATCATGTGGTTTATGGGAAGTGTGTGCAAGCATTTCTAGCTTGGACTATGTATCTCTGGAAATTACTTACACTTTCTGAATCAAATTGAAACTAGACATTTAAATTTTCATCAGGAAATTATACTTGCTTGAAAGCAGCAAGCGAAGAAAAGTCTGCCAGCTTCATGGATAAGATTCAGTTTACATAACTGGGATGGTTGACTGTAAACTTAATGCCTCTCCTTTTTCTGACCTTATTTGCTAATCTAAAGGTAACCCCTGTTTTGTAGCTACTGCCTCACTGGCAGCATCTCTACAAAACTGGCTTTTATTTCACTTGACTAACTTTAGTCATTTTTGCAGCCACCATGTCTTCGAGCAATGTGAGCCTGGTTCCTATGCTTCCATCAGAAGATGACCAAACTTCAAAGCTCATTCGAAAATCTAAGGAGTCCCCATTTGTCCCTGTTGGTAAGTAACTGTGTAAATGATTCCTCATCTCTATTTTATCAATTGCTATACGTCAGTCCTTGTATACGGAGTGACTAAGCAAATGTAAACGCAATTAGTAGAGTAGGTGTGCTGAGACCAATCATACCAAATTTTCCATCAGCTACTAGAATTCAGTGGTCATTCGATTAGCTGTTCAAAGTCTTGAAGAGAAATAAGACTTTAGTGACTCAAGTTTTGCCACATGGCTAGCGGTTCACAGTAGAAACTCCCTCAAATTTAGTCAGTGCTGACAAATTACAGTGTAATCTTTAAAATAAAGTCCAAACTGATTTTTGAAGAGTTCCATGATTATCAACATGTAGATTTGGCTATTCTGGGTATTAGTGTCCAGGAAAAAAAACACATTCCATTTGTTTTTCAGGGATTGCTGGGTTTGCATCTGTGGTGGCTTATGGACTGTACAAACTGAAGACGAGAGGGAACAGAAAAATGTCTGTACATCTTATCCACATGCGTGTGGCTGCCCAGGGATGTGTAGTGGGAGCCATGACTATAGGTATTCTATAACTTCCAATATTTGTAAGATCCCTAACATAGAGTAATATCATGAGGTCATACTGTCAGATGAATGTTGCTTTGTCTTAAATATCCATCAGCAAGTTTTGCAAAAAATGCTTTTTTTCTCCTTGTTTTCTTTTGATACTAATTGTCCAGAAGGTGTACTTTGAAGGTTGAATTCTTCTAAGCCTGGGTATTTTTAATCAACTGGTTTTAAAAGGTTCTGACTCACCATTGAAGAAGATGGGACTTTGAACCTGGGCCCTCTGGCCCTGAGGTAGAGACACTCGCTACCACAAGACATTTATACTCTGCTAGGGTATTCAAGTAGGAAAAGGAAAGCACATTGGCCTTTTTTTTTAAAAAGTGTTTACGTATATTCCATACTAGTGTTCCAACTTCCAAGTGGGTCAACTATGCCTACCACTGTGCCATCTTGGATTTGCCAACTTAGTAGAGAATTGGGCACACTTTTTTGTTTTTAAACATGCTTGAGGATCTATAACTTTTTCTAATCAACCTGTTCAGAGGTGTTACTACACACCTCTGGAACAGATGGGACTTGAACCTGGCCTAGGGGTAGGGGCACTAGTATTGTGCCTCAAGAGGGGCCTTTATTGTCAATTTTATTTCATATCTGCACTTCATAATTATTATGTGACCTTATAATAAAACCCAAGTTGTAAAACTATGGAATTTAAAGTCCATTTTCTTCTGGAAAACAGGAACAGGCTATTCAGTCCAATTAATTGTTGATATTTAGCCGCCATGACGAGAATAGATCTGTTCCCACTTGTGCACTTTCAACATTTCCTTTAGTCTATTCAATGCTGACCCCTTTCTATCCAGCAGTTAGCTAACCTAGCGTTAACTGTTAACATGGTTTCTGCTTCAAATATTAATCTTGGTAAGGTATCTTAACTAGATAACAAGCATGGGGCTGGATGAACACAGCAGGTCAAGCAGCATCATAGGAGCAGGAAAACTTGACGTTTCGGGCCTAAACCCTTCATCAGAAATGGGGGAGGGGAAGAGGGTTCTGAAATAAATAGGGAGAGAGGGGGAAGCGGATAGAGGATGGATAGAGGAGAGGATAGGTGGAGAGGAGGCAGACAAGTCGGAGAGGCGGGGATGGAGCCAG
>JAHRHZ010000034.1:5068112-5090218 GCA_024137785.1 Ginglymostoma cirratum | reverse complement strand
TTAAGAACTGTGACGGTGCAGAGAGAGGTCCCATTTAATATATTTTTAAAAAAAAAAGTCAAGCCAATCAGGAGAAGTATAAAGGAATAGGATTTAAAAGTTTAAAAACAGTAAGGAGGAGCAGCAGGGCAATGGGGTGGGGTGGCCAGGTAGGCCGCGTCTCCCCTGGTTACTGTTGCTGCGCGACGTTGGCAGCGGCGGCCGCCATCAGAGACTCCGACATCGAGTGGAAAGGAGGGAATAGGCCGAAAGAATCCGCACCGGGGTGGGGGCAAGGCCGGGCCGTGCGGGGCTTTTACTCGATGGACAGCGCGGATGAGCTGATGACCCAGGGCCTGAGGCAACAGTTCCAGGCCCTGCAGGAGCAGCAGCAGCAGAGGAGGAGGCAGAGGATGACGCTGGCCCGCTGCGGGAAGGAGAAGGAGCCCAGCCCAGGCCCCGGCCCCGCGGATGCCTCTATACGGCCGGAGGAAGACCTGGGGCTGCAGCTGGTGAAGGCCCAGATCTGCAGCACCACCGACATCAGCAAAAGGTAATTACACACACCTTTTACAAATTTATACACATTCTGATATCTAATATGTACACACGTATGCACACATACCGATACTTGTACAGACAGATATATACACATTTTATACACACACAGATACATTTACTGGTGTATATAAACACCCATACTAATACATATATGCAGATACATATATATGAAAATACATATAATACACATGTACAGATAAATATATACTGACATACCAATACACACACAAAAATCCATATATATGTACACACATATATAACACAGAATTAGATGCAAACAAACCGATACATTTATACGCACCCACAAACATTTACATACACGCACACATACAGGTGTAAGAGGGCATTATTGTTTCTATTTTAAACAATCAATGTACAGGGGCAAAGACAGGAGAATGGCACAAAGTGATGATGCTCATTGGAAGAGCTGCCAAAAACACAATAGGACAAATCTTCCATGCACCTCCCATCCCTTCTGCACCGTAACAACTCTTAATCTCAAATAGTTGGCACAGGCAAAAGGTAATTTGCAAAATAAGCAAATGGGAGGAGAGAATAAACCTTTTCTCACAGTGAGCAGTCAGGGTCTGGAATGGGTTGCCTGGAGATGTGGGGGAGATAGGTTCAATTGCGGCACCCAAGAAGGCACTGGATGATTATTTGGATGAAACTGCGTGCAATCGGTGAAGACAGGAGAATGGTACAAAGTGATGATGCTAATTGAGAGAGCCAGTGCAGGCATGATGAGCCGAATGCTGCAACACTTCTGTTGATGCAGGAATGATGTTTCCAATCTCGGAGAGTCCAGAACCAGGGATCACAGTCTAAGGAAATGGGGTAGACCATTTAGGACTGAGATATGGAGAAATTTCTTCACCCAGAGAGTGGTGAGCCGATGGAATTCATTATTACAAAAAGCAGTTGAGACCAGAACATTGAGGGTGGCAAGGGTGTGAAATGTACTCTGGGTGGGAGATTTCAATGTGCATCACCAAGAATGGCTTGCCAGCAGCACTACTGATCAAGTTGATCAGGTCCTAAAGGACAGAGCTTCTAGACATAATCTGCAGCAGGTGGTAAGGGAACCAACAAGAGGAAAAACATAGATAACAAGCATGGGGCTGGATGAACACAGCAGGTCGAGGAAAAACATACTTGACCTCAGCCTGCATGCAGATGCATCTGTCCATGAAGCATGGTGGCACAGTGGTTAGCACTGCTGCCTATCAGTGCCATGGACCTGGGTTCGATTCCAGCCTTGGGTGAGCTTGTATGTTCTTCCTGTGTCTGTGTGGGTTTCTGCCATGTGCTCTGGTTTCCCCCTACAGGTTAAGTGGATTGGCTATACTAAATTGTCCCATAGTGTCCAGAGTTGTGTAGGTTAGGTGGATTAGCCATGGTAAATTCAGGATTATGGGGTCTTGGTGGGATGCTTTCAGAGGGTGATTGCAGATGTGATGGGCCTAATGGCCTCTATCTGCACTGTAGGGATTCTATGACATTATCAGTAAGAGTGACCACCCTACAGTCCTTGTGGAAACAAAATCAAATTGAAAAAAAAATCCTCTTAATCATGTTATGTGACACCACCATAGTGCTAAATAGGAGAGCAGATTCAGCAACTTAAGACTGGGCATCCATGAGGCACTGTGGGCCATGACAGCACAGAATTATATGTAGCACAATCTGTATTCTCATAGCTTAGCATATCCCCCAGCATCACAGATATCAGTGTCCAGCCAATTTGATTCACCCCACTTGATATCAAGAAACTGTTGGAGGCATTGGTTTTTGCAAAGGCCATGTGTCCTGACAACGGTTCGGCAATAGTACTGAAGACTTGTGCTCCCATTCTTCCCATCCCCTTAGCCAAGAAGTTCTTCCAGTACAGTGGAAAATTGCCGCCCCATCAGTCTATTCTCAATCATCAGTAAAGTGGCACAGTGGTTAGCACTGCTGCCTCACAGCGCCAGGGACCTGGGTTCAATTTCACTCTCGGGCGACTGTCTGTGTGGAGTTTGCACATTCTCCCCGTGTCTGCTTGGGTTTCCTCCAGGTACTCCAGTTTCCTCCCACAGTCCAAAGATTAGGTGGACTGGCCATGCTAAATTGCCCATAGTGTTCCAGGATGTGTAGATTAGGTGGGTTGTAGGGGGATGGGTTTGGGCGAGTGCTCTGAGGGTCGGTGTGGACTTGTTGAGCTGAAGGGCCTGTTTCCACACTGTAGGGATTCTATGATTTCTATGATAAAGTGATGAAAGATGTCGTCAACAATGCTATCAGCTCAGCAATAATCAGCTCAGTGATGCCCAGTTTGGATTCTGCTAGGGCCCCTCAGCTCTTGACTTCATTATAGCCTTGATTCAAATATAAACGGAAGATCTGAGTTCCAGAGGTGAAGTGAGAATGTCACCCCTGACATCAAGGCCACCTTTGACTGAGTGTGGTATCAAGGAGTCCTAGAAAAGCTGGAATTCGTAGGTATTGGGACAAATCCTCCATTGATTGAAGTCAAACCCAGTAGATAGGAAGATTGTTGAAGTTGTTGGAAGTCAGTCATCTCAGCTCCAGGACATCTCTGCAGGAGTTCCTCAGGGTAATGTCATCACCCCAACCATCTTCAGCTGCTTTAACAATGACCTTCCCTCCATTATAAGGTCAGAATTGGGGATGTTCGCTGATGATTGCACAATGTTCAGCCCCATTCACGACTCCTCAGATATTGAAGCAGTCCAATATCCAGGCTTGGGGGCTGACAAGTGGCAAGTAACATTCACGCCACACAAATGCCAGGAAGTGACCATCTCCAATCTAACCACCATCCCTTGATATTCAATGGCATTACTATCGCTGATTTCCCAGCAATCAATATCCTTGGGGTTACCATTGATCAGAATCTCAACTGGACTCTCCACATAAACACAGTGGCTACAAGAACAGATCAGAGGCTAGGCATACTGTGGCTAGTAACTCACCTTCTGAATCCCCAAAGCCTGTCCACCGTCTACAAGGCACAAGTCAGGAGTGTGATAGAGTACTCCATGCTTGTCTGGATGGGTGAAGCTCCAACAACACTCAAGGAGCTTGACACCATCTCGGACAAAGCAGCCCGCTTGATTAGCACCACCTCCACAAACATGCACTCCCTCCAACACTGATGCTCAGAAGCAGCATTGTGTACCATTTACAAGATGCAGTGCAGAAATTCACTAAAGATCCTTTGACAACACCTTCTAAACCCACAAACACTTCCATTTAGAAGGAGAAGGGCAGCAGATACAGGGAATACCAGCACCCTCTAGTTCCCCTCCGAGCCCCTCACTGTCCTGAATTGGAAATATATCACTGTTCCATCACTGTCACTGGGTCAGAATCCTGGATTTCCCTTCCTAATGGCATTGTGGGTCAACAGCACATGGACTGCAGTGGTTCAAGAAGGCAGCTCACCACAACCTTCTCAAAGGCAATTAGGGATGGGCAATCAATGCTGGCCAATGACACCCACATCCCATGAATGAACAAACAAAAAGTTCCTAATATCATCGCTATGACAGATGTTAAGCTAACTAGTCTGTAGTTTTCTGCCCTCTGGCTCCCTTTTTGCATAAAGGGTGTGCGTACTGACCTGTGAGAGTGACGGGACGGAAGGAGTGCAATGAAAAGTGCCTGTTACAGCAGGAACATAGTTGTAACTTGGTTTGGTTTCCACAACAGTATTCTTTGCATCAGAGTTCGCAACCCAAAATTTCAGTTCCCAACCTCCAATTTGGAAAGCTCTGTTCCAGAACTTCCCCCTAAAGTAGAGCTGTTAAACTTAGTCTTTCTCACAAAAGCAATGCTGCAGATGCTGTAAATCGGAAAATTAAAGCGAAAATACTGAAAATACTCAGGTCAGACATCTGACATGGAGAGAGAACAGCTAATGCTTCCAATGCAGATCGTTAAGCACGGACAAGAGCATTAACTATAAGCAAAGGTTCACACTTACTTTCTCCACAGATGTGCCTAAGTACTTCCAGTATTTGTTGGGTGTTTTTTTGCTTCTGACACTCCAACATCTGTAAGTCACTGGTTCCTAATCCTCTGACTACACTGATCTCTCTTGAGTTCGCGTTGAATATTTGTCCTGATAAATTGTAATGCTTCAATATGTCCAGCAGGTGTCAGCCCAGGTATGTCGCACAGGGCAGTCAACCCAACTCATCTGGGTTTTGATCCGAAAGCACTGAGCAATATTGTATGTGGATAACAGGCTATTAGAGTGAAAGTTTGTAGAGACACAGAGCTTTTACAGCATGGAACAAGGCTTTTGACCTATCATGTCCATGCTGGTCATCAAACATCAATTTATTCCAATCTCATTTTCCATCACTTGGCGCATAGCCTTGAACGCTGTGGTATTTTTCTAAATATTTCTTAAATGTCTGTATCACCCTTTCACATAGTGAGTTCCAAATGCCCACAGTCCTCTGGGTGAAAATGTTTTTTGTTCAATCCCTCTAAACCACCTGCTGTTTACCTTAATACTATGCATCTTTGTTACTGACCCCTCTACTAATGAGAAGCAAAACCCCATCATCAACGGATCCTGAAAAGCTGGGACCATGGAAATGTCTTTATGGAAAGCTGTTTGAATTTGATTGATGTAACTTGTAAAATGCTGAGCTTTTCTGACACTGTCTTCTGTTGCTGGTGGTGAATTTTGTCAAAGTGCCTTTAATAAATTGGACAGAGTCTTCGATAGAGAATTTGTACAGAGTGGAAGCGTTTTGAACTGAATTAATGCTGTGTGAATGGTAGACACAGTTATCGCACTTCCATCTTGTATAAACCCAAATGTATCCTAACACCTGCTAATCTTCTATTAAATCACTGCTTAAAATGTATCTCAAGCACTTGATTACCTATCCTAGTGTGTCCTTTTTTAGCTTGCTGTCAATTTTTGTCTGATAACATACCTGTGAATGATCTTTGGACATCTTACTATGATAAAGGTACAATATAAAGTAGCTTTGTCAAAGAGGTAATTTATTGGGCATGTAAAAGTAAGAACAAGAAGTAGAATGATGCAAAGAGTTAGGAAGTGGATGTTATTGCTGAACTAAATTTCACTCTCTTTTTTATTTGAGTGTTGATTAATCCGTTTGCAATGATTTCAATATGATTAGGTTAAGCAATTGCACCGGAATAGTGCAGGTTGGAAATTATATACCATGATGTGTGAGAATAATAAATCCAGTGGACCAAATGATAACGAGTGTTTTCTGTTTCCATGCTTTCTTTTGTAAAAAAAAAACTTCCATGACATGTGGGCATCGCTGGCAAGGCCAGCATATGTTGCCTAACCCCAAGTACTCTTAACTGAGTAGCTTGCTAGGCCATTTGAGACAGCAGATGAGAGGCAACTTCATTGTGGATGCAAAATCACACCTACATTGGACCAGGTAAGGAAGACTGATTTCCTTCTCCGAAGGACATTAGTGAACCTGATGGGTTTTTACACATTATCATTGGTAGTTGTCATAGTCAATGTTGCTAGCTCTCAGTGCCACATTTTATCAATTGAATTCAAATTCCACCATCTGGCCTATTTGTTCCTTCCCTGATCAGATTGAACTTGTTTTTGTTATTCATTTATGAGTTATGGGCATCCCTGGCTAAACCATCCTAATTGCTCATGAGAAGTGGTGGTGTAAGCCTTGTACTTGAGCAATGCAGTTCATTTGGCGTAGATACATTCATTGTGCTGTTAGGAAGGAAGTTCTAGGATTTGACCCAATGAGACTGAAGTAACTGTGATATATATCCAAATCAGGGTGACAAGTGACTTTAAGTGGAGCCTGCAGGAGGTCGTGTAAGCCTTGTCCTAGTGGTAGCAGTCATGAGTTTTGAAGGTGCTGACTAAGGAGCCTTGCTGAGCTTTTGCAGACCACCTTTAGATTGTATGTATGGCTGCTACTGAGCATCAGTGGTGGAAGACGTGTACCAGTCAAACAGATGGTCAACAGATATCCCAGATGGTGTGAAGCTTCTCGAGTGTTGTAGGAGCTGCACTCATCCAGCCAACTTGGGATTCAAAGCCACAAGATTAATTTCCAGTTTTTAGAATTTTAGTTAATCGTATAAGCCAACATGACTTTAGGAATATTAGGAATGATCAGACGGAGGTTTATAAAATGATGAAGGGAATAGATTGTGTTCAAGATGACAGTTTGTTCCGGTTAAATAGCTTGGGGAGGATTAGGCCCACAATTTTAGGTGTTTGTAGGTTAGATGCCAGGAGCTATTCCCAAAAAAATAGTGGAATTCTGGAACACGCTGCCACTCGTGCAGTGGCTGGTAGATTGTTGAATTCCTGCAAAAATAAGCTGAACTTATTTCTGGCAGCATTGGAAATCACCTTGTATGAAAGGTAGGCTCTGTAAAGAACTATTGGTGTTTGAGTGAGCAGCTGTACTAGTTTCAATAGTGTCAGGGCCTGGAGAGGAAGTTCTCAGATATTTGTTTCCCTAAATCAACCTGGGTGTTTATCCTCTCTCTTCCCTGTAAATCAAAGGTTTTCTGGGAGTGGTGCGGTTCGTGTATTTGCTGTGAGGTACCAAGATATCACCATTGTCTAACACTGGCTGGGTGGAACAGAGGCTGTTCCCTTGGCCCTCTTTGTTTGCATGTCTGTAGTAAGTAGTCTTTTGTTTGAAACCTTGAACTTTCCAGCTTGCTGGAGAACGAGAACGAACTGCTACAGGAGCAGATCCATGAGCTAAGGGATGAGAATGGACGGCTTTACAAGCTCCTTAATGAAAAGAATTTTGAACTTAAACACCTGAAAAAGAAAAGTGAAGACGATCGACTTGCTCTGGCAGGTAAAGGTACTACTGGAGATGTGGGCTGCTGTATTGGTATGTGGATTTCTGTTTGAATGACTCCCAGAAGGAATGAAGCTGCACCTCCGATGGGGATGTTGAGGTGCTTTAGGATTAGCACATGTCTGTTTTATAAAGTGATTATCAATAAAGGTAGATTCCTAGAATTAGGCAGGTGACATACAATTCAACCTTGTTAAATTCAAAAATGAAAAAATGACAGATGTCTGGAGAAATATAAGACGATAATCTTAGAATATTTTCAGTGGGGCCTTAAGTGTAAATGTGACTGATCATCTGTCCAGGAGCTAAGATGAGAATATTTTCTTTCATTTTTCATTAATTGATAAAAAATATTCCTGAATGGAAAGCACTTATTGGCCTCCAGTATTTTTGCATGATTCTAAGAGCTATACAGTATGAAAGGAAACCGTTCAGCTCATTAAGTCTATGCAGTTTCTCGTGTGGACAATCCAGCTTGTCCCATTTCCCTTATCTTTGCCAATTCCATGCAATTTCATTTCTTCTCAAATTATTTAGCCAGTTTATCATTAAAGACTACTAGTGTATTGAGTCCACCAGTGTATCAAGCTATGCATTTAATTTCTAAACAAAGGCTTGCTATGTAAAAAATTACTACATTTGTCCTCTGTTTTATTTTTGCCAGTCGTCTTAAATCAGTGCCCTCGGGTTGAGATTGTGGTGATCTATCAGTTATTTTCCAAACAGCAACAAATGGAATTGCACGACATGAAATGTAACATGTTTGGTACATATATGTTTGTAGGAAAAGGGGAAGACTGTTAGGCCAGTACACATTGAAATTTGCTGTTTGAGGATTCCTGCAAACATTTCCCTGACCGCAGCACCACTCAAACTACACTGGGTCAGCAAGCATATCCACCCTGTAAGTCCCCAGATCGCCATGGAAAATTTAGAGTGAGCAGAGCACAGTTCTTGCAAACACAAAGTCCCAAGTTTACATTAAGAATATCCTCCATTTGTATTTTTGGCATTATCATTGTGCCAAATGGGACAGACTTTGAATAGATCTAGCAACTCAAGACTGGGTATCCATGAGGAACTGTGGGTCATCAGAAAGTAGAATTGTATTAATCACAATCTGTAATTTCATGACCCAGCATATCCCCACTCAGCCTTTACTGTCAAGCCAGGTACAATGCATATGTAAGGTTTAGGAAGCTAAAATCAGACAGCGCCTGTGAGGAATATGAAGAAAATGGCAAAGAACTCAAGCAGGGAATTAGGAGAGCAAGGAGGTGCCATGAAATGACCTTTGCAAGCAGGGTTAAAGAGAATCCCAAGGCTTTTTGACATCCATTAAAAACAAGAGGATAACCACGGAGAGAGTAGGGCCACTCAAGGATGCTTGGGGGCAGAGGATGTGGGTGAGATCCTAAATGAGCACTTTATGTCGGTATTCACCCAGGAGAAGTACGTGGAGCATGCTAATATGCTAGGGCATTTTGAGATCAAGAAAGAAGTGGTGTTGGGTCTCTTGAAGAGCATTAAAGTGGCAAAGTTCCCAGGGCCTGATGGTATTTTCCCCAGGTTACTGAGAGAGGCAAGAGAGGAGATTGCTGGGGCCTTGACCAAGATCTTTGTATCCTCACTAGCCACTGGAGAGGTGCTGGAGGACTGGCACGTAGCTAATATTGTTCCCCTGTTCAAGAAGGGAAAACAGGATAATCGGTGAAACTTACATTGGTGCTTGGGAAGCTATTCAAGAGAATTCTTTGGGGTAGGATTTACGCGCATTTGGAAAAACACGGCCTAATTAGGGACAATGCAGCATGGCTTTGAGTGGGGCAGATTATGCCTTACTAATTTGATTGAATTTTTTGAGCAGGTGACGAAAGTGATCGTTGAAGGTAGAGCAGTAGATGTGATGTACATGAATTTTAGTAAGGCTTTTGACTGGGTCCCTAATGGTATGCTCCTCCAGGAGATTAAGATGCATGGGATCTACAGTGACTTGGCTGCTTGGATTCAGAATTAGCTTGCCCATAGAAGGCAAAGGGTAGTGGTGGAAGGGTGTTTTTCTGGCTGGAGAACTGTGACTAATGGTGTTCCACAGGGATCTGTACTGGGACCCCTGCTGTTTGTGATGTATAGAGTCCAACAGCACAGAGACAGGCCCTTTGGCCCAACTGGTCTGTGCTGACCGTAATATCCATCCATGCTAACCCCACTTCTGTGCACTTGGCCCATATCCTTCTAAACGTTTCCTATCCATGCATTCGTCCAAATGCCTTTTAAATGTTATTAATGTACCTGCCTCAAACACTACTGCTGACAGCTCATTCCGTATACATACCACCCTCTGTGTAAAAAAATAAAGTGGCCCCTCTTTGATTCCCCAACCTTGGGAATAAGACGCAGTGCATTCACCCTATCCTCACCACTCGTGATCTTATACACTTCTACACCTTAAGGAAAAAAGTCCTAGCTTGTCCAACCTCTCCCTATAACTCAGTTCCTTGAGTCCTGGCAACATCCTTGTAAATCTCTTCTGCACTGTTTCCAGTTTAAAAACATCCTTCCTATAGCAAGGTGACCAAAACACTCCAAGTGCGGCCTCACCAACGTCCTGTACAACTGCAACATAACTTCCCAACTTCTATACTCAATGCCTTGACTGATGAAGGCCAGTGTCCCAAAAGCCTTCTTCACTGCCCTGTCTACCTGTGAATCTACTTTCAAAGAACCGTGGACCTGAACTCCAAGCTCCCTCTGTTCCACTACACTCCTTAAGGCCATACCATTCACAATGAAACTCCTATCTTGGTTTGATTTTCCAAAATGTAACATCTCACACTTATCTATATTAGACTCCATTTTCCATTTCTTGGCCCACTTCCCCAGCTGATCAAGATCCTACTGCAATTTCTGATAACTGTCCACGATACCACCTATTTTAGTATCATCTGCAAACTTACTAATCCAAATTATCGATATAGATAACAAATAGCAATAGGCCCAGCACCGACCCCTGAGGCACACCACTTGTCACAGGCCTCCAGTCCGAAAAGCGCCTTCTGGTTCCTACCGTCAAGCCAATTGTGTGTCCATTTTGCCAGCTCTCCCTCAATTCGATGCAATCTAACCTTCCAGAGCAGCCTACCATGTGGAACCTTATCAAAGGCCTTACTGAAGTCCTTATAGGCTATGTCTACTGCCCTGCCCTCTTCAACTTTCCTGGTCACTTCATCAAAGAACTCTTAACAAATTTGTGAGGCATGATCTCCCATGCACAAAGCCGCGCTGACTACTCCTAATTGAATCCTGTCTTTCCAAATGCATGTTTATCTTATCCCTCAGAATCTTCTCAAGTAACTTACTTACCACAGATGTTAGGTTTACTGATCTATAACTCCTAGGTTTTTCTTTGCAGCCCTTCTTGGATAAGGGCACAACATTCCCTACCCTCCAGTCTTCTGGGACCTCACCCATGGCTAACAAAGATGCAAATATATTAGCCAGGGCCCCCACAATTTCTTCTCTAGCCTCTTGCAGGGTTCTTGGATATATCTGGTCAGGACCAGGAGATTTATCCACCTTCATACATTCTAGTACTTCCAATACCACCTCTACTGTGATATGGACTGCTCCCAAGATAGCGCCACTAATTTCCTCAAGTTCCCAAGCCTTCATGTCTATCTCCATGGTAAACACAGAGGAGAAATATTCATTGAGGATCTTGCCCATGTCCAGCAGTTCTACACATACATGTCCACTTTGGTCGTTGAAAGGTCCTATTCTTTCCCTAGTTCTTCTTTTTCCTTTAATATACATAAAGAATCTCTTTGGATTCACTCTGATCTTCTCGGCCAAAGCTATCTCATGCCGCCTTTTCACCCTCCTGATTTCCTTCTTCAGTAAATTCCTGTATCCCCTATATACCTCCAGGGATTCCCTTGATCTCAGTTGCCTGTACCTGAGCCGTGCCTCCTTTTTTTCTGGTCAAAGCCTCAATATCTCTTGTCATCCAGGGTTCCCTACTCCTGCCAACCTTGACCTTCACCCTCACATGAACATATAGACCTTGAGCTCTAGCTATCTGACTTCTAAAGGCCTCCCACTCGTTGAAGGTCTCTTTGTCTGCAAGCAAACTACTCCAATTAACCCCTGTAAGATCCTGTCTAATTCCGTCAAAATTTGCCTTGCCCCAATTTAGAACTTGAACCTGTGGACCAGTTTTGTCCCTTTCCATAACTATTTTGAAATTAATAGAACTATGATCACTATTTTTTGTAGACGGGACGTGCCTGGGCAATTTTCCACATTATTGGGCAGACGCCAGTGTTGAAGCGATACTAAAGTAGCTTGGCCCAGCAACTGGAATACATTTATTCAGTAACACTGCTGGATTGTCAGGGCTCATGGCCTTTGCAGTATCCAGTGCCTCAGTGATATTATATGGAGTAAACTGAATTGGTTGAATTGATATCTAACTGATATCCTGCCACATCCAGTCATGAATGGTGGTGGACAATTAAATAACTCAGTGGAGGAGGAGGCTCCATAAACATCCCAGCACATCCAGGAGTCCAGCACATCAATGGAAAAGATAACCGAACCATTTTCAGCAAGAATTGTCAAGAGGATGATCCATCTAGTCTCCTCCAGAGGCCTATAACGTTGTAGATATTAGTTCAACCAATTCAGTTCATGCGATATATCGAAGGGCTGAATGGCCTACTCCTGCTCTCAGTTTCTATGTTAACTTATCCCTTTGACCTGTGCCAATTCAAATGTTGGTGTCTTGGAAATCCAATGCTTTCCTTGTGTGTTGTGATTTTAAATTTAACATGGTTGATAATTAATTGGGATGTCAACAAATTCTTTTATTTCTATTTTTTATGAGCCCAAGAAAAAAAAATCAAGAAACACCCTCAAAAATAAATGTTTGTGCCTGTAACCCACACCCCCTCCCCCTGGACACAAGGTCGCTTCCACCCTTGTTCATTTAACCACATAATGATATTTTATTCCTTTTTACCCTGTGTTGTTTTGCTAGGAACTGCGCATCACCGGCTGGGTCATTATTTGTTGCTAGTCACTAGTTGCCCTTGTGGACATGGTGGTGAGTTTCTGTCTGGAACTGGTGTAGTATTGGTGCAATTAAAAACATTATGGAGGGAAATCCAGGCTTTTGATTGAGTGACAGTGAAAGAATGGGGCTTTAGTTCCAATTCAAGATGGTCTTTGAATTTGTAGTGTTCCCTTGTGTCTGCTGCCCTTGTTTCAGGGTTGCAAGTTGCTATTGAAGGTTTAGGAAATATTGTCCCTGATTTCACCGTTTGTGGCAAAGTGATGGCACACACCTCTGAGTTCAAAGAAAGCTACTTACAAACAAGCCACCAATCTTGGGTGCAGATTTCCACTTTCCTACATTACAGAATTGATCATAATGGACAAATCTTGACATCTCAAAAATATCAAATCAATTTACCAGAGCCAGTGGGATTTTTCAGCAGTTTGCTGTTGAAAACCAAGTAACTCCTCACTCAAGAAGGTGTAACTTTTTCACTGTTTTTTACATTATTGTTAAAGGATGCACTATTGCCATTTCATTGATTTCTATTTGATTTCAGTCTGGCTACACTTCTGAAATCCACTTTGTCATTTGTTTCTCTTTCCTCTCAAAGAAAAGAATATTTGTTCTGCAAATGCAGGCAATAAGGAACATATTCTAGCCCATTGATCTTGTGTAATTTACAAGAGCAATATGTTGGTTTGTTTTTGTCAACTGTTATCCCTCAAACAAAAGCAGATTATCTAATCGATATCATATTGCTCCTTATAGAATCTTGCTGTGCATACACTGGCTGCTGCATTATTTTGGAAAGTACAGTTTGAAAAGCACATAATTGGCTGTAAACTCTGGGATTCCCTGTCACAACTTCTACACCTCTCTTTCTGCTTGTAAGATGCCCCTTAAAAGATCTCCCTTTGATCATGTTTTTGATCATCTGCTCTGATATCGTATATTGCTGTTTTTGTTAGAATTGTTCTCGTTAAGCAGGTTGCAATGTTTCACATTGTTAAATGTGCTAAACAACAGTAGGTTGTTGCAAAACATTTTGGGACGTTCCAAAGTTCTGAAAAGCACAAGTCTTTCATTATTTCACTGTGAGGTTGCTGATCAGGAATATGAGAACAGGAGTGGGCCAATCACTCCATGTGAGCTTGTTCCACCATTCAGTTGGATAACTGTTGCCACAGGAATGGTACCTGTTGACTAAAAAGTAGCAAATATTAACCTCATTATTTAACAGAGGAAGGAGAGAGAAAATGGAGACCCATTACAGTAGACCAGTTGGGAGGGGAAATGTTAGAATTTTATAAAATATGTGATATCTGAACACTTAGAAAATAATGAAAACAGCAATGCTGGAAATCACACCGGGTAAGGCAGCATCCATGGAGAGAGAGAGCAAGCTAACGTTTCAAATCTAGTAGACTCTTCATCAGAGCTGCAAGCTAACATCATCTAGACTCGAAACGTTAGCTTTCTCTCTCTCCGTGGATGCTGCCTGACGAGCTGTGATTTCCAGCATTGTTTGTTTTCAGTACAGATTCCAGCATCTGCAGTAATTTGCTCCTACTTAGAAAATAATGATGTAATTGGGTGGAGTCAGCATGGATTTATGAAAGAAAATTCATGTTTGACAAACATGTTGTAGTTATTTGAAGGTGTTATGTGTAACTCAGAGGAGCATCAGGGATGTGGTGTCTTTGGATTTCAGGATGTTTTTGATAAGGCTACCATACAGGAGGTTAGTAAACAACATGAGAGCACTTGGGATTGGCGGTAATATAATGTATGAACGGAAAGCGAAGAGTAGAAATAAATGGATCGTTGTCAGGATGGCAGGCTGTTTTTAGTGGACTGCCGTAAGGATCATTGCTGAAGCTATAGCTGTTCAGAATCTGTATTAAAAATTTGAATGTGTGGACTGAATATAATATTTCCAAACTTTCTGATGATACAAAACTATAAGTGGCATTGTAAGTTATGAGAAAAATGTAAAGAGACTATAAGGGGACTTGGACATGCTAAATGAATATTCAAGAACATGGCAGTTGGAATATAATGAAAATAAGTGTAAAAGAGAGTAGACAATATTTCTTAAATGTTGAAGGGTTAGGAAGAATTGATGTTCAAAGGGACCGTGTTATCTTTGTTCATAACTGACCAAAAACTAGCACAGAGGTGCTGCAAGCAATTGGGAAGGCAGATGATATGTGGCCATCATCACAAGGATATTTATGTACAGACGTATAATGTTTTCGTGTAAATTATTGATCCTTTTGAGGTGCCACACCTGGAGTCATGTATTCAGTCTTGGTCTCCTTATCTAAAGAGGTGGGTTAAAATTCTGGAACTGTCTTCCAAACAGCACTGCGGGTGTCCCTACACCCCAAGGACCTAAATGTTTGAAAAGCTAGATCACCACAGTTTCTCCGGTGCAATTAAGGATATGCTATTAATGCTGGCCTAGCCAATGATACCCACATCAAAGTTTTGGAGTAGATTCTGGAGTAGATCGATATCCACATCAATTGGATGGATTTTTAAAAATGCTTGCCATGGAAAGATTGCATCGGAGTCTCACCAGCTAATTCCTGGGATAGCTGGATTATTTTACAAAATGAGATTAAGGAGGCTGGGCCTGAATTCTCTAGCATTTCAAAGTCTAAGGGATAATCTCATTGAAGCTTACAAAATTCTTACAAGGTTGATATAGGTAAGATGTTTCTCCTGGTTGGTAAGTCTGGAAACAGATGTTTTTTTTTAGAATAAAGGATAGTCCATTTAAAATTGAGGTAGAGTCACAGAGCTGTGCAGTGTTGAAACAGACCCCTTGGTTCAACTCATCCATGCCAACCAGATATTCCAAATTAATCTTGTCCCATTTGCTAGCATTTGGCCCATATCCCTCCAAACCCTTCCTATTCACATACCCATCCAGATGCCTTTTAAATGTTGTAACTGTACAGCCTCAACCACTTTCTTTGGCAGCTCATTCCATACATGCATGACCCTCTGCCTGAAAAAGCTGTCTCTGGGACCCTTTTAAATCTTTCCCCCTTGCTTTAAACCTGTGCCCTCTAGTTTTGGACTCTGCTACCCTGGGGATAAGACCTTGGCTACTCACCCTATTTATGCCCCTCATGATTTTATAAACTTCTATAAGGTCACTCTTCAGCATCCAACACTCTAGGGAAAATGGCCCTAGCTTATTCAGCCTTTCCCTATAGGTCAAATCCTCCAACCCTGACAACATCCTTGTAAATCTTCTCTGAACCCATTCAAGTTTCACCACATCCTTCCTATATCAGGGAGACAAGAAGTTAATGCAGTATTCCAAAAGTGGCCTAACCAATGTCCTGTACAGCTGCAACATAACCTCCCAACTCCTATACTCAATGCACTGACCAATAAAGACAAGCATACCAAACACCTTCTTCACTATCCTGAATACTTGCGACTGTATTTTCAAGGAGGTATGAACCTGCGCTCTAAGGTTTCTTTGTTCAGCCACACTCCCCAGGACTGTACCAGTAAGTGTACAAGAGGAGGAATTTTTCATTTAGAAGGTGGTGAATCTTCAGGACTGTGGAAGCTCAATCATTGAGCATTGTCAAGACAGAAACTGATAGATTTCAGGATACTAATGAGATCAAGTAATTATGGGGACAGCCTATGGGGAAGTGGTGGTGAGGTAGAAGGTCAGCCATCATTTAATTCAATTGTACAGCTAGCTCAATGTGCTCAGTGGCTTACTCCTGCTGCTATGTTCCTAAGCATCTTGACTTCATCCAAGCATTATGAATTCATAACCCTGACAAAAATGTCCTGGGACCTCCTTGAAGACTGCAGTAAAGGGGAGAGATTGAAGACTAGGGGAGGGTTGGTTAATATGGCATAGCACTTGCTTGTTAATGAAACAGACAGTCTGTGCAGGCAGCTCTGTGAAACACTGTGCCTACTAGCTAAACTGTATGACTGTGTTGCAGGAACAGCTGGTATCGCAGGCGACGTGGCTGCAACCAAAATTGTCGAGCTGTCCAAGCGGAACCGTGAGCTTACCGTGGAAAATGAGAGCCTAAAATCCAAAATCAAGCAGCTGGGCAACAAGTTACGGGAACTGGAAAAGGAGGTGTGGCTGCAGCTTTCTCACAGAATCTCAGAGGCACAGTGAGGAATTGGCAACAATGATTTTCAATCTTTCACCCCTGCGTATCAACTTGTGGCACAAAAGCAACATATTTCCACCAGAACTGTTCCTCTGACTTAAATAAGGTGCTATATGGCCAGAGATGTGTTTAGTTATAAATATATTTTACCTCCATAACAACAGTCACGCTACCTTAGTATAAGTGAAGTCATTTGAGTCATTTCATCTTTTCTAAATAATTTGGGCCAGACAAGCAACAAGGAGTTTTGTAAGGTTGGAACAATTATCAATTCCTGAAGCAGGGCATGTCCTCTGTATCCCAGAAAGTATTGTGAATAGACTATTATCCTTGACACTAGAGCAGTCTGGAGAAATGGACTTGTTCATATGGGTTAGAAATCTCCTTATGTGGTTGTGCCATGAACATAAAATCAGTGGGTAGATGCAGGTCTTTGTTAATTCAGTCAGAAACTTATAAAAATGATGCTGGGTTTCTACTCATATCAGATTCTCCAAGAAGTAATTCTTTCACTTGGAGTTAACCTGATCTTAAATTGTTGTTGTTTGATGCTTAGACTGTACAGTAAGCATTTTGTCGTGAATTGGATCATTGAATCTCAAGTATTTTTGGATTTAATTTGGGGTATGCTTCAAAGAAGGCTGAGATTCTGTAATATCTTGGCATCGTATTGCTGTAGCTGTTCTCATTTATATAGCAAAGATGCAGTACAGCATCAAATGCCTGTCCTTGCAGTGTCTGCAAACTGAATAGTTGCCTGGAAAGTGAAATTTGAAACTTTGATTCTGTTTCCCAGACCTTTCCTGAAGGACAGTGTTGGAGCCATTGCCCTGCCCTCCCTGTACAAGCTGTCTGACTAAATACAGCCAGTTTATACACTGTACCAAGATACCTGGAGGTCACATTTTTTTCAACATCAATCTTTGCTGTCACCTGATCATATGCTAGAGAAAACCACCATTTCACAATGGGTCATTGTTGGTTGTGGGAGTGGCACACATGTGCCATCTCAAACAGTCCTAATGTTGAAAATCATGTTACTCCTTTTGACACTGCTGTCAGGTAAATTTGTTTCATAAGCTGAAAAAGTGAGAACATAATTGCCTACTGTTCCTGACATCATTTTGATATTTAATATTGTAACATTTTTATGCTCTCAATTATATAATGCTTGTTTTGATAGCCTGAGGCCACTCAAACAGGCAGCCAAACAGTCAGCACCAAAGAATCATCTGGACACACCAACAAAGAATTGTCTTCCAGGATACAAAACAGCTCACTGGTCAGTCAGAAAAATAAGACTGTGTCTCTGTTGCTCTCTTTGCCTCTCCTCTGTCTTTTGTTGTTCATCTCATGTGTTTTTTTTATTTCCCACTCTGTGTGTTGCCAATGCTTGTGGTTATTGGTCTCCCTTCTGTCTGCCTATCTACACCTGATAGAGATACCTGAGAATATGTGGGCCAGAGATAGGGTGGAAAGAAAGCTGTTATTCCTTGAGTAGAGAGGTCAATAATCTTGGCGCATAGATTTAAGAGAAGATGCAGAAGGCTACGAGGAAAGCCGAGGAGAAAGTTTTTCATGCAGGGTGGTTGGAGTCTGGAACTCACTGCCTGAAAGGTGAAACTCTTGTAACATTTAAACTGTATTTAGACATTCACTTGTGTTGCCTAGAACTATGGACCAATAGCTGTAAAATGGGATTAGTGTAGTCAGATCTTTGTTTCACTTTTGTGGACGTGATGGCCTCTTTCTGTGCTGCAAAAATCTTAATTTTCTTCTCAGTCATCTGTTATTTTTCTTATATTTGTTTCTACATCTGTGTCTCCAGCTGGCTTTTGCACTGTTTCCTCAAGTTGTTCCTCGTCTTCCTCACTTTCATTATTCTGCCCACTGTAACTGCAATTATGGAGATAGATTGGATAGGTGGGGACTGGTTCCCTTGGAGAGGAGAAGGCTAGGAGGAAATATGATAGAAGTTTTCAAAGCATCAATCATGCTTTGTTATTTTTATGTATCCTTATTTTCTTTGTTCTCTTCATGAGTTTTAGGTCTTTTTCCATTACCGTTTGCTTTCTCTCCATGATTTTTCCTCAGTGCTGATCCCATTTTATTGCTGTACCTTCAGCAGACATTTGAGAAACTCATTTATATTATATACAATGGTAATACAGTGACAGATCGAGAAAAGGCCAAGGTAATACATCCTCTTCTATCGCTTTCTTTCCTTTGTTTTCTCATTTCTGCTGTTCCCATTCAACGTGTCCCAATTAATTATTTTCATTTGAACAATTTGTGGCACTATTCACAAAAATAATTGTGAAAACTACAATGATAACCATGATCCTCAATCTGTACCTTGGTGCACATTGTAATTAGTTGTTGAATTCTGGTATTTGTTTTTAACAGTCTGACAGCCTTGATGCAAAAGCCCTACAGGAAAAACTTACAGCAACCAATCTAAAACTGATTGAGTCTCGAAACCAAGTACTGAGTGCCAAACAAGAGTTGAAAATGGCACACAAGGTATGCCATCTAACTTATGGTAATGCTAGTAAGATTCGTTGGTTACAACAGCAGGGTCCTACCATGCACCACCGCCCCCCATGGAAATTAGCAAGTTGCTTATACATGAAATCAAACATACGGGGGATGTTTTAACTAGTCATGTGGGAAATGAACAGGATAGGATGAAATTCCAGTGTTATATACCCTTCCACTGACTTCAACTGAGAGTAGACCGAGGCATGGTTTAAATTGGCATTGCACTTGTAGTTGCATTGAACTTTAAACTGCACTTAGCAGTTTTTTGAATTGAAAAGGGTGTCAGTTAGGTTGAAGTTGTTCCCGTGTGTAAATTTCATTTGACTTCATTGCAAATGAAAGTAAAAAATTAGTCTGAAGTTAATGTTTGAAGTTTCATCAGAACTAGAAAAAGTTAAAGCTATATCAGATCTTAAGCAAGGGTATGGATGTGAAGGATGGGAAGAGAGGAAAGAATAAAAGGGCTCCTGATGGGTTGAAAGCCAAGAAAAGGGGAAACATGGCAAAAAAAAATTGTAAAGCAAAGGAAACGGTAATGTGAAAAGTAGAGAAAACAAAGGTGGATCCAGAAGAGGTTTAAATGGGGACAGCAAAATCACTGCTAACAGCTGATTACCAAAAGAATGGGGGCAGAGGTTACGATTTGGAATTGTTGAACTGGGTGTTGAGTCCAGAAGGCTATAAAGTGCATAGATGAAGGATGAGGCGCTTTCCTCAGCTTCTATTGAGCTTCAAAGTAACTGTTTAGCAGGCAGAGGTTCTGACATGTCAGACTGGGGATGGCACGGAAAATTAAAGTGACAGGCATTTCAGAAATGTGGGCTAATGTAGGTGTTGCACAAAGTGGTCACCTAACATGCAGTGAAGATTTCCTTATTTTTACTAGGCATTGGCTAATGAAGTGGGGGAAGATGTGAATGTACAATATTTACTGAGTAACAAGGGGACATGGCGTGGCCGAGCTCAGCAGATCCAAATCTTACAGAAGAAGGTAAGACATCCCAAAGTGAGTTGTGGAGTGGGGGATAGGTTATTCTTCATTTACTAACTAAAATTGTAGTATCTGGGTAGCGACTGTTGAGTTATTTCTGACTCATTGGCATTTATTTTCTGATTTGGAGGAGGAGATCTGCAGTGAACCAGAACTTTGTCTCTAACTTACTGACTGTAACCACGTCTTAAAACATTGTCTTTACTAATTTAAATGGAGAAATATATGTAGTTGTCAAATCTAAGAGAATAAATGTGGCCCAATATTATAGATTAATCAAAGATGTTTGTTGAACAAAAGAATCAACTGCTTGCACGTTAGATTAAAAAAGCTTGTACTATAAACTGGAAGATAAATTGACTATTTCAAACAAGGCAGCAAATTACAGTTCTTTTGGACCATTTTTTCCAAATACCTTCCAAATACCAAATACCAAAAGAAATTTGGATTTCTTTATGCTATATAGTTTTAAGTTTTTAATAAGTTTTGTAGCTCAGGTTGTGGATGAGGTTGTAGAATTGCTGGCCGAGCCGGTGTGTTTGATTGCAGACGTTTCGTCACCCTGCTAGGTAACATTGTCAGTGCGCCTCCAGTGAAGCGTTGGTGTTCTGTCCCGCTTATTATTTACATGCCTTGGTTTGCTGGGGTGGCATTACTTCCAGTTTTGCTTTTCAGTGGTTTGTATATTGGGTGCAGTTCAATGTGTTTTTTGATGGAGTTCCAGTTGGAATGCCAGGCCTCCAGGAATTCCCTGCCATGTCTCTGTTTGGCTTGTGCTATTAGGGATGTGTTGTCCCAGTCAAATTTATGTCCGTCTTTGTCTGTGTGCATTGAGACCAGTGAGAATTGGTCATGTCTCTTGGTGGCTAATTGGTGTTCATGTATCCTTATTGTCAGTTTTCTTCCAGTTTGGCCTGTGTAATGTTTCTCACAGTCCTTGCATGGTATTTTGTATAATACATTAGTTTTATTGGTTGTAGGTATGGGATCCTTTATGTTCGTTAGTTGCTGTTGCAGGGTGGTTGTTGGTTTGTGGGTTACCCTGATACCTAGGGGTCTGAGTAGTCGTGTAGTCATGTCTGATATGTCTCTGATGTACGGTAGGGTGACTAGTGTGTCCGGCCATGTTGTGTCTGCTCGTGGTCTGTCGTGGAGGTAACGGTGGATTGAAGAAACTGCTGGTGATTAGCAATGTTACGGAGGATATATGAGATTTGTAATCGATTTTAATGCCAAAAAAATCATTGTGGCACAGTCTATTCCTGCATATCTTATTATTTCTCATGTTTAACTAGGTCCAAGAGTTGGAAAGCCAAATGGGGCTAAATGGCCAGAAAGGACGGTCATCTGAACACAGCGTGGAAGAGGAAATGCTAGGTATTTCAGGATTGCGACGTTTGTCGAATCAAGATAAAAATGTAGCATACATTCGTACACTGGAGAAAGAAAGGAAGGAAGCATTGGACGTAAGTACTTTGTAATCTCGGAATAATACAGCACTACCTATGCGAAATTCACTACTTATTTCCATTCACGAAGCTTTCGAGGCTAATTTCTAAATATCAAAGTCAGAGCTGAGTTGCCCTAAGTATTATGAGTGGGGGATGGAGGAGGTATTTTGTTTGATGCTGAGTTGTTCAGTATTCTGTTTGCCTTGCTTGTACTTTTCTATCTGTCTTCAAGAATGTCATAGGACCTTGTTATTTGTTCACACTAGGCAAAAACATAGTTCTGTGATATCATAACCGTTCAACTATGGAAGGCAAGTAGCAAGTTCTACAAACATTATTCTACATTGATGCAAAGATTGTCTTGTTGCTGAAGCTTTACACCTTGCTTAGTAGGTGAAACACAACAATGCCAAATTTCAAACAATCACAGCAATTACACTATAGGATAACGGGTTAAAATTGATTCAGAGATAGTAGGAACTTCCAATGCTG
>JAHRHZ010000034.1:5049270-5063112 GCA_024137785.1 Ginglymostoma cirratum | reverse complement strand
ATGAAGGGTTTAGGCCCGAAACGTCAAGTTTCCCTGCTCCTATGATGCTGCTTGACCTGCTGTGTTCATCCAACCCCACGCTTGTTATCTCGGATTCTCCAGTATCTGCAGTACCTTTTATCTCTGATACAAATTTAGCTAGTGCCTTTAATATGGAAAATCATTCCAAGGTGCTTCACAAGAGCAATATCCAGAGATTGCTGCATCAGTTTAAACAGATCAATTTGGGAGATACACCAGTGTTACACCCTTGGTCAAAGATTTGGAATTGAAGCTACTGCAGAATAGAAAGGAAAAATGACACTAACCATTTTCTGTAAAATATGGAATCAACTGACAGAAGTTGACAGAAACATGTACCTGGTCCCCTTAAATTATGGCAAAAGCATGGGGAGCCATCCACACAAACTACAAAGATCATTTGTTTCCAAATAAGTGTATCAGCGAGATTTCTTCCCAAATATAATTCCACATTGGAGCAAGATACCAAAGGAAAGCAAAATACTGTGGTTGTCAGAAATCTGTAATTAAAAATAGTTCAGGAGAAATGTGGCAGGTTTGGTAGCATTGACCTATTTTCTCTCTCTCTCCTCTCTCCTCCCTTCCCCCATTGCCGCCGCCAATCGACAGACACATATACATACACACCCAGGCCAGCTGACACTTCCTGTTTTTATTATAAGCTGCCAAAGGCCCATCACTGGAAATTTAGATTACTTCTATTTCAAAGTTTTCATTATTAGGTCTACCATTCTCAGTATGTCACAGAGATAAAAGGTACTGCAGATGCTGGAGAATCCGAGATAACAAGCATGGGGCTGGATGAACACAGCAGGTCAAGCAGCATCATAGGAGCAGGAAAACTTGACGTTTCGGGCCTAAACCCTTCATCAGAAAATTCATCATTTTCTGATGAAGGGTTTAGGCCCGAAACGTCAAGTTTTCCTGCTCCTATGATGCTGCTTGACCTGCTGTGTTCATCCAGCCCCATGCTTGTTATCTCAGTATGTCACACCTGGTTTTGCAAGAGTTACTTCTACAAATGTTGGTCGGATGCAGATTTTAGGCTGTGTTACTGATTCAACTAAAGTAGAAGCAGAAACAAATTTGACCCTACGACACAGAGGAGATATTAGTTTAGGTGACTAGAAGCTTTGTCAAAGAAAGAAATCTTATGGAGCGATTAAATTGAGATATGGAAGAAGAAAGCAAAAGGTAGGGGTAAAACAAAATCTGTCACTGGAAGCATGAGTATGTGGCGTTGCTCAGGGCTGGTCAGGTGAGTGATGCTCATATCTTCTATGTACACATAGAGAAAAATATCAAGCTTTATTGCTGACACCAGATTGATGAGAGACGCTTCCATTGCTACTAGTCATTACTACTAAATGACTAGTAGCAATCTAGGATTTGTTCTTAGCAAATCATAAGTAGTGCAGGAATGATTGAGGCAATTTCAAAGAAGAATAGATTGATAGATGAAATGATCAGATTATTATCTTCCTCAAATATAAGGGGTAAGCCATTCAGGACTGAGATGAGGAAGAATTTTTTCACTTGGAGTTGCGAACCTGTGGAATTCTCAACCACAGAAAGCTGTTGGGGCCAGTTTGTAAGATACATTCAAGAGGGAGCTGGATGTGGCCCTTGTGGCGAAAGGGATCAAGGGGTATAGAGAGAAAGCGGGAGTGGGATACAGAAATTGCATGATCAGCCATGATCATTTTGAGTGGTGGTGCAGGCTGAAAGGGCGAAATGGCCTACTCCTGCAGCGATTTTCTATGTTTCAAACCTTAAGCCAAGCTATAGATTCCTTGCCATCTTCTTGTATCATTTTGAAGGCATCACATTTTTGCGTCACACTTGTTGCTACAAAATGATTATGATCACCTTTCTGAATTATATTTCACAGCAACATCAGGAGAAGAAGCTTTCAGGTGACCAGATGCCTGTGAATCTCCCCAGGTGTTGTCCTTCCTCAGCTCAGGTGGACAATACCAATGGACATTCAACCGAGAATTCTCTTTCAGCTGACACTGAACTCACAGGGAGACCACTTTCCGCCCAGTAAGTCAATAAAAAGTCATGGAATGAGTAAAGGCCATCTAGCCCAGACTATGTGTAATTTATTACGGAGTAATATGTTTGATTCTGAACTACCCTCTCTAAAGGCCTGGGAAGCTGTCCAGTTGTCACAAAGAAACCTCAGCACCACCTTCCCGAGAACACTTAGTGATGGGCTTTCAATACTGAGCCTTCCAGTGATGCCCACATCCTTTGAACAAATAAAAGAAATGGTGGCGGCCTCTGTCATTTCAAGTTAGCCAACATTGTTTCCAAATAAGTGGTAGAGCCAAGGAATTCAAACATCTAACATTAAGTCTCTATTACGAATTGGGTGGGTATTCGAAAACCAAAAGGAGGACAAAGAGGATGCAATATTAGATAAATGTACTGGCTTCACTCTGATAAAATGCCTCAGCTAAGCAATTGTTTCTTCCTACTCCTCAGACTGTTTCTTATCCATATCTGGGGTTCGTTACGAATTCCTTCAACTTTGAGTTGAGGTGTAGCATTTCATGAGGAACTATGTGAAAAGTCTTTTCGTAGTCAAGGTACACCACTTCAGCAGGCTTGTCACAATTTACTTGGTTTGCACTGCCTCATAGGAGTCAATGAGATTAGTGAGGGAATAACTTCCGCTTTTCAATGCTGACTATTGTTAAATAAAATGTTGTTTGCCATTGAGATTCCTGAAACTTGCGTTTGCTCCTGACATTTCAGTTCATTATTTTACACGTAATACAAAACCATCCAGCCAATGTAGATTATCAACCCATAATTTAAACTAATTGGTCTGAAGTTGCACTTGGCTTTTCTGCACACTTCTAGAATATCAGCATCACGTCTGTTTCCAACCTTCTGAAGTCTCCCCTGTAACCAATTACTTCCTTGTAACAAATGCCAGTGCTTCACAAATCTCTCTCCACACCCTCAGATAAATAATATCTGTTCCTTTTTATTTGTTTTCTTTGAAGTCCAATCAGCTCCCCTCAGCCTTTGAGCGCAAGTAACTCATTATGAACAGTTGGAAGGAATAATCATTCTGAATATTTACCACTTTGTATTCAGCCTTTGTTTCAAAGTTACTTTGCATCTTTCTTGCTTGCACGTTTTCTCAGGCTGCTTTTTCTTTCCTTATTGTTGTGATATTGAAAGAATGTTTTGTAGCGTTTTTCTGGATTTCTGCTGCATTGCTTTCCCCAGGGCTTGCTTGTCTCATCATTTTTTCACGTCTCTCCAGTTTTTTTCTTATATGTGACCAGTGAGCTGTCCCTTTCTCCACTACCAGATTTATACTTACCATCTTTTTCCTTATCTTATTTCTAATTTATTCCAGTACTTTGTGACCTGTTTGTTTAGTCTGAGGTTTGGGTGAGGTAATTTTGCACTGTTGCAATTTAAAGATTCCAGGAGGTGGCTGCTGTGTAGAAATAAAGTAGGATACCAAAGTTGCTGAGTCATTTCTCTATAGAATGAGTTATCTGTATCGCTGATACTCAGAAGTTGGTGGAGTGGACTAATGGAACATGTCCCACCACTCAACAGCATAGGCCAGCAAACTGGACTCCAACTATGCCCCAATTTTGAAAGTAAACTAGGAGTTATATGTTAAAGAGTGCACTCCAGTGCTCCCAGTTGATTGCCCAGATCAGAGAGTCAAGATTATGGTAGCCTCTCTCTGCTCCTGCTCGTAATGTCTTAAATGTTTACCAATTGAAATGCGGCAAGTAATTAGACTCTCATTAGTAGGGCCCAGGACAAAATAGTAGCCTTGGCTAATAGTCCGTTTCAACTAATGTTTTGTCCTGGCTGGTTAACTGCTGCTGCGCACAGCAGAAAACTGCTTCAAGTGTAGAGAAGGAGAAAATAAATCAGTTCAGAGACCAGTCCTAGTTAGCCAAGAAGTAGGAGTTGGCTGGTGTGAATGCAACACCATTTGTAGCTGAGTGAAATTTGTGTTTCAGCTGCTTTCGTCTGTGTAAGTGAAACTTTATGCAATTATGAATATATACTTTGAGAGCTAGAGTAAAAGAGGGAGAAAGGGTTGGATTTGATTTGATTTATTGTTGTCACATGTACCTAAGTACAGTGAAAATTTTTGTTTTGCATGCAGTAGAGGAAGATCATAATATACAAAGACACAAAGATCATAGTGTGATTGAACAGAGCAAGTACAAGGTCATGGCTGCAAAGAAGTTATACAAAAAGCAAGATCAACATTAGGTTTGAAATTTGAGAGGCCCATTTAGAAGACTAATTACAGTGAGGAGGAAGCTGTGCTTGAACTTGTGGTTGACTCGCTCACCGAGCTGGTGCGTTGTTCCGCAGAATTTTCATTACCCTGCTGGGTAACATCATCAGTGAGCCTCCGATGAAGTGCCGTAGTATTTTCCCGCCTGTTATTTAAACTCTGGAGTCCGTTGAGCTGGATTACCTCACTTCCAGTTTCCCTTCGCAGGCGAGTGTATATAGGGTAGAGCTCTATGTGTTTGTTGATGGCTTTCTTTGTGGAGTACCAGGCTTCTAGAAATTCCCATGCTTGTCCTTGAACTTGTTGGTATGTGTGTAAAGGGATAATCTTGATAAAATTGAAAATCCACTGTGACTCATCTTTTCAGTAAACTTTGAGATAATCATACCTTACCCAGAGGTTATTACATTTGTTATGTTGATTTCAACAGAACAGTGTCTAAAATGGGGCACACCCTAATTGAATGTGCAACAGTACGACCCCTCTCAGGGAATGCTATTGGAAGATGCGCCAGGTCAGTTCATCCTTCGCATTGAATAGAGTGCTTTCTGCTTTGAATAAGGTTCTGAATTTAAATAAAAACAAAACGAAAGAACTGTGGATGCTGGAAATCAAAAATAAAAAACAGAAATTGCTGGAAAACTTCAGCAGGTCTGGCAGGATCTGTGGAGAGAAAGCTAAGTTAATTTTTTGGGGTCCAGTGACCCAAATTCAAAGTTGTTCTGAAAGATAGTCACTGGACCCCAAGTGTTAACTCTGCTTATTCTAGATTTCCTATATTGGTCAGGGTCACCAGACTTGAACAGGTAGCAGTGGATCTTCCAGTTCATCCATGGTTTCCAGTTGGGAAAACACTCAGATTAACTTAGAAGCATAGAATTCCTCCAGTGTGGAAGCAAGCCATTTGGCCCATCAACTCCATATCGACCCTTCTAAGAGCAGCCCGTATCCCTGTAACGCTGCATTTCCTATGGCTAATTCACCTAGCCTGCACATCCCTGGACACTATGGGCAATTTAGCGTGACCAATCCACCTAGCCTGCACATCCCTGGACACTGAGCAATTTAGCATGACCAATTCACCTAGCCTGCACATCTTTGGAGTATGAGAGGAAACAGCAGCACAGACAGGAAATCCACACAGACACGAGGAGAATGTGCAAACTCCACACAGACAGTCACTTGAGGGCAGAATTGAATCCGTGAGGCAGAAGTGCTAACCACTGAGGCACTGTCCCGCTCAGTTTGGCACGCAGTTCTCTACACACTTACGGATGCACTCTGGGACAGTAATGGCATATTCATTTAGGTTGGCCACTGAGTTCTTGAATATGGACCAGTCAGCTGATTCCAAGCAGTCACATTGGAGCTCGTCAGTTACCTCAGACCAGCATTGCACGACTTTCTGTAATGGATCATCATGCTTCAGTTTCTGCTTGTAAATTGAGTGTCAGGCTGTAGAATAGTGCCCTTACATTCCTGGGATGTGGGCAACCCCACTAGGACTGCCCTGAGTTACCGTGCATTGGGATAACCTTAACGATTAATTGTTCTTCTAACTGAGCTCTATGACCCTTTGCTTCCAGAACACAACTGGGAGAAAAAAGCTCAGATTCATACTGTTGGGGGCCTGAATATATAATTATTTGGAACATAATCCTCTAACTGTTCTGACCTAAGGGTATTTAACAGCGCTGTGGGTGAACCTTCTTCTTAACAACTGCAACACTACAAGAAGATACTCACCACCATCTTCTTAAAGACCATTAGAGATGCACAATAAATGCTGGCCTACATCCTGTGAACAAATGTTATAAGAAGTACCTCTGATTGATAGATTGGAAGTTTCCTCTGCCTACCAACTGGATGCAGCCCAGTCAAAACTATCCCAGAGAACATGAAACTGAATGTTGAACTGCCATAATCCAATACTATTTGGATGAAATCAGTGTTCTTACTGAATGGCCCTGGGGATGATTGGCAGCAACAGTTTGCATTTATATAGTACCTTTTAACATGTCCATTTGTGCTTCACTGGAAGATTGTTGGATAAATTTGACACTCAGTATCATGTTAAATCAAATAAGGAAAATGTTGGTCAAAAATATAGATTTAAAGCAATGCATTGAAATTGAGGAGAAAAATAGAGAGGTGGAGAGTCTAGGGAGGAAATTTTGAGAGCTTCGGGTCTAAGCAGCTGAAGACATGGCTGCTAATATTAGTGTGATTAAAATTGGAACTATAGGGAGTTAATTTTTAACATTGTTCTGTTTAGCATCGTTTTGCTTTAAAGTCATTAGATCAGAAATCTTGTTTGATGTCTCAAGATAAGTTTTGATGTTTACATTATCTAACCCGAATAGTGCTTTTTTGCTTCAACCTCTCCCTTTCTCAGACTTAAAGCTGTTCCTAGCCTTCTGACTTGTGGTCTAACTCAGTGCGACACCACTGTCAAGAAGCCCCCACCCACCAGGCCCATTGATGCCAGTGCTTACTCCCAGCCACTGTAGCCATCATCAATCAGCTACTCACAGCTCCTAGGGCCCATGAGACGGGATGGAGCCGCACCAAGACCCTCAACAAACTGGCCATGAGTTAGCTTGATAGCTCTCCATCCTCTGCGGGCCTCAGGGCATCAACCATGGCTGAGGTCACAGCAGACCCAGATCTCCCCTATTTCTGGAGGAATGACAGCCCCAACTGAACTCACAGGACTCCCTAAGCATCAGTCACGTGAGGCAGAGGCCAGAACCATGGGCTCCACACAGCCAGCAGCGCAGCAATGCCAAACTCCAAACTCCATCCAAACTAGAATGGTCATCACCCTCTGCCCCATCAACCTGGACCCAGCAGCTCTGGCACACTGCCCCAGTGGCCATGAACCACAAGCCACTGCAGTCCTGGCAACTATCACTGAGAGCAAGAAAAAAATGTCAGTGAGAGCCCAGTGACAACAAACACTTAGTTGGCATGGGAAGGAAGGCCAATCCCCATAGCTAAAGGAGCATTTGCCCCTTCAGACCAAAGAGACAGCAGCACTGTCCACTAAGAAGGGACCTTTGGACCTCCCAGAAAACACCACTTTACAGCGGCCACAGGAACAAGTGACAGCCCTGGCAAGTGGAGCCTGATGAGCAAAATGTCCAGCACAGACCCAGGAAGCGGTCTCCCTGTTTCCACTCTGAGGCTTTGTTACTGGAGGTACTGTAATTAGAACAACATATTTTGCCTTTACATTTTTAGAATTGTTTTATGTTAATTTATTTCACTTGCCAGTGTATGAATTTAGCCATTTAAAGTACTTTATTTCAACTTAAAGGCTAGGGGAGAAGTAAAAAGTTATTTTTAAACGCCAAACCCAAACTTAACAATCAGGTTTTTAGGAACACAGCCCCGATTTAGAATGTGCTCATTTAATGTGGCTGGAAGAGCACAAATGACTTGGATGGTTGTAGGGCTGGAAGAAATTACAGACATAGGGTGAGGAGAAACAATTTTTAAAATTGACACATTGCTGGGAGCAGGAATTAATGTAGTTCAGAGAGCGTAGAGTGAATGGATCTTGATGCGAGTTAGGTTATAGGAGAGATTTGGATTACCTCAAATTTATTGAAATTAGAAATGGGGCACCAACAGGAGAGTTTAGGTACGCTGTCAGGGGAGTATTGAGCAAGTACTGGACAACACCATCACACTCTGCTGTATGCTGATACTGGATGGCCTCCTGAATGCCTCAACATCCAGTGTATAAATTTAAACCAAGGAGGCCATAAGATATAGGAGCAGAACATTCGGGCCATCAGATCTGCTCTGATATTCAATCATGGCTGATAAGTTTCTCAACCCTGTTCTCCTGCCTTCTCTCCTTAATGATCAAGAATTTATCGAACTCTCTCCTAAATATACTCAATGACCTGGCCTCCAAAGCCTTCTGTGGCAATGAATTCCAAAGATTCACCACTCTCTGGCTGAAGATGTTTCTCCTCATCTCTGTTCTGAAGAGTCTTCCCTTTACCCTAAGGCTTTGCCATTGCGTCCCAGTCTCTCCTGCTAATTACAGATTCTGTAATGAAGCTGTGAATCCTTTACATGATCTCTCTTTTCCACAGCGTGAATGGAACTGATGTGAAAACTCTTCAGATACAATGCACAGAATATAAAGCCTTTTACCAAGCCGCAGAAGTAGAAAGGGACAAACTAATGGAGCTAGTTACCATACTACAGAAGAGGTAAGATCAGGGCACAAACTAAGTTGAAGAGAATTGTTTAATATTTTCAGGGAATGTTTAAAGTTAGTGAGATAATTAGTTTTTCAATCTAAATTTGAGAGATCTGCTGAGCTTTAAAAGACCTAACGACAATACCAGTGACAATAAGATGAAGAGTAGTCAGTCCATCAAGTCTGCTCCACCATTCAATGAGATCATGGCTGGTCTGATAATCTTCAACTCCATTTTCCTGCCTTTGTCCATTAATGCTTAACTTCCTTACTAATTAAAAATCTGCCAGTCTAGGCCTTGAAAATACTTAATGATCCAGCCTTGACAGCCTTCTTTAGTAAAGAATTCCAATAATTCACAATTCTCTGACAAAAGACATTTCTGGCCTCTGTCTAAACAGGACGACCCCTTACTCTGTGATTATGCCCTGTGGTCCTAGACTCTCCCACAAGAGTAAACAACCTGTCAGCATCTAACATTAAAACCCGCTAAGAATCTTGAATGTTTTTAATAAGGTCACCTCTCCTTCTAAATGGACTATGCTTTAGGTTAGAAGATAGCAATGACAAGATTTTAGAAACTGAACAGAAGCTTCTAGAGCAGCGCCGGTGGTCTGTGACTTTGGAACAACAACTTGGAAAAGCCAAACTGGATGCAGGAAAGACCCATGACAAACCTTCAAATAAAAATAAAGCAAGTAAGTGCACTTGTAGTCTTATGCTTAAGTATTCAACTGGTCTTTTCTGCTCGTCCCCTGCAGAAATTATCCATGTTTTCCGACTAGGGATGATTCAGCACTCTGAACTGTTACAGCACAATGTAGAGGATACTGCCTCATACCTCCAAGTGGTGTTCAAAATGGAGAATTACTGATTCATTAGCTGAGTACGTGTTGATTAACAGGAAGTTTCCTTGCCCATTTTGACCTGATGCCATGACACTTCATACAGTCCGCAGTCAATGTTGATGACCGCCACGGCAACTCCCTCATATAAGTGTCCTGCTGGTGGAACAAAACATTCCTGGGGGTGGGAATGGTGTGTGGAACATTGAGTGTAAGATATGATTCCATGTGCATAATTGTCAGGCTGTTGCTTGCCTGATCTCCAATCTAGAACAAGTAATGTAGGAATTTGAGAGTTACCAGTGATGCAGTGCAGTGGGAGTTTTCTTCAGATTTGTAATTGGAGCAGCAGAAGTGGGTCCCAATCCAAAGTAGAATCAAGCCTCACTTTGAGTACATAACAACAAAAGTAATGATCATGTTGATTCTGTCTTCCCACAAGGTCAACAACAACTTGCATTTCCACAGTAGTAATACATCCTGTTAGTGTTCATGTCAATATGAACAGACAAAAGTTTGAAACTGAATCAGATAAAGAAGTGTAGGAACTGGTTGGATTTTGAAGAGTGACAAAGAACATAAGAACTAGGAGCAGGAGTAGGCCATCTGGCCCCTCGAGCCTGCCCCGCCATTTAATAAGATCATGGCTGATCTTTGAGGCTCAGCTCCACTTACCCGCCCACTCACCATAACCCTTAATTCCTTTACTGTTCAAACATTTATCTAGCCTTGCCTTAAAAACATTCAGTGAAGTAGCTTCAACCACTTCACTGGGCAGGGAATTCCACAGATTCACAAGCCTTTGGGTGAAGAAGTTCCTCCTGACCTCAGTCCTACATCTGCTTCCCTTTATTTTGAGGCGATGCCCACTAGTCGTAGTTTCAGCTGCTTGCGGAAACAACTTCCCTGCCTCTACCTTATCTATTCCCTTCATAATCTTATATGTTTCTATAAGATCTCCCCTCATTCTTCTGAATTCCAATGAGTATAATCCCAGTCTAGGAAGAGAGAGAGAGAGAGATGGAGAGATTTATAGATGGAGTTCCAGAGCATGGGGCTTGAACAATTGAAAGCACGGCCATCGGTGTTGAAGTGATGAAAATTGATCATGAATGCAGAAAACGTTAGAATTTGAGGGACATAGAGATCTCAGTGTTCTATGGCTAGAGGCAGGGAGGGCTTTGAAAATGCTGTCTATTTCAAATTTCAGGTGTTGCTAGTCACTGAGCAGAGTGGCAATTGATGAATGGTGTCTGCTGAGAGTTAGAATACAGGCAACAGTTGAAACCAGAAAATAAATGTGAGTGAGGAATATTATTCTGCTAATGGAACATTCCACTATCAAGTTTTTCCCAAATGAATCAGTGCCTGGGACAGGGGAGCACATCAGGGTGAAATACCCAGGGCTTTCAGAGGCGCACAGTGTTCAGGTTGGATGGGGCCAGTCTGCTTCGGTTAGTGGTCAGCAGTGGAATGGTTGTGCTTAGATCAGGCACAAGCCCGTTATGCTTGTATCAAGATGCTGACAGACCTACTGAGTTTCTTCAGCCTGAGCTGTTTTTACCGAAGAGGTGAAATTGGCCAGGGCAGCAAGACTGGTGGAATTGCATTTGCCACCATTTATAAGAGACGCCCAATGTTAAGTTCTTTAGAAGTTGACAGGTGGTGTGTATAAAAGGCAGCTGATGTTATCAAATGGGTTTTGAAACCCTGCACGTACCTAATTCACTTCCTATTTCTCTGACCATTGCTAAATTAAAACTCATCTCTATCCTGTTTTCCTCAATGAAGTTTCATCCAGAAGCTCCAGCCATCAATGTCAGAGCTTGTGTGGCAGTGGGGACCTACCTCCTGGAAGGCTGTTGACCTCAGCTTTGGATATTCAAGTGGAAGAACTGAATACCCGGTAAGCTGTTTTTGTTTTAGAGAGGTCTATACCCTTGTGCTGGTACAATGTAATGCGACTACTTAAATATGGTAGAATCATTTTACATCAGTATATTCCTATATAATTCCAATTTTTTTTCACAAAACCACTCAAGTAAGAAATTGCAGATTATGGGGATATCCACGAGACTGAGCTACGTGAAAATATAAAACACGATGTTTGGTCCCTAATTACATCTGTCCAACAGTGCTTATGTTGAGAGTATGTTGTATACTTATTTGAATGTGGTAAGGACATGTGAATATAACCATGTCCAATGAGAATTCCTGCCAGGAATGGTCATATTACATAGTGCTGGGAAAGGGGTGTGGTGATTATGGGAGGCTCCTGTCTATCACACACTATCCTGATTTGGAACAACATTGCTTTTCCTTCTCTGTCACTAGGTCAAAATTGTGGAATGCCCCTCCTAACTGTGCATGTACCTACACCATATGAAGTGCAATGGTTTAAGGAGGTTACTGTGGCTATAAGAGCAGGTCAGAGCTAGGACTTCTGTGGCGAGTAGCTCACCTTATGTCTCTCCAAATCCTGTTAACCACCTACAGGCATAAGGTGGGATTATGATAGAATTCTTTCCACTTGCCTGGATGAGTAAGGCTCTAGCAAAACTCAAGAAAGGGAAAAGCAGCTTCTTGACTGGCAGCCCATCCATCACCTTCAACATCCAATCCCTTCAGTACCGATGCAGAGCAGCATCAGTGCACAAGATGTGCACTGCTATAACTCACCAAGGCTCCTTCGACAGCACTTTCAAATCTGTGACCTCTGTTACCTAGAAGAACATAGCAGCAGACAAATAGGAACACTGTCAATGGCAAATTCTCCTCATAGCTGCTAACCATCCCAACTTGGAAATATCACTGTTCCTTCCCTGTTACTGGCTCAAAATCCTGGAACTCCCTTTGCAACAGCACTGTGGTTACATCTACATACCATGGGCTGGAACAGTTGAAGAAGGCAGCTATCCGCACCTTCTTGAGGGCAATTAGGGATGGACAATAAATATTGGCCCCACTAGTAACATCCACCTCTCATTAAAATTGATAAAGTAACATTCTGATTTCTTGTGTTGCTTATTTGTGTGTGTTGTTTGTTACCGATCTGCAATGTCTTACATGAGATTCTTTGGGCCTTTTGAACAAGAATATTGTGCTACAGCAGCTTCTTGTATTAAAGTTTTGAACTGTAAATAGAATACATCATGTATAAGCACAAATGCTTTTTCTCTTCGCAGTGTGGATGAATAAAGATGAATAAAGGCTTCCTTCACTTTGTACAAAAATTCAATAAAAGGAATTCACAGTGCAGAATAGAAACTCAAATTGTCGATTCTCTATGATGTTTAGAGAGTGGAAACAATTCTTTAACATTTCAATTCCCTTATTTAGAGGTTAATGAAACATGCTGTCTCACCTGTACAGCTGCGCTCAATGCTGAGAAATAAACCTGTAGCTCTGTTCTTTGACATGTGACCTGTTGTGTACTTTTTTTTAATGGGACGTGGGTATTATTGGCAAGGTTAGCATTTATTGCCTGTACCTAACTGCCTTTGGGGAAGTAATGGTGAGCTGCCTTCTTGTACTGCTGGTTGTACATCCCACACTAGAAACTATGGTTTCTTTATTTTAAAGTTGGGTGAACTTTTAAACATTTATAATTGTATATAATTTAAAGACATAATGTGCATGTACAATAGCTTTATTCAGATAGTGTACTGTAGTTCCTTAGTCACGTGTTACCCAAATGAATCCAAAAAGGAGCCCCCCATTTTAGTGAAATACAATGTGGAACAAAGAAGAAGCATTTTATAGTAGGGTCCAAGATCAGATAAATAAAAGGGAGGAAGTTAGGGTTTAATGTCCTTGATTGAAACTTTCAATAACAGGGCGATGTGTTTTCTGCTGTTGCAGTGGTGGTGATGATGCCTTTATTTTTGTTCCATTGTTTTCAGCCCCAGACTTTCAGACTAAGGTAAAAATTTAAAATAAGAATGTAGAAATATGGGAAAGTAGCAAAAGGATATTGAAAAGCCCCATCCAAAAATATAAACCAGCATTTTTCTTGCAGATGCTGACAGCCCTGCTATATTTGTTTATTCTTTCAAAGTCGGGCTTCCAGCCTGTGCGATTTTAGCAGTAATCCTGGTTACTTTCCAAGATTGAGAACGAGGAAGAGCTTAAAGTGCTTCACATGCAATGAAGTATTTTTGAAGTGTACAAGACCGTCATTGTTGTAGATAAATGTGATAGCTCACAGCAAGGTCCCACAAACAACAATTAGATAAACACGAAATATTCTGAATTTGATAGTGTTGTGTGATGAATAAATATGAGGCAGGATATAAGGATATTTCCCCTTTTTGAATAGTGCCATAGGATCATTCACACTCATCTAAGTGACTTAATGGGGCCTTGATTTTAACATCTCATCTAAATCATAACACTCTTTCCGTATTGCACTAAAGCCTAAATTATGTGAACTCCTGAGATAACAAGGTGTAGAGCTGGATGAA
>JAHRHZ010000034.1:5029507-5048870 GCA_024137785.1 Ginglymostoma cirratum | reverse complement strand
TTCATCCAGCTCTACACCTTGTTATCTCAGATTCTCCAGCATCTGCAGTTCCTGCTATCTCTTATGTGAATTCCTCAAGTGGGTTTTGAACCCTCATGCTTCAGATGAGGGTGCTGCAACTGAGACACGGCTGCCAGAACTTTACAGAAGGAGGTCATTCAGCCAATCATGTCCATGGTACAGCTATTTGAGAATAATACTTGATATATCAGCTTTTTAAATCTTAGATGACACTTTCCAGTTTTTTTCCATGGACTGCTGAGGCTGTTCATTTGTTTGAAAATTCCTTTGAGTCCTGTCATGAATGTTTCACAGGGGTCTAATCTGAGATACTGATGGTCTAAACTTACTTAGTTCTAACAACTTGAAGACCTTTTCCAAGCTATCGCAGTTTGGAACCTTCACAGTCTAGAGACTACTTCTGCTGAAGGTGACTTTTTCCCCCTGAACTGAATCGAAAAATAGTGTTCTCCTGCTCGAAGAAAAACTGTTCTGAGCTGAAACTTTGATCTATCAGTTCTGAAGTCAAGGTCAAATGTGTTATCTGTCATAAATTCAATAGTAAGAAAACATTTTTTAATTCATTCATGGGCTGTGGGCATCTTTGCTTAGATTAGCATTTATTCCCATCCTTAACTGTCCAGAGGGCAGTTAAAAGTCAACCACATTCCTGTGGTTCTGGAGTCACATGTAGGCCAGACCAGGTAAGGATGAAATTAGAAATTCTGTATTTAGGTCACTGTCCAAAATACTTCCTGATCTTTTCTTTGACAAAGAAAACTTCACAGGATTAACCAAAATTCATTTGCCTTCCTTTTTATTTTGGAAAGAAATCTGAATTCCAAAATTGATCATACATTACATATACTTTAGTTAGGCCATATTTGAAAGTATTACATGCAGTTCTGGTTGCCTCACTACCAGAAGGATGTAGATGCTTTGGAGAGGGTGCAGAGGTTTATCAGGATGTTGCCTGGTCTGGAGGGTTTAGTTATGAGGAGAGGTTGGATAAACTTGGATTGTTTTCACTGGAAAGTAGTAGGATGAGGGATGACCTGATACAGGTGTACAAATTATGAGAGGCATAGATAGGGTGGATAGTCAGAAGCTTTTTCCCAGGGTGGAAAGGTCAACTTCAAGAGGGCACAGGTTCAAGGTGAGAGGTGAAAAGTTTAGGGGAGAAGTGCAGGGAAAATTTTTCATGCAGAGGGTGGTGGGTGCCTGGAACACACTGCCAGTGGAGATGGAGGAAGCAGGCACGTTAGCAACATTTAAGGCATATCCTGATTGACACATGAATGGGAGGCGAGCAGAGGCATAGAAACCATGCATGGGCAAGAAGTAGCAGTCTAAATAAGGAATAGGTATCAGTGTAGGCTTGGTGGGTCGAAGAACCTGTTCCTATATATATCCTTAACCATTTATCCCCAGTCTCCTCCCTTCTGTATAACCTTGAAATTGTTTTATTCTCAAGTTATCAATTTGTGTTAATGGTTTAATCTGAATGTGAAGCTGTGTTTTGTTTTATTTCAGACTTGCCATACAGATGGATGAGAATGAAGCCTTAAAGACAGCATTGCAAAGCACTTTGAAAGCCAAAGAAGAAGACCTGAAATTATACCATGACACAATGGGCCAAGTGAAGCAGGTCTTCCTACAGGCTCTTCGACAGCACAAAGAGAACACTTAAATTGAGTGCTTTAGTTGTTTTTTATTTATTGTTAAGGAGGCATTTGGAGAACAGACATGGTAAAGGAGGAAAGGACAAACCTAATTCAGTGCCACATCAGCCCAGACTATTGCAAACTAGTCATTGTCTGATAACCACTCAATAAGCCCAATCATTTGGTTTCTCTCTTGCCTTTTTTAAGTTAGAGGACTGAGGAGCTAAAGTCATGCAAGATGTCAAATGAGGCAAGTCACTCAACCCATCTGTGGTCACTCTTATTACACTACCTGTGCCTTAAATGACTCTTGGAGGTTTTAATCCCAGATGGAGTCCACTCCAAGGCTGGATCAATTACAGTAATGTTGCAAGATGGACAATGAATACAGGAAGCAGTTAGGACCAGAAACAGCTGTACCTTTTCTGATGTTTACTTGTCAATGAAAGGGATTAAACTCAGATTGTAAGGGTGGTTCCTTGACAATAGACCCAGCAACTGTTAGGGTTGATTCCAAATAAAGCTCACTTTGCTGTGTGCAACCAGCTATCAAAGGTTGCAAATCTACCCTATAGGAAGCAGACTTCCGATGTGCCAAGTGTCATATAAGGTTCAAGTGATCGAGAAAATGAGTTACTATCTCACTGGTACCTCAATACCAGCTTTCATATTCAGCAAACATTTTCAGTTTTGGTGATGCAAGTTTTAGAAAAAAATTAATCAAGAGCAATGTTTCAGTCATTCCAACAGGAACCCATTTTGTGGAGCAGAAGCACGTCCAAAAGTGAGCAGATGAAGATACAAGATTTGTCTGAATAAATTACCACCAATTCAGCATTCTCCATCCTAATGTCAGAAGTTTGGCGTGTATCAATTCTGTATATTCTTCTTTCCATCAAGATGGACTTACATTGCCAGGGAAGTTCCTAGTTGCAGATAGAGCCTGAGGTGCCTGCCCAAAGAATACACGAGCTATTAATATCTGCATAGCAGGAAGATGTCAGTTACCTTCACCTCAGTGAACATGTATACATCGCAAACAAATGCAGCAGATCACTAGATCTAAATGTGTCAATACATTCGCCTCATTTAGTAATAAATGTACCTTCATGTTCTTAACAGGAAGTGTGTAAGCAGCTTGCTTAATTTTCTTGCAGTCGAAGGTATGAGAAATAAATCAATGAAAGGAATAGACTGTAAGTTTAATGAATGGTAATGGAGAAAGTAATGAGACTGAAGATAGATATACCTCCAGGATTTGCTGGTTTCCAGTAAATACATGCTAGCAAAGAAGTTCTGAATTGATCACAATCTTCCAAAACTCTCCTCCTTCAGGAGTTGATACATGTCAGCCAGATAGGGTAAGAATGGAAAATTTCCTTCCGTTACTGAACTAGATGGGCTTTTTTGATTTGATTTGATTTATCATCGTCACATGTACCTAGATACAGAGAAAGGTTTTGCATGCAGTACAGGCAGATCATAACATACAAACATTATAGGGTGATTGAATAGAGCGACGAATACAAAGTTGCAGCTGCAAAGAAAGTGTACAAAAAGCAGGATCAACATTAGATTTGAAATTTGAGAGATCCATTCAGAAGTCTAATAACATCGGGGAAGGAACTGTTCTTGAACCTGTTAGTACATGTGTTGAAGCATTCGTATCCTGTGCCTGATGGAAGAGGTCAGAAGAGATTATAACTGGTGTGGGAGGGGTCTTCAATGACGTTGGCTTGCTCTCTGAGGCAGTGGGAAGTGTAGATAGAGTCAATAGATGGAAGGTTGGCTTGCATGATGGACTGGGCTGTGTTTATGACCTTCTGTAGTTTCCTACAGTCCTGGGCAGAGCAGTTGATGCATCCAGATAGAATGTTTTCTATGGTGCAGCTGTAAAAGTTGCTGAGAGTCCTTATGGATATGCCGAATTCCTTAGCCTCCTGAGGAAGAAAAGGCTTTGTTGTGCCTTCCTGACCATCACATAAATTTGGATGGTTCAGGACATATGGTTGGTGATTGTTACACCTAGGAACTTGGCGCTGTCAGCCCTCTCCACCTCGGCTCCCTCATCCTTGCTTCCTGAAGTACATGATCAGCTCTTTGGTTTTGCTGTCATTGAGAGAGAGATTGTTGTCTTTGCACCATGCCGCCAAGCACCGTATGGCTTTCCTGTATTGTATCTCGTCACTGTTTGATATCTGGCCTATAATGGTGGTATCGTCAGCGAACTTGTAGACGGAATTCAGACAGAAGTTGGCCACATAGTCATGAGTGTACAGAGTACAGTAGGAGCTTGAGTATGCATCCTTGCGGGGTGCCACTATTGAGGATTGTTGTGGAGGAAGTGCTGTTGCCTGTCTTCACTGATCGCGGTCTGTGGGTCAGGAAGTTAACAATCAGTTACAGAGGATGGAGCAGAGACCTGTTTGGTGATGAGTTTGGTTGGGATTATGGTGTTGAAGGTAGAGCTGTAGTCAATAAGTAGAAGCCTGATGTAGATATCCTTATTATCCAGATGTTCCATGAATGAGTGTAGGGCTAGGGATGTGGTTCTGCCATGGACCTGTTGCGCCGGTAGGCAAATTGCAAGGAATCAAGGCAGGCTGGGGGGCCTACAGTTCGTATGAGCCATTACTAATCTCTCGAAGCGTCTCATAATTATGGAGATCAGAGCCACCAGTGTAATCAACTAGTTACTTGATCACCATTATTTAGTTATAATCACACAGTACAGAAGAGGCTGTACATGCAGTGAGTCTGTACCACCAAAAATACACTATATCTACACTAGTCACAGAGTCAAGAGTTGTACACTCAGAAACAGACCCTTTGGTCTAATTCGGTTCTGCTGACACGATATCCTAAATTAATCTAGTCCCGTTTGCCAGCATTTGGTCTCTATCCCTCTAAACCCTTCCTGTTCATGTACCCATCCAGATGCCTTTTAAATGGTGTTATTATACCAGCATCCACCACCTCCTCTGGCAGCTCATTCCGTACACGTTCCACCCTCTGTGTGAAAATGTTGCCCCTCGGTCCCTTTTAAATCTTTCCCCGCTCACCTTAAACCTATGCCCTCTAGTTTTGGACACCCCTAACCTGGGAGAAAAGACTAGCCCCAGTTTCCCACACTGGCCCCCAGTCACACAAACAGCCTTCTACCACAGCCCTCTGTCTCTTCCACTAAGCCAATTATTATTCGCCTTGTCAAGTTACCCTGGATCCCATGAGCCTTTACTTTCTTTATCAGTTTTCCATGTTGGACTTTGTCAAAGGCCTTGCTGAAATCCATACAAATTATATCAACCATCCTTCTCTTATCTACACACTTGCTCACTACCTTGAAAAATTCAACCAAATTTGTTAGACATGACTCCCTCTGACAAAGCAATGCTGACTGTCCTTGATCAAACCTTGCTTCTCTAAATAGAGATTAATTTTCTCCATCATTATTTTCTAGAATAGTTTCCCTACTACTGATGTAAGACCCACTGGTCTATCTCTACCACCCTTCTTGTAAACTGGAACCACATTAGCTGTCCTCCAGTCTTCTGGCCCCTTTCCTGAAACCAGAGAGGATTTAAAAGTTTGGTTCAGGGCCCCTGTGACTTTCTCCCCTGTCTCCCACAGCAGGCCGGGGTACAACTTCAGGACCTGGGGATTTGTCCACGTTTAAACCCCTCAAAACCTCCAATAACTCCTCACATCTTAAATCAATCTGCTCAAGAACTTCACAGTACATCTTCTCGAGTTCTGTACTTATATCCTCCTCCCAAGTAAAGACAGATGTGAAATACACATTTAACACTTCAGTGTCTGCCGGTTTCACGCACAGATTGTCCCCTTGGTCTCTAATGGGCCTTACTCTTTCCCTAGTTGTCCTCTTCCCCTTGATATACTTGTAGAATATCATGGGAATCTCCCTGATCTTGTCCGCCACTGTTTTTCTATACCACCTCTTGCTCTCCTAATTGCTGAACTGATCCAAAATTCTCCAGCGGTCACTGGGGGGATTTGAACTCAAATCTGTGCACATTTGGGCCAGGCCTCTGGGTTACTAGTCCAATTACGTGGCAGCTATGTTGCCATTTCTTGCACCAGCTCACTTATTGTGGAGACACCACCTTCTGCTAAGACCAACGGGGCTGTCATAGCTGTCCTCATTTATCATTTTCTCCTGTTAATATCATGCTTTTAAAGACTTGGGTGGCTAATAAGGTTACTATTTGGTAATCAACTTTCTTTTCTATCCTGGAATTTCATATTTTAGGGGATGTAAAGAAAAAGAAAATCTTGCATTTATATAAAATCTGTTACAAGCCAGGGTGCTCCAAGTAGTTTTACAGTCAATTAAGTATTCTTGAAATCTATCTCTTGCTGTAATGCAGGAACGTACGAGATAGTCACAAGTGAATATAATAAGGAAATTGGGAAAAACTTCTTTGCTTCAAGAGTGGTGAGAAAATGGAACACGAATAACAAGGATTTAAGGAGAATCTGGAAGACCATATGAAGCTGAAAAGACTAGTACTTACTTTGGTTCGCTGTGGTGAAGTAGTGTTAGCAGAGGTTTGTGTGTGTGAAACATAAATACCAGCATGAACCAGTTGGATCAAGTGACCTGTTTCTGTGCATGGAATTCTATGTAATCTTAGTTTTGGCGGTTTCTTGAAAAGTGGGTCTCAGGACTTCAGCCGTTTTCGCCATAACTTTGGTTTTGTCTCGTACATATGCAGTTGAGTTAGCAAAATTTGTGCAGGCAGAAAAGAGCTAATTAACAGCCAGTAGGGAAAGGGAGAATACAAACCAAAAAAACTCTGAGGCTTGGTATCATAGAATCATACAGTACAGCAGAGGCCTGAGAGTTCTGAAGAAGGGTCACTGGACCGGAAACATTAACTCTGCTTTATCTTAACAGATGCGGCCAGACTGCTGAGTTTTTCCAGCAATTTCTGTTTTTGTTTCTGATTTCCAACATCCACAGTATACTTTGGTATTTTTTAAGAGAGGCCTTTTGTTTCATTGAGTCTGCACTAACAAAAGAACTACTCAAAATCTACACTAGATTGTTTCCCTTGATATACTGAGTAGCTGACCTCAGATGGGGCAGGTGTGGATACTGAAAATCTATCTCCTTACTCAGCACCTAAAATTGGCCAGGATGTTATTCCTGATTGTGCAAAATCTCTTGAAACAAACAAGATTCCTTTGGGGCTTACCAGGATAGATGGGGAGAGGTTAATTCTCCTTGTGGGAGAATCTAGGACCAGAGGGCATAATCTCAGAGTAAGGGGTCACCTAATTAGAACAGATGAGAAGGACTTTTTTTTCCTTGCAGAGCATTGTGAATCCATAGAATTCTTTACCACGGAGGCCTGTAGAGGCAGGATCATGAGGTTATTTAAGGCTGAGATGGATTTTTAATCATATGGGGAATCCAGGGTTATGGGGAAAAGCAGAATAGTGGAGTTGAGGATTATCAGAAAAGCCATAATCTCATTGAATGAAGCAGCAGACTTGATAGACGAATAGCTTCCTTCTGCTCCTACGTTTCATGACTTGTGTACGTGGTGGATGGTGAGGATAGAATTGTTAATGTTTGAGATGCTGCTGGGGAAAATAGGCTGCTGTCACTCACAGATGAAGAAAACAGCCTTGGTATAAGATACAGGCATCTGTGGATTTGATGCCACAGTGAACTGGCTCCTTAATAAGAACAAATCTGGATGGAAATGGGCAAAACTTTAATAGCAAATGTAAATAGGACACAGACTTAGAAAATAACGAACACTTGCAACTCTACAGTAATGCTCAAGGAATGTGAAACAGTAAAAGTCGTCTGCTCCAAAAATGGATCTACGCTGAGAGACAGATTTCTCGAGTCAGGTTTCTCGCCATCAGCACCTCTGAAATGGCCGTGACAGATGTCCTTCTGTATCTGAGAATGCTATGGTTTCATTTATGGAAGCAAATCAAGTGGGAGGGGCAAGGGTGGGGTTTGAGGCAAAGCCATTCCCTGAAGATTGGAAATTAAAACAGATGGAGACCCTCACTCAAATCTGGCTTCTTGTTTCTGAATCAGCTGACAAATTGGCTATGATAGCTTTGGCAATAGCGGGGAAAATGGGACAGCGATAACAACTTTTACATTCCTGTTCTGACCTTCATTTTCCTCCCCATTGTACTTACTCTTCCCTAAAATTGTCTTAAAGGAATTTATTTGCTACAGGTGGACTGAATAAATAAACTCCAATGTTTAACGTGCCAGCAATGTTACAAATGAATTAAAAGTTTCAGGTTTTAGGACACTGAGGAGAATGGAAACAGATTGTTGAATTGTGTGAGTACAGAACTTAAGAGTATCAAAATCAAATGGACCTTTGGGAGTGGAAAGAATTTATTTTACTGTAAGTGGATATGTGAAATGGAGCAGGGTGGATTAGCAGTTTTAAAAAAAGAGCTGAAAGGCTTAGACCATTGAGTATCAGAGTTGGGATGTCATGTTGAGGTTGAACAGGACGATGGTGAGGCCACTTTTGGAGTACTATGTACAGTTCTGGTTGCCCTGCTGTTGGAAGGATATTATTATATTGAAAAAGGTGCAGAAAATATTTACAACGATGTTGCCTGGCCTGGAGGGTTTGAGTTATAAGGAGAGGCTGAACAGGCTGGGACTTATTCCTCTGCAGCCTAGGAGGTTGAGGGGTGATCGTATAGAGAATAATAAAATCATGATGGCTGTAGGTAAGGTGAATAGCAAAGGTCTTTCCCCTAGGGTGGGAGAGTTCAAAAGTAAGAGGCATCTTTTTAAGGTGAGAGGAGAAAGATTTAAAAGGGATCCGGGGTTGGGGACTTGGGGGCAGTGGTGATGGTGGTTGGCTACATTTTCACATAGAAGGTGGTTTGTATGTGGAATGAACTATCTGAGGAAGTGGTAGTTACAGGTACAGTTACATCATTTAAAAGACATTTGGATAGCTACCTGAATAGGAAAGTTTAGAGGGATATGGGCCAAATACAGACAAGTGGGACTAGTTCAGTTTGGGAAACTTAGTTGGCATGGATGAGTTGGACCGAAGGGCCTGTTTCTGTGCTGTATGACTCCACGACTGTCTCTCTACTCTGGGACAGGATGGAAGGATCAAGCAGGTTGAATGCTGTAAGGTCTGTTATGATTCCTGAACAAGCAGTTACCAGCAGGGTACAGCAAATGCTTCAAATGCGAAGCCTCCCTGAACATATGTGACATTTCCATTGACTCATGGGAATTTCTCACCCAAGACCACTCCAATTGGAGAAGAAACAGAAGTGAAAATGCCAACCTTTTTGAGCCTCCATGACAGGCCCAGGAGGAGACCAAGTGAAAACAGTGGGAGGAGGGAGCAGAAACCCAAGAATCCCACCCACCAGGTCTTCAAACATCAACTGCCTCAACTGTGACAGGGCACATGGATCCAACATGGACAAGAGGGATATCTGGACTGAATGGAACAGGGGATAGCTGAGGAGATTGTGGAGATTTTTCAGGAATCTTTGAAGTCAGTAAGTGTCCCAGAGGACTGGAAAATGGCTAATATAACACTCCTGTTTACAAAGGGAGGGAGGCAAAAGATGGTTAGCCTGACCTTGATCGTTGGTAAGTTTTTAGAGTCCAGTATAAAGGATGAGATTGCGGAGTGCTTGGAAATGCATGGTAAAATAGGGCTGAATCAGAATGGCTTCATCAAGGGGAGGTCATGCCTGACAAATCTGTTAGAATTCTTTGAGGCAGCAATGAGCAAATCCGACAAAGGACAGCCAGTGGACATGATCTATTTGGATTTCCAGAAGGCCTATGACAAGGTGTTGCACTGGAAGCTGCTAAATAAGGCAAGGGCCCATGCTGTTGGGGCAAGATACTGGCATTCATATAGGATTGGCTGACTGACAGAAGGCAGAGAATGGAGATAAAGGAGCTGTTTTCAGGATGGTAGCCAGTGACTAGTGGAGTTCCACACGGGTCAGTGTTGGGACTGCAACTATTCACATTATACATTAACGATCTGGAAGAAGGAACCAAGGGCATTGCTGCTAAGTTTTCAGATGACACAGAGATAAGTGGAAGAACACAGATAGTTTTGAGGAAGTGGGGAGACTGCAGAAGCACTTGGAGAGGCTAAGAGAGTGGGCAAAGAAGAATGGAATACAATGTGGAAAAGTGTGATATTATGTACTTTGGTAGGAAGAATTAAGACGTAGACTATTTTCAAAATAGGGAAAGGCTTCAGAGATTGGAGCACAAAGGGACTTATGAGTCCAAGTTCAGAATTCTCTTAAGGTTAACAGGCAGGTTCACTTGGCAGTTCGGAAAGCATATGCAATGTTAGCATTAATTTCGAGAGGGTTAGAATTCAAGAGCAGGGATGTACCGTTGAGGCTGTATAAGGCTCTGGTCCAGCCACATTTGGAATATCATGAGCAGTTTTAGGCTCCATATCTAAGGAAGTACGTGCTGGCCTTGGTGGGCGCCCAAAAAAGATGATCTCAGGGATGAAGGGCTTGTCATATGAGGAGCAGTTGAGGACTTTGTGTCTATACTCGATGGAGTTTAGAAGGATAAGGAGGATCTCATTGAAGCTTAAGAATTCTGAGAGGCCTAGATAGACTTGACATGGAGAAGATGCTTCCACTAATAGGAAAGACTAGGACCCAAGGGCACAGCTCAGAGGAAAGGGCCAACTTTTCATAACTGGGATGAGCAGGAATTTCTTCAGCCAGAGATTGGTGAATCTGTGCACTTCATTGCCATAGACGACTTTGGAGGCCAAGTCATTCAGTATATTTAAGACAGAGACTGACAGGTTCTTGGTAAGTAAGGGGATCAAGGGTTATGGGGAGAAGGCAGGAGAATGAGGTTGAGAAGCATATCAGTCATGATCAAATGACAGAGCAGACTTGATGGGTCCAATTGCCTAATTGTGTTCCTATATGTCATGGTCTAACATTGGACTTTTTAGTCATCTCAGGACTCACAGCTCTGGAATGATAGAGTCATCCTTGATCCCAAGGTTCTACCTAAGAAGAAAGTTCCTCAGCTTCTGGGACAACAACAATGATATTAAAACATGGATTAAACTTTAGTTTGTGGTTTGATTGGGTTCATTGGTCGAATGGCAATTCCAAGTTGCAATCTTGCTTATGTTCCTTATACCCCATAGATTGCTGGTAGATGTGATAAAAGTTTACAAGATTATGACAAATACAGATAAGGCAGACATGACAACCCTTCCCGTTAGCTGATGGTACAAAGACCAGGGACACAGATTTAAGATTTTAGAAAAGCCAAGCAGAGGGGATATAAGGAGGAATTTTCTTACACAGCCAGTGGTAATTGCACCTTATTGCCTATGAGGATAGTGGAGCTGAGAAGATCACTGATTTCAAAGGAAAGCTAGGTGAGAAATAAATGTACAGGACAACAGGGTACACAGCTGACTGGATGTGACTGAATGGATTGCTCTGCAGAAAGCCGCCTGGACCTAATGGACTGAATGGCCTGCAGTGTCATAATGCCTCTACTTCAAATTTAAATTCCAAGTTAGGGGACACTATCTAACCCACAGCATAGGATTCTGGAATTGTTTAACATAATTCTATCCTATCCCATGGCATTCAACTTTACTTCCAGCCTTTTTGTTTTGGATTTGGTCTTTAGTCACCCATGCATTGTACTCATCCCTTACACACAGAGGCCCTGTCATATTTTCTACAGGGATTCAGAACAGAAGCCCTTATTTGTCGACTTTCCTGGAGAAGTGATTGCCTTGAGGAGACTGAAAACCTACCTCGTTAAGACAGTTTTGTGCTTATATTTCCTTTAAGTTAATTATAAATACAAAAAAGAAATCAAGTAGGAGCTGGAGTGGCTCAATGGGGAGCTCTCTTGCTTCTCAATTGGAAGGCCTTGATTTCAAGTACCTCTCTAGAACTTGTTGGTCACAAAATAGCCCAGCCACTAGCGCAAACAAATCAGTGCATTTCAGGTGCTGGTCCCCAGCTTGGGTAAATGGAGAGGGTAACCAGATGTAAAAGCACCTACCAAATCCACACATGATGGAGGAATGATCCACCAGCACTGTGGCAACTTCACATAGTATGTAAGAAATTGAAAACACAAGAAAATGAGGATGTTTATCGAATGGTCTGCCTGTAAATCAAGCCTCTGGATTGGCACAGAAGTTAAAGATTTTAAAATAAGGATAATAATATTCCTAATTTAATACTAATTAATAATAATTATTAATATTAATAATAATTTAATTTACTAATTCCTATTTAATAATAAGGAAAATAATATTCCTCAATTTACCTGATTTTCAGACCCAGGTTGATAAAAAGCATAGACCAGGTTTCTGCACTTACAAGAATTACAATTTAATACAAATAATAGACTCTAGCTCCAAATAAACATGTAGACAAAGCAAAGGACAGGGAAAAGCAAGTTATGGGCAGAGGAAAACTGGAAGGGAGTTTAGTCGCTTCTGTTCACAGGTGGCTGAGATAATCCTAATGATTCCAGCACATCCCCTGCTCCTCCACAAATTAGGAAAACAAGACTTTACTGTGTAGTTTTGCTCCTACAATTGTTGCAATCTGAATTACTCCATGCTCACTCAGTCTGGTTTCATAGACGCCTCCAGCACAGATAAAGGCCCTTTGGCTCACTGAGTTCAAACCAATGAAAGACAAGCAACTACTAGCATTTTCCAGCACTTGGCACCACGGTTGCACATCTAAAAAATTCTTAAATATTGTCAGGGTTTCCCCTCCACAATGAGAGTCTCAATGCAATAAAGTCAGAAAATGCTGCAAAAGACTTGGCAATTAATGCAGTGTCTGTGGAATTAGAGACAAGAGTTTAACGATTCAGATCAATGACCTTCCATCGGTACGTGATCTACTGAGGATTTTCCAGCTTTTGCTGCTTTTATTTCAGATTTCCCTTTCTCCCCGAGTTTGTTTTTGCAATGGCTGCTATTCACAACCCCACTGACAGCAAAGGAATAATGAAAGGGTTAAGAATCTGACACCCTGGCTATGGTTTTGCAGAAGGTCAAAGCAATTCACCCCTCCGTAGAATGGAAGTCGATGTTCAGTTTAGATAAAAATCAATAAGAATTATATCACAGATCTCTCTAGGAGTGGCAAAGCTTCGGTTGAAGGGATGGATGAAATGAGCTAACAACATTAGTGCGATGTTGCTTTTTTTATTCATTAGATGTGGGCATTGCTGGTTGGGCCAGCATTTATTGCTCATCCCTAACTTCACTTGAACTGCATGGTTAAGCCATTTCAGAGGGTGGTGAGGAGCCAGCCATATTGATTGGAGTCACATTGGAAGACTGGAGGTTGTCTAATGTGTTGCCTTTATTTAAGAAAGGCTGCAAATAAAAGCCTGAGAACTATAGACTGGTCAGTCTAATGTCAGTGATGGGTATGTTGTTGGAGAGGATTCTGGGAGACAGGATATGCGTGCATTTGCAGAGGCAAGGACTGATAAGGGATATTAGACATGACTTTGTGCTTGGGAAGTCGTATCTCACAAACTTGACAGTTTCTTTGAGGACGTGACCAAGAAAATTTATACAATGTAGGATGTCACAGATTTATTTAATTGAATACTAAGGCTCTGAACAACATCCTACAAATAATAGTGATGATGTGTGGTCCAGAACTTGCCGCTCCCCGCACCACACTCTTCCACTACAGTTACAATGCTGGCATCTCTCCGACAATGTGGAAAATTAGCCTCGTATGTCCTGTACACAAATAGCAGGAGAAATCCAACCCGGCCAATTACTGCCCTATCAGTCTACTCTCGATCATCAGTAAAGTGATGAGAAGTGTCATCAACAGTGCTATCAAGCAGCACCCACTCAGCTGCTCACTTAATCAAGTGGCTCAGCACCTGAAATCACCATGGTGTTTGGACATGGACTTGAAAGGATTCAGAAAAGATTTACAAGGATGTTACTGGAACTGGAGGGTTTGAGTTATAAGGAGAGGCCAGATAGGCTGGGACATTTTTCCCCTGTAATGTAGGAGGTTGAGGGGTGACATTTTGAGACCTACACAATCAATGAGGGACATAGATAAGTTGAATAGCAAAGGTCTTTTCCCTAGGGTAGGGGAGTTCAAAACTAGAGAGCATAATTTTAAGGTGAGAGGGGCAAGATTTATCACAGAATCCCCACAATGTGGAAGCAGGCTATTCAGCCCATCAGGTCCACACTGACCCTCCAAAGAGCATCCTACCCAGAACCACCCCCATATCCTATACCTGTAACCCTGCATTCCCCATGTCTAATCCACATATTCCTGGACACAATGGGCAATTTAGCATGGCCATCCACCTAACCTGCACATTTTTGGACTGTGGGAGGAAACCAAAGTACCCAGAGGAATTCATGCAGACACAGGATGAGTGTGCAAACTCCACACAGACAGTTGCCTCAGGGTGGAGTCAAACCTGGATCCCTGGCACTGTGAGGCAGCAGTGCTAACCACCAAACCATTGTGCTGCCCTTTAAAGGGGACCCGAGAGGCAACCTTTTCACACAGAGGGTGATGTGTATATGAAATGAATTGCCAGAAGAAGTGGTAGGTGCAGGTACAATTATGACATTTAAAAGACATTTGGACAGGTACATAGAGTCTTAGAGATGTACAGTACAGAAACAAACTTTTAGTCCAACTCATCCATGCTGACCAGATATCCTAAATTAATTTAGCCCCATTTTCCAGCATTTGTCCCATATCCCTCTAAACCCTTCCTATTCATGTACCCAACCAGATGCCTTTAAAATGTAATTACATCCACCTCCACCACTTCCTCTGGCAGTTCATTTCCACATACACACACCACTCTCTGCATGGAAAAGTTGCCCCTTAGGTCCCTTTTAAATCTTTCCCCTCTCACCTTAAACCTATGCCCTCTAGTTCTTGACTCCTCTACCTGGGGAATAGACCTTGACTACTCATCCTATCCATGCCCCTCTTGGTTTTATAAACTTCTATAAGGTCACCCTTCAGCCTCTGACACTCCAGGGAAAATAGCTCCAGCCTATTCAGCCTCTTCCTATAGCTCAAACCCTCTCACCCTGGCAACATCCTTCTAAATCTTTTCTGAACCCTTTCCGAGTTTAACAACATCCTTCTGATATCAAGGAGATCAGAAGTGAACGCAGTATTCCAAAAGTGGCCGAACAAATGTCCTGTAAAGCCACAATATAACCGCTCAACTCCTTTACTCAATGCACTGATCAATAAAGACAAGCGTACCAAACTCCTTCATTATCCTTCTACCTGCAACTCTATTTTCAAGGAATAATGAACCTGCACTCCAAGGTCTCTTTGTTCCGCGACACTCCCCAGGACTTTACCATTAAGTGTCTAAGTCCTGCCCTGATTTGCCTTTCCAAAATGTAGCACCTCACATTTATCTGGATTAAACTCTATCTGCCACTTCTCAGCCCATCTGATCAAAAAAGAGCAGTGAACTTTCACAACTGACTGCCTGCGCTGTGTAGCTTCAGGCATCTCTGTTCATTGGAGTTTGGTCTAAGAAAAATAAACATGAATAGGAAATAGAGATACCACAGTGTGGAGCTGTAGCAACACAGCAGGCCAGGCAGCATCAGAGGAACAGGAAAGTTTCGGGTCGGAACCCTTCTTCAGAAGATGTTTGGAAGTACTAAGTGGGACTAGTTTAGTTTGGGAAACCTGGTTGACATGTAGAAGTTAAACCGAAGGGTCTGTTTCCGTGCTGTATGACTCTATTACTTTGTGACATGAGGCCAGATCAAATAAGGAAGGCAGATTTCCTTCGCTAAAGGATATTAGTGATCCAGGTGGGCTTTTACAATAATTAATAGTGTTTTTTTCTTTTTCTGTAGTTCTTTCACCTTCTGGGATCGGGTGTCACAAGACATTAGATTATCTCTCCATTCCTCTCTGGAACCAGGGATCACACTGCGTTTGATACACTATCCTTTCCCTTCTGTTAACTCTGCCTAATGGCCCCAAAATTGGCCCCACTCCAGTTTAGCACCTTAACCTGTGTACCTGTCTTTTTCCATAACTATGCTAAAACTAAGAGAATTATGGTCACCGGACCTAAAGTGCTCTCAGACTGACACTTCAGTCACTTGCCCGACCTTGCTTCCTAAGAGAAGGTTCAGTGTCGCACCCTCCCAAGTAGGGCCCTCTTCATATTGATTTCGGAAACTTTCTTGAACACATTTGACAAATTCCACCCCATCCGAGCCTGTTACACTCTGGGTGGCCCAGTCAATACAGGGGAAATTAAAATTTCCAACCAATACTACTCTATGATTTCTACAGGTATCTGCAAACTGTCTACACATCTGCTCCTCCAGTACCCGCTGGCTATTTGGGGTCTATTATACAGTCCCCATAGAGAGATCATCCCCTTCTTGTTTCTGAGTTTTAACCATATGGTGTCATTTGATTACCCTTTAAGAATATCGGCTCCAGGCACTGATGTTATGCCCCCTCTTATCAAAAGGGCAACTCTCCCTTGTCGCTTACTTTTTGTCACGCCTGTAGCTTCGGTATCCTGGAACATTGAGCTGCCTGTCCCGCCCTTTTCTCAGCCATGTTTCTGTTATGGCTACAATATCCCGGTCCCCAGAGCCAAACCATGGTCTGATCTCATCTGCCTTACCAGTCAGGTCTCGTGCGTTGAAGTAAATGCATTTTAAACCAGAAGTCTTTTCTCTCTCTTTACTGTGCCCCTGGCTATCCTGACTAGTAAACTGTCCTTTCCCCTCAGGGATCAGGGGTCACACTGCATTAGATACACTGTCTTTTCGCCTCTGGGACTGGGTGTCACAGTGCATTAGATACACTGTCCTTCAAATTTCACCACAATGAGATTTGTACCCTTGATTCCAGAACATTATACTCGGTTTCATAGAGTATACCAGTCTAGTGACATTGTCATCCTTCCATTAGGGAAGGTAGTGACATATTTTTCCCAAATTCACTGCTCACAATGATGGTCTGCCTCACCTTTACTGGTGCAGTGACAAAAGAAACTGTCTGTGCTTTAATCGTGATTTACACAGCTGACTGGAAAATCTACTGACCTTCACTTTCTTCTGTCGTAGTCTCTTCTCTCCTTGGAGGCTATGGTATGTATTTTGGGGACCCTCTTGATGAATACAACAGTTCACTTACTCAGTCAGTGCAGTGAAGGCTAAAACATAAATAACTTTCTCCAAGTTAGCCTTTAGGGATGAAACAAAAGGTTGCCAATTTGAGAGACTACATTTCCTCAAGCATTTATGGTCTACAGTATTTCCACACTCTCTCTGCCTCCTACATTCCCAGTGACACTACCACTAATATTAAGGTGGAGCTACCTTTGTACCCCTGAAGAATTCACTAACTTGTGTGTTCAACCTATTTTGAGATTGACAAAGCTCAATTAAAAATCTATCAAATTGTTGTCACACCAGAAAAGTAACTGATATGTGCATTGATACGGCATCTCCTGTGATCCAAGAATGTCACAAGACACGCTACCAAAAACATTTGAAGCATAGGTACTGTTTTAATTTGGAATTGCAAGTCAATTTGTACACACAATCTGTACATGTTCTCATAGAGAGCAACGCAATACTCATGTAATGATTGGAACAAGGCTGGGCAGGTGGGGCTCTTAATCTGGGCCAATCAGGGAGCTCTGGCTGACAGCTATAAACAGGAGTGTAAGGGATCCTCCACAATCCGGGGACTGGCTTTAGCTAGCTGATCAGAGTCCATGTATTGTGGACATGTAAATAAAGGGGACAGGGTACCGGCCTCTGCGGAATTATTTCAACTCACAATATAATTGTCGGAATTGCAAAGCAGTTACTAACCCCCACAATATCACACCCTCCTGTTCACAGCTGGCACAGGGTGATTCCTCCACTCTATGGGATGTCTTATCCTCCCGGTGAGGACTGATGGGGCTCTAGTATAGCGTGTCATTTGAAGTATAGCAATCCCTCATAACCGGCACTGAAGCTCGCCCTGGATTTGTGCACAAGCCTCTGGAATGGGACCTGAGCTTTCCAAGACTGAAGCAAGAGAAATGTCAACTTGGCTACGCCTGACACTTTGGAAACAAATAAAAGGGTTTGAATTCATACAGTACCTTGCATGACCACTGGACTGCGAGCGCCTGTTGAAGCATTGTTGCTGCTGTAATGCAGGAAACATAGAAACCAATCTGCATACAGCAACCTCTCAAAACAACAATGACTGGGTAATATGTTTTTGTCATGTTGATTAAGGGATAGGACACCAGGAATAAACTCTCCTGCTCTTCTTCCCCATCAAACTGAGGCAGCAGATGGGAACTCAGTTTAATGTCTCATTAAATCTACTGCATTTCCTATCATGTAGTACTCCCTCAGTGCCAGATTGGCAGCCCTGACTTTTATGATTAAGCCCAAAGGTGGGGCTTGAACCCAGAATCTCAAGGGTGAAGATAACAAGGTGTAGAGCTGGATGAACACAGCAGGCCAAGCAGCATCAGAGGAGCAGGAAGGCTCACGTTTCGGGCCTAGACCCTTCTTCAGTTTGTGTGAACTGAGCTACAGCTGATACAACAAGCATAAGTACACAAGCTTCATGTTTGTTTATTCGCAAACTCCAGCTCACAAATCTAATTTACCTTTACATTTTTGGTCCGGCTTTCTCCCTTCTCCTTAACATACCGACTCACATTCAGACTGGGTTTCACAGACGTTGAAATCCCTCATAAAAACCGAAAGATCGGCGGATGCTGTATGTCAGGAACAAAAACAGAAGGTGCTGGAAAAGCTCAGCAGGTCTGGCAGCATCTGTGAAGAAAGGATCAGAGTTAACATTTCAGGTCTGGTGACCCTTCCTCTGGTTGCTTGTTGGGTTGGATAATGTTCCCATCTGATATTAAATGTTCAGGGCAGAAATTGATTCAATTTGCAAAAAGGAAAAGAGGGCAAAATAAAAACAGCTTTCTGGAGACAAAACCCCATGCACTGGAAGGCATACTGTTCCGTGGAACAGTACCTCTGACACAGCAGTGCTCCTTCAACGCTGCACTGGAGCAGCAGCCTGGATGTTCTGGGGATGGACAGCATGACCTTCTGAGAAATGCATGGGATCCAACAAGGTCCATGGGCAGGCCTAATCCAGAGGTAAGAAATTACTCAGAAAAATAACTTCCTGCCTCCCCGAATCCAGAAAAAGGCGATTGCAGCAAAGTGCAGAACAGAGCCGAAAGAAGGAAGGAAAGGGTTCATTGGAGTAGCTGCAAATGTTTAGCTGATGGCTTGAAGTGATTTGACATTGCAGTGATGTCAACCTTTAATCTTTGTTTGTGTGGTCTGATGCGATGTTGCACTATAATTGCCTAAAATACCAGATAGATGTCACAATTGTAAAAATGGCTCAGCAATTCTAAAATGAGGACTACTGAACTCCTGAGCAGAGGGTAACCCTTACCATACTTGAGTGTGAGAGATAAAAGGTACTGCAGATGCTGGAGAATCCGAGATAACAAGCATGGGGCTGGATGAACACAGCAGGTCAAGCAGCATCATAGGAGCAGGAAAACTTGACGTTTCGGGCCTAAACCCTTCATCAGAAAGGGTTTAGGCCCGAAA
>JAHRHZ010000034.1:5012118-5029107 GCA_024137785.1 Ginglymostoma cirratum | reverse complement strand
TTTCGGGCCTAAACCCTTTCTGATGAAGGGTTTAGGCCCGAAACGTCAAGTTTTCCTGCTCCTATGATGCTGCTTGACCTGCTGTGTTCATCCAGCCCCGTACTTGTGTGTGTCTGTGTGAATCACCAGATTAAAGATTAAGAGGAGCAACTAATTGGACACATGCTACTCCGTACTAACCCCTAAGTTTGAGGGAAATTTAAAAACTATTGTTTTTCTTGCGAAGCGTGGCCTGGGCCCAAATTCTGACATATAAATGTTTGAATAGAATCATGCAGCATGGAAGGCTAACCATTGACCAGAAACTGAACTGGATTAGTGACATAAATACTGTGGCTATCAGGTCAGAGGCTGGGAATCCTGCAGCAAATAAATCACCTGACTCCCAAAAGCCTGTCCATCACGTGCCAGACACAAGTCCAGACTGTGCTGGAATGCAGTAATTGTCAAGAAGATATGAATCACTCAAAACAGCTTGAGGGCCAAAGCCAGTCAGTGGCTAAGCTGGAAAAAGAAAACCTGACTATAATACATCAGATTAAGCAAATTCTGGAACAGTAACTATAGTCCATGACAACACAAACAGAAATGGCACAAGAAGTTACTGAAGCCTGTAGAAATCAGCAGAAGCTCCAAACCCACCTTCACAAGATAGAAACATACAAAGTAGCAGCAGAAGGAGGCCATTCGGCCCTTTGAGCCTTGTACATGATTCGTTACGGTCATGGATGATCATCCAACTCAACAGCCAGTTCCTACTTTCCTCCTGTATCCTTTGATCCCTTTAGCCCTAAGTGCTGTATCCAACTCCTTGAAATCATACAATGTAATGGCCTTGACTGCTTGCTGTGGTAGCAGTCTTGGACATCTCGGCAAATTGTTTATATGTTACAGATTTTCACATGTTCATTCATTATTATAAATTGCTAAATGTTATTTTGGAAAGGAGGGGTGTGTTGCATACACACCTTTCCTTTAAGAGAGTTTACCTTTAAGAACTTCATGTAGTACATGTACACAATGTAGTGACGCTGCCTGTCAGCTGGCCTGCTGTGAGCTTGCAAGCCGCTCGCACAGAAATGCTGCAATGTCTGCACCATAACTTACAATGTGCTTTACTGTTTTAAATAAACCAACCCACGGAGTGAATCAATCCCTCAGGGAGTGATTGTTTTATAGTGGCGAGCTGAGCATTCAGCTTCTTGGATGTGTTCCAGTTTTCCAATAAATCACAGATGATCTCTATTTTCCTTTGTTTGATACCATCCTCCCTTCCCCCACCTTAAATAAGTCCAAGCAATTTTCTTTGAAAAGACTTATCCTTCTTCCATCTAACGATCCTGATCTGACCGTTTTAAGACAAATTTTAACCACATGCTCTGTAACAATTACTTTTAACCTGAAGCTTACAAGTAGGGATATTTTAGATTCAGTTTTTAAATATTGTCAAATGCTTGTTTAGACTAACTGAAGATGCTGAGGTGCAGACAAACAAGGGAAGGTTGCGTGGGAAGGGAATTGGATTTTGAGGCATGTAGGTGATTTCTTAACGTTGAGTCATAAACAAGTTTTTGGTGATCTTTGATACAGGATTAATGTGACGTAGGCTCATCAGATCGGAGCTTGCCCATTCATGTAGAGATTGCTTTTCTCAGGAAGAGGGGCATGAGGCCAATTCACTTATCCCTTCACAATCAGCACTGAGTAAGAAGTACCTGTGAAGGTCTGACGTGTTCTGCTTTACACCTGGGAAAGTGGGAAGACGCAGGTGAATGTGAAAGTGAGTCAGAAACACACACAGACACACACCACTTGGTGTAGGCTCAGCTCCTTGGTGTTGTGTAGAGGAAAGAATTGCTATGCAAGTCTAGCTCCAACTCATAGTGATGTACTGCCGCAGTGAAAACCGTCCTGTGTGAAAAGCCACGTCAGTGAAGGTAATGAGTTATGGTTTATAGATATGAAACAGAAAGTGGGAAGGGGCTTCTCAATCTGTGACCAGCCTCTCAAAACATTTTGATTAGAAAATTTTAATTCAAAGGGTTTAGCATTCTATTCATGACAAAGAAGGAGTGATGCTTGCTGCTGGCTCCCAGCCCAATGGTATGACGGCTAAAGAGAAAAGGACCTGAATTTTAATCAATCTCGTACCCGATAAGTCCAGAAATGCTAAAGGATGTTTTGGCTCTTCCCACTAAAGTGTAACTGTTTGTGAAGACACAACAGGTCATGGCTATTTGGGACTTAACTGTTTTTTTATTTATTCATTCATGGGATGTGGGCATTGCTGACAAGGCAGTGTTTAATCCATCTCTTACTGCCAGTTTTGCAAGGCTCCAGTCTCTGTGCACTTCAGTGAAGATCAAGTGGTTTGCTTTCAGTGGGAAGTTAAGAGTCAACCACTTTAGGTTTGGAGTCAGATATGGGGCTGGCATGGCAGATTTCCTTCCCTAAAGTCATTGATTTTTATGACAATACAGTTGATACCAGTTCTTTTCTTCAGAACTGTTTCATTTACTGAATTTAAGTTCCACAACTCCCACACTGGGATTTGAAAACAGGGGCTGGATTTTTGACGCTCCCTTCAAGTGGTAAAGAAAGGGTTGGGTCATGAGGCCAACCCCTTTGCAACCCTCATCAAGCCACCCTGCCCCCAACTGAGGGACCAGACACACAAACCCGCTGCCCTCCTGCCATTTTTTACCAAATAATTTGGGTCATTCAGACTTAACCAGGCCCATGGACCTGAATAATATGCTATCCATGCTGTAGCACACCCATCCTGGGCAGAGACAGGCATTCCAGAGATAGTGGGCGCAGGGGTAATAGTGAGCAGTCAGTGGTGGTGGTGGGGGGGGTCAGTCAGGTTGCTGGGGGGTGGGCAGTCAGATGGTGATAGGCAACTAGGTCTACCTGACCAAAGGGGATGCACTGTGTCCATCGAGGGCACCTTGCCAACCATCTTCACTTCCGCGTCCCCTGCTCTTACAGATCCAAGCCACAACCCCACGCTCCCCTCTCACTGGGTTCAAGGATCCTTCCCTGCCCTAACGCCCTGAGGACTTACTCTCCTGGGATAGACATGAAGGTCCTTGTGCATGGAATCCCTACAGTGTGGAAGCAGTCCATTCAGCACATCGAGTCTGTATCAACCTTCCAAACAGCATACCGCCTAGACCTCCAAAAATCCCTGTAACCCTGCATTTCCCATGGCTAACCCACCTCACCTGCACATCCCTGCACACTATGGATAATTTAGCATGGCCAATCCATTCTAATCTGCACATTTTTGGACTATGGGAGGAAACTGGAGCACCTGGAGGAAACCCACGCAGACACAGGGAGTATGTGCAAACTCCACACAGACAGTCGCCTGAGGGTGTAATTGAACCTGGGTTCTTGCCACTATGAGGCAGCAGTGCTAACCCACTGTGCCACCATGCCACCCCAGTTTCATAGAGTCCAGGCATTGCCCACAGCTGAGCTCTAGCATTGCTGGGGATGGAGCTGGGAATTAGATTATTCAGCACCTCGAGAGGATAGGGGTCATTTCACGTTACGGCATAAGGGTGGGGTGGCGTGTGTTGTTATGTTCTACTGTTGGTCAATTTCTCTGCCCATGGTATGTTATATCTGCAGGGCAGGCTCACTGGCATCAGCCTCAGGCTGGTTGGGGGTGAGGTGAGCACTCCAACAACACTCCTTCACTCCCCCCATTAAATCTCTAGCCCAGTGACATATCCGCTATGTTACCATGAACATATTTAAATTTGTCTAAATGCCTGTATGCAGGAGGCAATCACCTGGTGGTCTAGTTTTCACTAGACTGTTAATCCAGAGACCCAGGTGATGTTCCAGGAATCCAGGTTTGAATCCCGCCATGGCAGATGGTAGAATTTGAATTCAATTTAAAAAACTCTGGAATTAATAGTCTATCAACGGCCATGACCCATTGCTGATTGTCGGAAAAACTCATGTGGTTCACTAATGCCTTTTAGGGATGGAAACTGCCATCCTTACTTGGTCTGGCCTACATGTGACTCCAGGCCCACAGCAATGTGGTTGACTCTTAACTGCCCTCTGGGCAATTAGGGCTGGGCAATAAATGTTGCCCTAGCCAATGAGGTCCACATCCCATGAATGAATAACAAAATTATAACCCACTTTAATCTCTCCACTATAACCAAAGACCGTCCTCTCAGGTATCATTTCTCTTTCAGCTCTGTCCAGCAGAGATATGGCACAGCCCTGTGCATTTCTAACCAACCAGATATAAGACGACAACAAAAACAGAAGTTGCTGGAAAAGCTCAGCGGGTCTGGCAGCATCTGTGAAGGAGAAAACAGAGTTAACGTTTCGGCTCCGGTAACCTTTCCTCAGAACCTTCCCTCAGATATAAGGCAATCCCATCACAACTCCTGTTTTAAGGGTATTGGCATTGTGGAGGTTACTCATTGGGATGTCCATGGAGGTGGAAGTAGGTAGGCGCTAGCTTTAAAATTTAAAGGCCCCTCAGTTTAAGTAGAATGGTTTTGGAAAATCCCTTCAGAATGCAAACTAATGTTACAATTTGTATCAGAGGGACTCAGAGCTTACCAGATTCACAGATAAAATTATTTTTTATTGGGATGTCGGTGTCGTTGGCTGGGCCAACATTTATTGTCTACCCCTAGTTTCCCTATAAATACATTGAAACTAGGAGAAGGAGCAGGCCATTCAGCCCTTTGAATTTGGTCCAGCATTCAGTTTGATCAAGGTTGATCCTTCATCTCAATGCCATATTCCTGCTTTCTCTCCATGGTGGCAGTTTAGGAAAAGGTGAGGTGCAATGAGACCTGGGTGTCGTGATGGAACGGTCACTGAAGGTTGGTATGCAGGTGCAGCAGGCAGTGAGGAAAGCTAATGGCATGCTGGCCTTCATAGTGAGAGGGTTTGAGTGTCAGAATAGAGGCGTCTTGCTGCAGTTATACAGGGCATTGGTGAAGGCCGCACCATCAGTGTTGTGTGCAGTTTTAGTCTCCTAGTCTGGGGAAGGACATTCTTGATACTGAAGGAGTCCAGCAAAGGTTCACCAGGACTGACTGATGAAGATAGACTGGATTGTCTGGACTTGTCCTTGCTTGAATTTAAAGAATGAGGGGGGAATCTCATAGAAACATATAAAATCCTGATGGGACCGGACAGACTAGATGTGGGAAGAATGTTCCCGATGTTGGGGAAGTCCAGAACTAGGAGTCACAGCCTAAGAATAAGGGATAAGCCATTCAGGACTGAGATGACTAACCTCTCAAAGCACTTCACAATTATGGAGGTTAGGTGGTAGTCTGAGGCACGCTACATGATTTTTCTTTGGCACCGGGAAGATGGTGGTCTTCTTGAAGCAGGCAGGGACTTCAGATCGTCGTAAGGAGAGGTTAATGATGTCAGTGAATACTCCCACCAGCTGGTCTACAAGTATCTGAGTGCACAGCTGGAGACTCCACCCAGGCCAGTCGCATTCAATGGGTTCACTCTCAAGAAGGCTGATGTAATGCCTGCGGCAGTGACCGTGTGTACAGATGCATCCAATGCTGTTAGAATAGGTTACATCATTTCACTGACCTTCTGTTCGAAGTGAGTGTAGAATGCATTGAGTTTGTTGGGTAGGGATGTACGGTCACCTGCGATTCTGTTCAACTTTATTTTGTAGCCTGTTATGTTGTGTGAGCCTTGCCACAAACAACAGGTATCCGTGTGGTTGGTCTGGGTCTCAAGCTTAGTTTGGTATTGCCTCTTGGCATCTCTGAAGGCCTTACGAAGGTCAGTCGAAAGAGAGTTGTTGGAAACAGGAAGGCCAAATGGCCTCCTTTTTTAGTGTAACAATTCTGTGAAGAAGACTATAAAGAAGTGATAGGGAGTGGATAGGGATATTGCTACCAGTTTCAGGAGTTCAACAAATATGAGGTCGAACCTGACAATGAGAAGGTGTTTTGGCCTAATGTTTTTTTGCCCCATTCCATACTTTATATTCTCAGTGTTATGAATGTAGAAGCCTACAAATTAGGAGCAGGAGCAGGCCATTCAGCCCTCACATCTGCTTCTCAATTCTGATCTGATTGTAACCTCAAATCCCTGATAACTTCTCAGCCCCTTACCTAACACAACGAGCCTCAAAAATCTTCAAGGACTCTGCTCCCACCCTCTTTTTCAGGAAGAGAGAACCAAAGGCTCATGATCCTGTGTGATAAAATCTTTTGTTTTCTGTTTTAAATGGACCACACCTGACTTTGAAACAGTGACCCCTAGCTTTACAGGATGTGGGAACATCTCTCCACTGCGCTCTGTCAAGACCCCTCAACATCAGGGCACATTTCTAAGGTGGGAGGAGAGAGATTTAAAAGAGACATAAGAGGCAAATTTTTTTACACAGAGGGTGGTTCGTGCGTGGAATGAACTTCCTGTTGAAGTGGTGGATGCAGGTACAATTACAATGTTTAAAAGACATTTGGATAAGTACATGAACAGGAAAGGTTTGGAGGGATATGGACCAGGAGCAGGCAGGTGGGACTAGTTTAGGTTAGGATTATGTTCCACATGGACTGGTTGGAGGGTCTGTTTCCGTGCTGTATGACTCTGTGACTCTAAGATCTTCTGCAATGATGTGGATCTTGTGCAATAGTTACTTGATTATCTGGTCATTATTGTATTGTTCTGTGTGGGAACTTACTCTGTGAAAACTGGGCGCCACAGTCACATCTCAAAGTTATTTCACAAGTTGTGAAGATGTTACTGTGTGCACTCGTGGCAAAATGCTGCATAAAACGCCACGAAACTCACAGGGCTGGCAGCATCCATAAAGAGAGAAACAGAGTCAAAGTTTTAAGTCCAATGTGACTTCAAGAACAAAGGACAAAGAAAATTATGGCACAGGAACAGGCCCTTTGGCCCTCCAAACCTGCACCGACATGCTGCCCATCACAAGTAATACCCCCTACCCTTCCGGGGACCGTATCTCTCTCTTCTCATCCTGTTCATATATTTGTCAAGCCGCCCTTTAAAAGTGACTATAGTATCTGCTTCCACTACTTACCCCGGCAGCGAGTTCCAGGTCGCCTCACCAGCACCCCCCCACCCTCTACATGAAAAACTTGCCTCGTACATCACCTTTAAACCTTGCCCCTCGCACCTTAAACCCATGGCCCCTGGAGACTGATTCTTCCACCCTGGGAAAAAGCTTCTGACTGTCCAGGCTATCCATGCCCTTCACAATCTTGTAGATCTCTATCAGGTCGCCTCTCAACCTCCGTCGTTCTAGTGAGAACAACCCAAGTTTCTCCAACCTCTCTTCATAGCTAATGCCCTCCATACCAGGCAACATCCTGGTAAATCTTTTCTCTACCCTCTCCAAAGCTACCACATCCTTCTGGTAGTGTGGCAACCAGAATTGAACACAATATTCCAAATGCGGCCTCACTAAGGTTCTAAAAAGCTGCAACATTACCTGGCATTTTTTAAACTCAAAGCCCTGGCTGATGAAGTCAAGCGTGCCATATGCCTTCTTGACTACCTTTTCCACCTGCGTTGCTACTTTCAGTGACCTGTATACCTGTACACCCAGATCTCTCTGCCTATCAGTACTCTTAAAGGTTCTGCTATTTACTGTATATTTTCCATCTGGATTAGACCTTCCAAAATTCATTTCCTCACATTTTTCTGGATTAAACTCCATCTACCATCTCTCTGCCCAAGACAGCAACCGAGCTATATCCTGCTGTATCCTTTGATGGTCCTCATCACTATCTGCAATTCCACCAACCTTTGTGTCATCAGCAAACTTACTAATCAGACCAGTTATATTCTCCTCCAAATCATTTATATATGTTACAAACAGTAAAGGTTGCAACACTAATCCCTGAGGAACACCACTAGTCACAGCCTATCATTCAGAAACACATCCTTCCACTGCAACCCTCTGTCTTTGATGACCGAGCCAGTTTTTTATCCATCTTGCAAGCTCACCTCTGACCCCAGGCGACTTTACCTTCTGTATCAGTCTGCCATGAGGGACCTTGTTAAAGGCCTTACTGAAGTCCATGTAAGACAACATCCACTGCCCTACCCTCATCGATCATCTTTGTCACTTCTTCAAAAAACTCAACCAAGTTAGTGAGGCATGACCTCCCCTTCACAAAACCATGTTGCCTCTCACTAATATGCCCATTGATTTCCAGGTGGGAGTAAATCCTGTCTTGAAGAATCCTCTCCAATAATTTCCCTACCACTGACGTAAGGCTCACCGGCCTGTAATTAGCTGGATTATCCCTGCCACCCTTCTTAAACAAAGGAACAACATTGGCTATGCTCCAATCCTCTGGGACCTTCCCTGTAACCAATGAGGACACAAAGATTTCCCTCAAGGCCCATTTTGGGGTATATCCCATCAGGCCCTGGGGACTTGTCTACCTTAATGTTTTTCAAGACCCCTAATACATCCTCCCTTTTGATCTCAACACGACCCAAACTATCTACACATCCTTCCCTGGACTCATCAACAAACCAAGTCCTTCTCTCTGGTGAACACTGACGCAAAGTACTCATTTAATACCTCACCCATTTCCTCTGGCTCCACACATAAATTCCCTTCCCTGTCCTTGAGTGGACCAACCTTCTGCCTGGCTACCCTCTTGCTCTTTATATCAGTATAAAAAGCCTTGGGACTTTCCTTAAACCTGTTTGCCAATGACTTTTCATGACCCCTTTAGCCCTCCCTACTCTTTCCTTAAGTTTTTTTCGACTTTCCTTGTATTCCACCCTTGCTTCATGTGTTCCCAGCCTCCTAGCCTTGATAAGTGTTTCCTTTGTCTTTTTGATTAGGCTCACACTATCTCTCGTTATCCAAGGTTCCCTAAATTTGCCATACTTATCCTTCATCCTTAAAGGAACGTGCCGGTCCTGAGTTCCCAGCAAGTTACACTTGAAAGCCTCCCACCTACCAGATGTTGATTTGCCCTCAAACTTCTGCATCCAATCTACATTCTTCAGTTCCTGCCTAATATTGTTGTAATTAGCCTTCCCCCAATTTAGCACCTTCGCCAGACAACGACATCTATCTTTATCCATCAGTACCTTGAAGCTTACTGAATTGTGTTCACTGTTCCTGAGCTGCTAACTACTGAGACATCGACCACCTGGCCAGGCTCATTCCCCAATACTAGGTCCAGTATGGCCCCTTTCCTAGTTGGTCTTTCTACATACTTTTTCAAGAAGCCCTCCTGGATGCTCCTTACAAACTCTGCTCCATCTGAGCCCCAAGCACTAAGTGAGTCCCAGTCAATACATGGGAAGTTAAAATCACCCATGACAACAACCCTGTTACTTATACATCTTGCCAAAATTTGCCGGCATATCTGTTCTTCTATCTCTCGCTGGCTGTTGAGAGGCCCATAGTAAACCCCAAACATTGTGATTGTGCACTTCCTGTTCCTGAGCTCCACCCATATTGCCTCACTGTTCCGAGGTGTCCTCCCCAGTACAGCTGTGATATTCTCCTTAACAAGCAGTGCAACTCCCCCACCCCTTTTATATCCCCCTCTACCCCATCTGAAACATCTGTATCCTGGAACATTAAGCTGCCAATCCTGTCCCTCCCTTAACTAAGTCTTTGTCATAGCAACAACATCATAGTTCCAAGCACTAATCCAAGCACTTTGGAACTTTATTTCGGATCTCGAGAATCTGCAGTACTTGATTTTTAATTAAAATGTAAGCCTATCAGAAAAAGTTGAATTTAGCAATAGATTTAATTTGATATGTTATTGTCACATGTACTGAGATACAGTGAAAAGTACTGTTTTGCATGCTAACCAGACAAATCATACATTAGTAAGTACTTCAGGGCAATAGAACAGAATGCAGAATATAGTGTTACAGTTATGGAGAAAGTGCAGTGAAATATCAATTATAATATATGAGAGGTCCATTTATAAAGTTTGATAACAGTGGGGAAAGAGCTGTCCTTGAATCTTTTGGTACGTGTTTTCAAATTTTCTTATCTTCTGCCCAATGGAAGAGGTGAAGGAGAGTACAACCAGGGTGAGAGGGATCTTTAATTATGTCGGCTGCTTTCCCGGGGCAACAATATTGTAGACAGAAGGAAGGAACACTGGTTTTCGTGATGATCTGGGCTATGAACATAGAACATAGAACAGTACAGCACAGTACAGGCCCTTCGGCCCATGATGTTGTGCCGAACTTCTCCCCAAAACCTAAGGTCTATCTAACCTCCAGCACTACCTTATACTATCATCCATATGCTTTTCTAATGGCTGCTTAAATGCCCCTAATGAGGCTGACTCCCCTACCTGCTCCGGCAATGCATTCCACGCCCCTACCACTCTCTGAGTAAAGAACCTACCTCTGACGTCTCCCCGATATCTACTTCCTTTCACTTCAAAACAATGTCCCCTCGTAAAAGCTACCTCTACCCTAGGAAAAAGTCTCTGGCTGTCTATTTATACCTCTGATCATTTTGTACACCTCTATCAAGTCACCTCTCGTCTGTCGTTCTAAAGAGAAAAGCCCTAGCTCTCTCAACCTTTCCTCGTAAGACCTTCCCTCCATTCCAGGCAACACCCTGGCAACATCCTATGCTCACAACTCTCTGTAATTTCTTGAGACCTTGGGTGGAGCAGGATGCTTTAGCAACTTGTTCCTCCGAGGATAGTGTGACATTGGGTGACAGCATTTGGGATCGATCCGAACCAACGAGCATGATTTGTGAGCCTGAAATTACACCTCTTTAGGAGGACATACAGTCTCTCATGCCTGTTCTGCTGTTCAATTGGATTCAACCTAGCTACATTGACTCTGCAATCTCTAATAGATTGCCTTACAAAATATTTACTGAGACCTGCCCCATTAAACAAATCCCTTTGAGACATGGCACTGGATTTAACGATTAAATTTTAAAGGAACAATTCTTTTCAAGAAACTGCCTGGAATCAGGCTTTACAAAACAAAGCTAAAAGCCATCACTTTTCCAGCCCCTTGCAGTTCTGAAGAGTCATAGCAGTTAACGTTAACAGTTAACAGTTTCCTCTGTCCTGCTGAGTTTCTCCAGCAACTTTCTGTTTGTATTTCAGATACAAGGCTAGCAAGACTTACATTGCCGTGTTGCCAAACACCTGACAGCTTGGCCCTTTAACAGGGAAGAGATTAAACTAGAGATTGACTTGACAATTCATGGTATCAGAACACTAGATAGAATTGTGCCAATTATAGTCAGGAATGTGCCCCCTGAGAGGTTGATGGAGGAAGATTCAATAATGACTTTCAAAAGATAATTGGAAATTACTTGAAAGGCAAAAACAAACTGTACAACGAGGTTGAGAAAGGGCATTAATTAGTTGGACAGCTCTTTCAGAGTTGTCAATAATGGTCTGCACCTTCAGCTATTAATTTTAAAAAGTTAAAATCTTATAGGTTTTTTTAAGCACAGGTATTAAAGGATACAGGCCAAAGGCAAAAACATGGAGTAAGGCTGCAGATCAACCATGATCCCATGGAATTGCAGAACAGGCCAGAAGGGCTGAATAGCCTGCTCCCGTTCCTATCACATGAGGATACAACAGAAACCAAATAGGTAATCTGTCAAAATAAAAACCCAAAGAATTTCTGGTGCTGCAAATCGGGAACAAAAACAGAAGTTGCTGGAAAAGCTCAGCAGGTCTGCATCTGTGAATTAAAAAAATCAGTTAACTCTGACTTTTTTTTCTTCACAGATGCTGCCGCTCCTACTGAGCTTTTCCAGCAACCTGTGTAGGTTACTGTCATAAGTGTAGGCCTGAAACTTCAGCTTTCCTGCTCCTCTGATGCTGCTTGGCCTGCTGTATTTATCCAGTTCTACACCTTGTTATCTCAGATTCTCCAGCATCTGCAGTTCCTACTATCTCTGAAACAACTAGGTTATCTGTCAATTCATCTTAAAAGAATGTTACACCCACTTGCTGGTTGATGCTTTCACGGGAAGAGGAGGGAAGGCTAATGACCAGCTCATCAGTGGACGTTTATTCTCATTTAGGGAAGCTTCTCATTTTCTCTCCTTGTTCACGATTGAACCTGGGAGGATTTGATAGACAGCTGCGAGGAGGAGGAGCAGGTTGAGCCAAGTTTCTCTGCTTGGGTTATATGTAAAAATAATTCACTACTCCTCACTTCTGCCTTGCAGCCGGGGCCGGTTATCAGTACAATGACTGGGACGAAGAAGCAATGAGTTAGACCTGAGGGAGATTTTCACTTCGGCTATTTTTATTTTGTTGTTTTTTAAAAAAAATTTTAAAAAAATTTAAAAAATAAACTTCAGTATCCCCACCTCCAAGGTGTAGCTCTGTACTTGGACTCAAGGTCAGTGCATGAGGGAAGATCAAACAAAATGTGTTATCGATGCAAGTGCCTCGCCACTATAGGCAAGAGGCTGCGTAACTATTATTTCGGTTTGCATGTTTACAGTTTAGCCGGAGCAGATTGTAATGTCATGCTGCATATTTGCAAATGGTGCGTTAAGCAATGACTGAATTGTAGGAGAGAAGCGCCCGCGTGGTTTTATTTTGGGAGAGAGTTGTGAGGGGCTTGGGAAGGTGGGATTCGAGCTATCTATCTGATGGCTATCGAGTGTCGGTGCAGCTGGCGAGAGCCCCTGCAGTGCCTTAAAATAGAGTGCGGCTGAGCCAGCTCCAATGCAGCACCCTCACCAGTTCACGGTACAGAGAGACCGGATTACACAGCTCCCTCTGCTAACAGCTTTCACCCTTGCCTATAAAGCATTGGAGCTGCTTAATTATTAAAGACTTTCTTTAAAACCAAGAGTCGAGCTGGGTCAATGCGGAATATTAGCCACTATGGCTAAGAGGAAAGAAAGTTGTTTTTTTTTCTCTCTAGGATGGTAGATTGACGACCAGTCAACCTGTCTAAATGTTAGATGATTTCTTTCTTAAAGAAAAGCAAAACTGTATTGCGCCTTCGACCTCGAGAGCTTTTTGCAGAGCCAGTTTGCAGTCCTGTTTACCATTAGGCGATGTAGGAAAGGTGCCCCCAGTCGTTGCGCGCACAGCAAGATCCCAAGCACAGCAAAGTGAAACTGACCAGAAAGCACCAACTGGTGAACTGCTGGATAATTACCAGAATAAGAAATGCTTGGAGGGGATATGGGTCAAGGGCAGGCAAATGGGGCTGGTGCAGTTAGGGATTGTGGTCGGCATGGACTGGTTGGACCAAAGGCCTGTTTCTGTGCTGCATGACTCCGTGAACACTTAACTGTTGGCCAAGTCAGGACTCCCTTGCCCTTCAACGTGATGCTATGGGATTGTTTGTACCCTCCTGAGAAGGCAGATAAGACCTTGTTTCAAGGTCTGGTCTACAAAGGCCTCTGACAGCATAGCATCCCACCCCTGTCTGCCCCATTGTACCCCACTAGAATGTCAGCCTGGAGCTTTCTATCCCAGTCTCCTGGTGTGGGATTTATTTAAAGGCTCAGATTCCTAACAGATACCATTAGTGGTGTGTTTTGCTGCTCTAGAGCTTTCTGATCATGGAGCTGCTTCCCACAGGGCATAAATAGCACCATGTGGGAGGAGTTAGTCAGGTCATCAATGGAAGTGAATTTGAACACAGAAGCATATGTAGATAATGATAACAATGTAATAAGATCAGAGGCTGGTACACCTCTCATTCCTGTGGCTTTGGTATGGTGTCAATGTTGTAATAAATCAAGCATGGGGCTGGATGAACACAGCAGGTCAAGCAGCATCATAGGATGCTGTTTCAGAAATGCTATTTCTGATGAAGGGTTTAGGCCCGAAACGTCGAGTTTTCCTGCTCCTATGATGCTGCTTGACCTGCTGTGTTCATCCAGCCCCATGCTTGTTATCTCGGATTCTCCAGCATCTGCAGTACCTTTTATCTCTTGTAATAAATCAAGTTTTATAGACATTGGAGTTTGAAGACTGGTTTTTGAACTTGCTTTCTCCTCAACCAGTCTGTCGTCATCCCAAACACTCTGTAATTTTAAAGTCGCACAACAAAAGACAGTGGAATTGCTATACTGACACTAAAAGTTTCACATCTCCTCTGCGATTTCTGACCTCAGTGTGACCCTTGCCATTAACGTGCTGGGTTTTGGGTCCGTGGCCCAGGTTCCTGGCACTAAGGCTGCAGTGTTAACCACTGTGCTGCCTCTGTTTAGTTTTGAACCTGTCTACAAGTGGGCTGACATTCCAGGGCTGGAGCTGCTGTGAGGAATGGCCATCCTGAGGAAGTTATCTAATTCTGGTGTCATGGAACAAGCCTGATTTTTCCCTTCCCTCCCATGGATCTGCCCTAATACGGAATGATTTCCACTCCCTGGGACTTCATCTTGTAACACAGTTTCTTCAACCATGTAGGAAGTAGCAGCCAGACATCGTTTTGAACTGGAGAGAATTTATTCTGACTTAGAAGGTTGGGGAATGTGGGATCCTAGCTCCAAAATCTCGTGTTGGGAGAGTGGGTAGCCAGAGAACACAAATATTTCTTTTCGGTCACACTGGCATCTGTTTCCTCTAGGCCCGCTTGTCAGCCAGCTCAGCTTTCCATTTAGAGTCATAGATATGTACGGCACGGAAACCGATCCCTTAGTCCAACTCGTCCATGCTGACTAGGTATCCTAAATAAATCTAGTCTCGTTTGCCGACATTTGGCCCTTATCCCTCTAAACCTTTCCTATTCATATACCCATCCGGATGCTTTTTAAATGTTGTAATTGTACCAGCCTCCACCACGTCCTCTGGCAGCTCGTTCCATACATACACTGTGGGTGGCATGGTGGCTGAGTGGTTAGCACTGCTGCCCCACAGCACTAGGGGCCTGGGTTCAATTCCACTCTTGGGTGAATGTCTATGTGAGTTTCCTCCCACAGTCCAAAGACGTGCAGGCTAGGTGAATTGGCCGTGCTAAACTGCCCATAGTGTTCAGGGATGTGTAGATTAGGTGGGTTATAGGTCATCGTTTTTTGATGAAGGGTCTAGGCCCGAAACATCAAGCTTTCCTGCTCCAACATTGCTGCTTGGCCTGCTGTGTTCATCCAGCTCTACACCTTGTTATCTCGGATTCTCCAGCATCTGCAGTTCCTATTATCTCTGGGTTATAGGGGGATGGGTCTGAGTGGGATGCTCTGAGGGTTGGTGTGGACTTGTTGGGCCAAAGAGCCTGTTTCCACACTGTAGGGATTCCACGATACCACCCTTTGCATGCAAAAGTTGGCCCTTGGATCCCTTTTAAATCTTTCCCCTCTCGCCTTAAACCTATACCCTCTAGTTTTGGACTCCTCTGCAAGGAAAAATGCTTTGTCTATTTACAGAGAGGCCTTTCCATGCCTCTCTGTAAAAATCTCTACAAGGTTACCCCTCAGCATCTGATGTCCAGGGAAAATAGCCCCAGCCTAGTCACCCTCTCCCTCTAGCTCAAACCCTCCAACCCCAGCAACATCCTTGTAAATCTTTTCTGCACCCTTTCAAGCTTCACAACATCTTTCCTATAGCAAGGATACTAAATTTGAACGCAGTATTCCTAAAGTGGCTATCCAATGTTCTGAGCAGCTGCAACATGACAACCTATACTCAATGTGCTGACCAATAAATAACGCCTTCTTCGCTACCCTGTCTATTTGTGACTCCACCTTGAAGGAAATTTGAACCTGCACCCCAAGGTCTCTTTGTTTGGAAACAGTGTCCAGGGCCCTACCATTTAGTGTGTAAGCCCTCCCCTGATTTGCTGCACCAAAATATAACTGTTTATCCCATCCACTGCCCTTCTGAGGTCATGGCTATTGGTGGCTGTCACCTAGTTGTCCACATTCGCCACTTTTGTATCTCATTTACAAGTATTCTTGTAACGTAGGTAGGACTCACTGGAGATAGTGACTCACTGGCCAATTTACCATTGTCCAAAGAATGGTAATCAAATGTTGAATTGTTCCTACTTTTTGTTAAAATGGAGTTCTGCGTTTTTAACTGGAATCTCTGATCACAGCTCTTTCAGAAATGCGCAGCATACCCGACATGTAAGTGCTCCCACATAGTACAGGATAGCTGCAGGCAGATCAACCCTCATCCCACTCTACTGCAGTCACTCTTCTGTATCTGCTCAGTGTAAATGTCCCAAGAATTTTGTGAATTGTATTATTTCAGGATATTTAATAGTTTTAAAAAAAAATCAAGAATAGTCTTTACCATTGTTCATTATTCAGTAACCAGTATATTTACAAACTGGGGTTAAAGAGAAACCAAATTTACTGAGTTATAAATCTATACTGAAGATTAATAAAACAACAGACAAAAAAAATCAGCTAGCACCAAACTTGGAAGCAAACAAAAATGAGAAATGATAAATGATCTAATTTTCCAGGATTTCTTGGTTCAACGTGAATGGCCCCTTGACCTTCTTGTCTCTCTCGCCTCGTGAAAATGCTCAATATACAGCCAACCACACCCCCGCCCCAATGATGACACTGACCCTATGATATCAACTGGACAGGAACCTGGAATTCTAAAAGTGGATTTGAGAGAGAGGCTGAGAGCACTGACATAGGGCCAGGGGTAGGGGTAGATGTGGGCAGTGCAGTGTGGCTTTGGAGATGTTGGGGCATGGTGCTGGAAATTGAGTTGTAGGCCTCAGATCAAAAGATTTTGGATGAAGGTCTTTAGGAAATGACCATCGACCATTTCATGAGCCCTGCTGAGCTGATGTGGACATCATGGATTTAGCAGTGAGTGGGTACAGGTGGAGTTAGCAAACCCCAGGGCCTCCACATTGGTGACTTTGTCCTGCCAGGAGATGGGGAGGACACATCTGTGACAGAGGGAGTAGAAACTGTTCAGTCTCTTCCCTTGTCTGGATTGTCCTGTTTCGCCATTGGAGAGACGTGAACTGAGGGTACAGGCTTGGTAGATTCTCAGCTTGGTTTTTCAGTCAGTTTGC
>JAHRHZ010000034.1:4984112-5001817 GCA_024137785.1 Ginglymostoma cirratum | reverse complement strand
CAGACCCTTTGGTCCAATTTGTCCATGCCAACCAGGTTTTCCAAACTAAACTGGTCCCAATAGCCTGCATTTCACCCACATCCCTCTAAACCTTTCCCATTCATGTACCTGTCCAATAGACTTCTAAATGTTGTAACTAACCCGCCTCTACCACTTCCTCTGACAGTTCATCCCACAGAGGTTGGTGGAATTGTGGACAGCGTGGAGGGCTGTTTAGGGGTTGCAACGGGACATTGACAAGATGCAGAGCTGGGCAAAGAAGTGGCAGATGGAATTCAACCCAGAAAAGTGTGAAGTGATTCATTTTGGAAGGTCGAATTTGAATGCAGAATACAGGGTTAATGGCAGGATTCTCGGCAGTGTGGAGGAACAGAGGGATCTTGGGGTCCACGTCCATAGATCCCTCAAAGTTGCTACCCAAGTTGATAGGGTTGTAAAGAAGGCGTATGGTGTGTTGGCTTTCATTGGCAGGGGAATTGAGTTTAAGAGCCGCGAGGTTATGCTGCAGCTCTATAAAACCCTGGTTAGACCACACTTGGAATATTATGTTCAGTTCTGGTCACCTCATTACAGGAAAGATGTGGGAGCTTTGGAGTGGGTGCAGAGGAGATTTACCAGGCTGCTGCCTGGACTGGAGGGCAGGTCTTATAAGGGAGGGTTGAGGGAGCTAGGGCTTTTTTCATTGGAGCGAAGAAGGATGAGAGGTAACTTGATAGAGGTGTACAAGATAATGAGAGGCATAGATAGAGTGGATAGTCAGAGACTTTTTCCCAGGGCGGAAATGACTATTGTGAGGAGGCATAATTTTAAGGTGATTGGAGGAAGGTATAGGGGAGATGTCAGAGGTAGGTTCTGCACACAGAGAGTGTGGAATGCGCTGCTGGCAGTGGTAGTGGAGTCAGATACTTTAGAGACTTCTAAGCGACTCTTGGATAGACACATGGAGGATAGTAAAATGTAGGGTATGCAGGGTAGATTGATCTTAGTAGGATAATAGGTCGGCACAACATCGTGGGCCGAAGGGCCTGTGCTGTGCTGTACTGTTCTATGTTCTATGTATATGAACTACCCTTTGTGCAAAAAAGTTGCCCCTCAGGGTCCCTTTTAAATATCTGTCCTCTCACCTTAAAAATATGCCTTCTGGTCTTGAACTCCATCAGATGTAATGGCTTTGCCTGTTAACATGGTCTGTCTGAGGAATTCCTATGCTAACATTGTCATTGTCCAGTTATCAAGCAAGACTTGACCCTATTTGATCTGAGTGGGGACTGCGGCATGAATAAAGAAGGCTCACCATTGATTGCCTGGGCTTATCTGCTCAGCAATATGGCAAGACAGCATAAAACAAAGGGTATTACTCTAAAGGGTGTACGTGAGCAGAGAGAAATGGGACGGCACGGTGGCTCAGTGGTTAGCACTGCTGCCTTGCAGCACCAGGAATATGGGTTCAATTCCAGCCTTCGATGACTGTCTGTGTGGAGATTGCATGTTCTCCCCATGTCTGCATGGGTTATAGTCACAAAGATGTGTAGACCAGGTGGATTGGCCATGCTAAATTGCTGACAGTGTCCAGGGATGTGGAGGTTATGTAGGTTAACCATGGGAAATGCAGGGATAAAGTGGTGGAGTGCATCGGGTGGGATGCTTTTCAGAGGGTCAGTGTACACTTGATAGGCTGAATAGCCTGCTTCTAAACTGTAGGGATTCTCTGATTCTTTATAGATAGGTCATAATAGTAGTGGGGCAGGCAGAGAGCATGGTTGATAATGCATACAATATTTTAGGTCGCATAAAAGGGGACATAGGGTAAAAGAGCAGAGATTTAAGATGGACTTATACAAGAAGCTGGTTAGATCTCAATTGGAGTATTGTGTGCAGTTTGGGGTGCCATACCATAGGAAGGACATGAATGCACTGGAGACAGTCTAGAAGAAGTTTACAAAAATGCTTTCAGTAGTGAGATGCTTCAGTAATGAGGACAGATTGGAGACGTTGGGAACAAAAACAGAAATTGCTGGAAAAACACAGCAGTCTGGCAGCATTTGTAGAGAGAGAAATCAGAGCTATCGTTTTGGTTCCCTCAACCTTAACTCTGATTTCTCTCCACAGATGCTGCCAGGCCTGCAGAATTTCTCCAGCAATTTCTGTTTTTCGTTTCTGATCTCCAGCATCTGCAGATCTTTCGGGTTTGTTTGAGAAGTTGGGACTGAATTTTTTGAAGGTATATGCAAAATAGATGGGGAGAACTGTTCCGACTTGTAAGAGCTTAGGGGGCGCAGATTTTAATGTGATTTGCAAAAGAAATTAAGGACAAACGGGAAACTAGGCAGAGTATAGGGCCCCTTAAAGATCAGCAAAGTCAGCTATGTGTGGAACCACAGGAGATGGGTGAGATACAAAACGAGCATTCTACATCAATGTTTACTGTGCAGAAGGATTTGGAAGATAGAGAACATGGGGAGTTAAATAGTGACATCTTGAAAAGTGTCCATATCACAGAGGAGGAGGTGTGAGACATCTTAAAATGCATAAATCCCTGGGACATGATCATGTGTACCCGAGAACTCTGGGAAGCTAAGATAGTGATTACTAGGCCCCTTGCTGAGACATTTGCATCATTGATAGCCACAGGTGAGGTACCAGAAGACTGGAGGTTAGCTAACATGGCGCCATTATTTGAGAAAGGTGGTAAGGAAAAGCCAGGGAAGTATAGACTGGTAAGCCTGACATCGGTGGTGGGCAGATTGTTGGAGGGAATCCTGAGGGACAGGAGTTACATATATTTGGAAAGGCAAGGAGTGATTAGGGATAGTCAATGTGGCTTTGTGCATGGTAAGTCATGCCTCACTAACTTGACCGAGTTTTTTGAAGAAGTAACAAAGAGGACTGATGAGGGCAGAACGGTAGACATGATCTATATGAACTTCAGTGAGGCGTTCGACAAGGTTCTCATGGTAGGCTGGTCAGCGAGGTTAGATCACATGGAATACAGGGAGAATTCTTGGGTACAGAACTGGCTCGAAGGTAGAAGACAGAGGGTGATGGTGGATGGTTGCTTTTCAGACTGCAGGCCTATGACCAGCGGTGTGCCACAAGGATTGGTGATAGGTCCAGTGCTTTTTGTCATTTATATAAATAATTTGGATGTGAACATAGGAGGTATGGTTAGTAAGATTGCAGACGACACTAAAATTGGAGGTGTAATGGACAGTGAAGAAGGTTACCTCAGAGTACAATGGGATCTTGATCAAATGGGCCAATGGGCTGAGGAGTGGCAGATGGAGTTTAATTTAGATAAATGTGAGGTGCTGCATTTTGGAAAGGCAAATCAGGGCAGGACTGATACACTTAATGGTTAGGTCCTGGGGAGTGTTGCTGAACGAAGAGACCTTGGAGTGCAGGTTCGTAGCTCCTTGAAAGTGGAGTCACAGATAGATAGGATAGTGAAGAAGGTGTTTGGTAGGCTTGCCTTTATTGGTCAGTGCATTGAGTATAGGAGTTGGGAGGGCAAGATGTAGCTGTACAGGACATTGGTTAGGCCACAGTTGGCATACTGCATGCAGTTCTGGCCTTCTTGCTATAGGAAGGATGTTGTGAAACTTGGAAAGGTTCAGGAAAGATTAAAAAGAATGTTGCCAGGGTTGGAGGGTTTGAGCTACTGGGAGAGGCCACTGGGCTGCCGTGTCTGTTTGAATTTGGCAAGTTGGCTTATGACGCCCAATTATCAGTTTAATACTGTGGCCTCCTGGTTTCATTTTGTGACAGTGCCAGTTAATACATAAAATTGGACAAAGGAGTGTTTAATTATTATAACGTTGAGGTCCTAGGACAAAGCCTTTGCAGGAAATGTCTACTGTTCCATTATTTGACCACCTGAGGCCTTTACCTCTTTACAAATAATATTTTAATATCAGTTCAATAACTCTCCAAATTGCCAGACTCGCCGAGCAACTTCATCCATCAGGAGGAAAAAGATGAGATCTAATGTTGGCCGCTGCAGGAGTTCCTCAGAGGAACATCCTATGCCTAATCATCTTTAGATGCTTTATCAATGACCTTCCATCAGTCTATAGTGAGAAATGGAGATGTCCCATTTTTATTTATTTGTTCATTGGATATGGGTATTTTTGGCTGGTCCGACATTTGTTGCCTGTCCCTAGTTGCCCTTGAGAAGATGGAGGTGAGCTGCCTCCTTGAATCATTGTAGTCCACATGGTTCAAGTACTTCCATGATGTCATTAGGGAGATCCAGAATTTTGCCCCAGTGACACTGAGGGAAGCGTGATGTATTTCCCAGTCATGGGAACACATGGGATCACCACTCCAAGCCACACACCACACCACCATTGCTTCATTACACTGCTGTCAGATAATCCCATTATCCACCTCATATCTTTGCCTTCATTTTATATGTGGAGTTCGGATTCACTTGTCCTTTTGGTCTGTCTGATCTTCCCCAGCTAAAGACACAAGGATTGCTGTAGTGCATCTGTCAATGAGACTAGCCGATGGACTAATGCCAAAGGTCAGTTAGGTGGCTGAGATATGGTACAGAGCTAAATATGATTTTGCCTGACTCTGAACCAGGATGGCAATCTGCAAGTCTTGACTAGTTGATGGAATGCTAATAACGTTACAGATTCCTGCTTGAGGTCACACTAGTTGTATAGTGAAGGCTGTGCTAATGTTCCTTTAAAGGTGTTATGGGATTGAAAGCTCCTTGAATGCAAGTTCAAGGTGACTGTGTTCAGGGAGAGTATACCCAGAAATTGGTGGGTGTGTGTGTAGGTACTGTATGAAGAAACAAGCTTGCCATTCACTTCCAGTAATGCTAATCAACAGAAATTTAATGACCGTCCTGTCCTCACTGTTGCAACACTGATATGAGCCTGGTTATTTTAAGTGGCTTCTCCCTACCATTAAAAGTGCGCAGAGGAATCCCAAAAAGAACAAATATTGTCATTGGCAGAGCTAATTCAAATTGCATTTGCAAAACAGCATGTCAGGAGTTGATAGCCAGCAGTGGTACATTTATAGTTTGAATTCTGTGTTCTAATTTATGATTCTCTCTCTTTCTTTTCTTTTTTTTCTCCCCAGCAGCCCGTCCAGTTTTGCTGTTCCTTTCCTAGTGTCTGTGAGCTGCAGATATGGGTGTCAAAGCAGCTTTACCCAAAGTGGAGCTGTGTCTCTATGCCGTGGCATTATCCCTGGCCATTCTGTGGGCAGCGAGCTGGATCTGTGAAGCTTCAGCAGGTAACAAGAAGGAGGCTTACACCCCTCAACAGTCACTGGCTCTCCCTCCTGCTCCCTCCACTGACAACCCTCTTCCCCTCCCCTTGAAACGGTTCTCTGTGTGTGTTTTAACTGTTTAGCCACTGAAACAGAAGAATATATTGACAGATGAAGGATGTACGTGTTGAGAATAAACCTTAACTCAAACCAATGGGCCCAAGTGACATGTTCCTATACTGTAAAATCCATGCAAAGTGTCAGTGGGAGCTGGTAAGGACGGAATAATAGCAGCAAGCCTTCATAAACACTTTTAGAAGTCTCTCCCAAATAGTGTCATTAAAACTTAAAAGGCATTAAAATGTATTGACATTACTTTTATGTTGTTACACTGTCTTTGGACTATGAGGCTGCGTGCGTCTGTGTGTGTGTGTGTCTGTGTGTCTGTGTCTGTGTGTGTGTGTCTGTGTGTGTGTGTGTGTGTCTGTGTGTGTGTGTGTGAGAGAGCTGTCTGATATACAAGTCACCTGTAGCAGGCTGTAGGAATGGAAATGAATGGAGTATTCACATCACAGAAGGAGAAATAAATTGAATAAAACACTACTGTCGAAGACATTAAAACTGTCGAATTGGAAAACAAAAGGTTTGGCAAAGGGACAGAATGCTAACGATGAACTCAGCTTTTAGTGTTTTAGTAGGATGCTTGAAGCATTTGTATTGCAAATGAGATCTCTTACGTACACTGCTACACAAAATAACATTATTTTCAGCTGTCATTTATTTGCTTCTTTTTACTGCTTTTTAAAAATCTCATTTCTAGCATTCGTGGGTACTTTTACTTTGTATCTCAAGCTGTGGTTGTCTACGTATATACTCTTAGAGACAGCTCCCTTTTACAAAGATTCATTCTTTTACTATCATTGACGCTCAGTAACAGCAGTGTGTACCATCCACAGGGATGCACTGCAGAAATTCAGCAACAATTCTCAGACACAGCCTTCCAAACCCACAACCACTTGCATCCAGTAGGACAAGGGCAGCAGAAAAATGGGAACACCACCCACCTGCACTCAGCATCCAGATGTGGAAAGGTATCGCTGTTCCTTCAGTATCCTGGAATTCCGTCCTGAAAATAATTGCAGGAGTAACTACAGCACACGGAAGGGCATTACGGGTCTACTTACAGCACATGAACTGCAGAAGTTCAAGATGGCACCTCCTCAAGGAGAACTAGGAATGGGCAATAAATGTTAGCCCAGCCAGAGATACCCATGTCCCGTGCCCATGTAAAATTAAAAAGAAGAACAGAATCCAACAGGAACACACATCCCAGTCTAGGGAAAGCAGAAGTTTTGCAAAAGAAGAAAATATGAAGTGAAACTAAACCTTTCCACACAGGAATAGTCTGGGCCTGGAATGCACTGCCCTGAGGCATTCGAGAGGGCATTAATTGTGTTTAAATAATCAGTGTTCAAGGGTGTGGGAAAAGGCAGGAGAATGCCAATAAGTCACAATGCCCTTTTGGAAAGCCAGTGCAGAAATGACTTTTTAACTCTTTCATGGGATGTGGGCGATGCTGGCTGGCCAGCATTTATTGCCCATTTCTAGTTGCCCTAGGGAAGGTGTGGTGGGCTGCCTTCTTAAACTGCTGCAGTCCGTTTGGTGTAAACACACCCACAAAGCGTATAGGGAGGGAATTCCAGAATTTTGACACAGCAACAGTGAATGAACAACAATATGTTTCCAAGATAGTAGGAACTGCAGATGCTGGAAAATCTGAGATAACAAGGTGTAGAGCTGGATGAACACAGCAGGCCAAGCAGCATCAGATGAGCAGGAAAGCTGACGTTTTGGGTCGGGACCCTACTTCAGAAGACCCTTTTTCTGAAGAAGGGTCCAGACCCGAAACATCAGCTTTCCTGCTCCTCTGATGCTGCTTGGCCTGCTGTGTTCATCCAGCTCTACACCTTGTTATCTAATATATTTCCAAGTCAGGATGGCGAGTGACTTGGAGGGGAACTTGAAAGTGATGGTGTTCCCATGTATCTGCAGTCCTTATCCTTCTAGATGTAACTGGTCGTGGGTTTTTGAAGATGCTGTCTAAGGATTTTTGGTGAATTTCTGCAGTGCATCTTGTAAATAGTATACACTGCTGCTACTCAGCGTCGGTGGTGAAGGGAGTGGATGCTTGTGGACGAGCTGCCACACTCTTCAGGAGTCTCAGCATTCTGTAAGTTTCACCCAGATCCCCGTCATCCTTCCAAACTCACTCGAGTACAGACCCAGAGTTCATTGCTGCTCCTCATATGACAAGCCCTTCATCCCCAGGATCATTCTTGGAAATGTCTTCTGGGCCTCCTTAGATAAGGGGCCAAATGTGGTCTGACCAGAGCCTTATACAGCCTCAGCAGTACATTCCTGCTCTTGTATTCCCACCGTCTCAAAATGAATGCTAACATTGCATTTGCCTCTATTCTTCCTACCAAATTACATAACCACTTATTTTCCCACATTGTATTCCAGCTGCCACTTCTTTGCCCACTCTCCCAGCCTGTCCAAATCTTTCTGCAGCCTTCCTGCTTCCTCAACAAGCCCTGTCCGTTCCAGTATCTTTGTGTCTTTTGCAAACTGAGCAACACCGCCCTCAGTTCCTTTGCCCAGGTCATTAATATATAATGTGAATTGTTGTGGTCTCAAGACAGACCCCTGCTGAAATCCACTAGTCACTGGCTGCCATCCTGAAAAAGACCTCTTTAAACCCACTGTCTGCCTTTTCTGCCAGTCATTCCTCTATCCATGACAGTACCTTGCCCCTAATACCATAGGCTGTTATTTTATTTCACAGCCTCAAATGCAACACCTTGTCAAAGGCCTTCTGGAAATCCAAATAGATCTCATCCAATGTCTCTTTGTCTAACTTGCTCATTACTTCCTCAAAGAATCCTAACAGCTTTGTCGGGCATTATCTCCCCTTGACGAAGCTGTGCTGACTCAGCCCTATCATACCATGCACTTCCAAGTACTCTGCAATCTCACCCTTAATAAAGGACTCTAAAATCTTACCGAGGTCAGGCTAACTGGCCTATTGTTTCCTGTCTTCTGCCTCCGTCCTGTCTCAAACAAGGATGTTAACATTTGCTATTTTCCAGTGTTCTGAGACCCTCCCTGTCTCCAGGGATCTGAAAGATCACCACAAATGCCTCTACAATCTCCTCAGCTATCTCCTTCAGAACTCTGGGGTGTTGTCCATCTGGTCCGGGTGATTTATCCACCTTCAGACCTTTCAGCTTTCTCAGCACTTGCTGCATAGTGATGGCCACTCCACTCACCTCTGCCCCGACTCTCTTGAAGCTCTGGTATGCTGACGCTGCTGCTGCCTTCCACCATAAAGACTGATGCAAAGTATCTTTTCAGTTCTTCTGCCATTTCTTTGTTCCCCATTACTACTTCTTCAGTCTCATTTTCCAGCAGTCCAGTGTCCACTTTTGCCTCTCTCTTACCTTCTCAAAAACAGTTGCAATCTTCTTTTGTATTCTAGATGGCTTACCCTCATATTTCATCTTCTCCCCACTTATTGCGTTTTTTTTTGGTTATCCAGTGCTGGTTTTTAAAGGCTTCCCAATCCTCTGGCTTCTACTAATCACTTCTCACTTTGGTTGAGAGAAGGCCAGGACTGGCTGCTCAACGTTCCAGGGTTCCGTTGTTTTAGACAAGATAGAGAGGAAGGTAGAAGAGGTGGAGGAGTTACGTTATTAATCAGGGAGAATATTACATTCTATAGATACATTAAAAACAAAAGGATAACTAGGGAGAAGGTAGGACCACTCAAGGATGAAGGAGGGAACTTGTGCTTGGAGGCAGAGAATGTGGTTGAGATCCTAAATGAGTACTTTGCATGGGTATTCACCAAGGAAAAGGATATGGAGGATAGTGAGATTTGTGTGGAGCATGCTAACATGCTCGGGCACTTTGAGATAAAGAAATAAGTGGTGTTAGGTCTCTTGAAGAGCACTAAAGTGACTAAGTTCCCAGGGCCTGATGGTATTTGCCCCAGGTTATTGAGAAAGGCAAGAGAGGAGATTGCTGGGACCTTGACCAAGATCTTTGTATCCTCGCTGGCCACTAGAAAGGTCCCAGAGGACTGGCGAGTAGCTAATGTTGTTCCTCTGTTCAAGAAGGGAAATACGGATAATCCAGGAAACTACAGACCAGTGAGTGGTTGGGAAGCTATTGGAGGGAATCCTTAGGGATGGAATTTATGCACATTTGGAAAAGCATGGCCTAATTAGGGACAGTCAGCATTGCTTTGTGCAGGGCAGGTGATGTCTTACAAAACTGATTGAATTTTTCCAGGAGGTGACGAAGGTGATCAATGAGGGTAGAGCAGTGGATGTTGCCTACAAGAATTTTAGTAAGGCTTTCGAATACGTTCTTAATGGTAGGCTCATCCAGAAGATTAAGATGCATGGGATCCACGGTGACTTGGCTGCTTGGATTCAGAATTGGCTTGGCCATAGAAAGCAAAGGGTGGTGGTGGAAGGGTGTTTTTCTGGCTAGAGGTCTGTGACTAGTGGTCTGCAAGGATCCACACAGGGACCTCTGCTGTTTGTGATATTTATAAAGACTTGGATGAAAATGTAGGTGGGTGGTTTAGTAAGTTTGCAGATAATACAAAGATCGGTGATATTGTGGATAGCGTAGAAGGTTTTCAAATGGTACAGAAAGATATAGAACAGTTACAGATATGGGTGGAGAAATGGCAGATGGAGTTTAAGACAGGTAAGTGTGAGGTATCTGCACTTTGGGAGATCAAATGTTAAGGAAAAGTATACAGTTAATGGCGGGACTCTGAACAGCATTGATGTACAAAGGGTTCTTAGGGTTTAAATCCCTAGCTCCCTGAAAGTGGTCACGTGAGTAGATAGGGTGGTAAAGAAGGCGTTTGGCATGCTTCCCTTTATTGGTCGGGGAATTGAGTACAAGAGTCAGGATGTCACGTTGCAGCTTTATATGACTTTGTTTAGACCACGCTGAGAATATTGTGTTTAATTCTGGTCACACATTACAAGAAGAATGTGGAGGCTTTGGAGAAGCTGCAGAAGAGGTTTACCAGGATGCTGCCTGGATTAGAGGGTGTGAGCTATAAGGAGGCTAGAAAAACTCTGGTTGTTTTCTCTGGAGCAGCACAGGCTGGGGGGAGACTTGATAGAAGTCTATAAAATTATGACATGCACAGATAGGATTGACGGTCAGAACGTTTTTCCCAGAGTTGAAATGTTTAATACTAGAGGGCATGCATTTAAAATTGGAGAGCGAAAATTCAAAGGAGATGTGAGAGGCAAGTGTTTTTATACAGAGGATCGTTGGAGTCTGGAACACACTGCTGGTGGAGGCATTTAGAATAAGGGCATTTAAGGGACTTTCAGATAAGCATATGAGTATGCAAGGAATGGAGGGATATGGACAAAGGGCAGGCAGAAGGGATTGGCGTCATGTTCAGTACAAGATCATGGGCACAACATTCCTGTGCTGTACAGGTCTATGTTCTATGTAATCTTCACCACATAGTATATATTTTTTTCCTTTTGCTTTTACACAGTCCATGACTTCCCTTGTCAGTCATGGTTGCATCATCCTCCCCTTAGTATATTTCTTCTTTCTTGGGATGAATTTCTGGTGGGCATCCCGAATTACCCCCAGAAACTCCTGCCATTGCTGCTCCACCATCCTCCCTGCTAGGCTCCCCCTTCCAATCAACTGTGGCCAGCACTTCCCTCGGGTCTTTGGAGTTACCTTACCAATTGTAATGCCGTTACATCTGATTCCAGCTTGTCCCTTTCAAATGACTTCTGTCTGTGAATTCTCTCATATTATGGTCACTACCCTGAGGGGCGCCTACATCTTCAGCTCCCTAATCATGCCTATCTTATTACACATCACCAAATCCTGAATAGCCTGTCCCCTATTCGACTCTATCACAAGCTGGTCCAACTTGTGCCATAGAAGCCCTACAGTATGGAAACAGGCCCTTTGGCCCAACAAGTCCACATCGACTCTCAGAGCATCCCACTCAGATCCATCCTCCTATAACCCACCTAATTCTACACATCCCTGAACACTTTGGGCAATTTGGCATCCACCCAGCCTGCACATCTTTGGACTGTGGGAGGAAACTGGAGTACCCAGAGGAAACCTGCTCAGACATGGGGAGAATATGCAAACTCCACACAGTCGCCCGAGATTGGAATTGAACCCGGGTCTCTGGCACTGTGAGGCAGCAGTGCTAACCACTGAGCCACCGGGCCGCCCTCAAGCCTTTGTAGATGGTGGACAGGCTTTGGAGAGTCCGGAGCTGACTTACTCACTGCAGTATTCCTAGCTTCTGACCTGCTCCTGTAGACACTGTATTTATAGTCCAGTTGAGTTTCTAATGGACCGAATGCCCTCCTCCTGCACCATGATCATTCCGATGAATGACAGAAATGAGGTTGGATCAGTATTCTGGAACTTTATTGGATTACTTCTGGGAATTTGCGGGGCATTGATGCCAAATTAGGTCTGAAGATTAGGATGAGGCTATTCATTCCATCGAATGTCCTCCATGATTCAGTTATGTCACGGCGGATGTACATCTCAACTCCATGTCTTGTGTCCCACAAAAAATGTTTTTCCCCCAGAATTGCTCGAATTGAATGAACCAGCATCCACAGACTTTTAGATGGATAACACTGAAAAACAAGACATTCTACCTTAGATTTTCATCTTACACTCTTACAAACACACACATTAGAAGCTGGAAGAGTCCATTCATCCCCTCGATACTGCTCTGCCATTCAGTACGACCCTGATTGTGGCCCCAATCCTGCACTCCTGCATAACTCCGTGACTTTTAACTGCCTTCTTAGTCAAGAATCTATCTTCTTCTGCCCTAAAGATAGTCAATAAACCTAATCAAGGCCCCTCTCATTGAAAGCTTGTTCAGGCAACACTGTATGGAGAAGTCTTCTGGTCACTTTCCCAGAGGACAATCAGTATCACACTGGATGCACTATGGGGGTGATCCAGGAACAGGAGAGGTGGACTGGGCGTCCTATTCTTCAGCAGGTCTTCCCCCGACTGGAAACCAAAACCTTCGACTGCCTGCAAACACTGTTCAAATAGAACAGCCCTATCACAGAATGACAGAAGTATTGTGCGATTCTGCCCATCCTATCTGCACTGCCTCTCCACATAAGCATCATGCTTTAAAGCCATTCTGTTACCTTTTCCCTGGAGCCCTGAACATTGTTTCCACTTAAATAACGTTTAATGCCCTCTTGAATGCTTTGATTGAGCCTGCCTGTGCCACATTTCCAGGCAGTGTATTCCATAAAACCTAATCAGACAACTTCTTTTCCCCTGGAGGCTGGTGGGGGTCTGGAATGCACTGTGTGGGAGGGGAGTTGAGGTGGGAATTCTCAGAACCTTTTAAAAAGTACTTGGATGAGCACTTGAAATGTCAAAACGTTCAAAGGTTATGGACCTAGTGCTGAAAGGTGGATCTACTGGAGCTTTGCCAGTACAGACTTGATGAGCCAAAGAGCCGCTTCTGTACTGAATGATTCTGTGAGCATGCAGCAAACAAGTCCAGAAATCTGCTGAATTTTCAGTGTGTATCAATAAACCTAATTATCAGCACTCTCTCCGATCACAGAAGCACACCAGACTGTAGACCTGTTGGAACTGGCTGGACAGGTCAATTTGGCTTTTAGCATTGTCATCCCAGACAGTCTCATCTTTTAAATTGGTCACTCAAAATTTTGTGTACCTGTGGTGCTGTCAGTTAAAGCTGCGTTTATGTGGAATTGTAGTGTTCTCAAGGGATTCATCATCTCTCTCTCTCTCCTCTCTCTCTCTCTTTCTCTAATTTGACTGCACTAGAGTCATAGAGTCATACAGCATGGAAACAGGCCCTTTGGCTCAATTCATCCATGCCATTCCTAAACTAATCTAGTCCCACTTGCCTGAATTTGGTCCATATCCCTCTGAACCTTTCCCATCCATGTACCTGTCCAAATGTCTTTTAAATGTTCTAGCTAAGACAATCAATATATTAAGGAAAGGTGTAATAGGGCAAGTACAATGTAGACCAACGTGTGAAACTTTGCTCTAAAATCAACAGTCACAGATCCTGAAGTGTTTCACGAGTTAATGAAACATTTACGAACATGTTTTCTAGCCCAGTAAAACGCTTCCTAAATCCTGTGTGTTTTTGTTTCCCGTTACGATTCCCGGCGAGGCCAATAACTTTTGAAAAACAGATTTGAGTTGCCAGTGACTTACTCAAAGGATCTCACGACGAGATTTTGCCTTGTAAGAATTTTAGTGTGTTATGCCTAAATGGGATAGCATGCTGGAAATCGAGCCCCACTATTCCCAGGGTCATTGCCGAAGATAAAGACTTTCGAAAAATGCACAGAATTTCCCAGTTTACTTGCCTTTTAGACCCAACTTGACAAGAATCAGTTTTCTGAACAAGAATTATGATTTATTACAAGTCATAGGCTCGAGCTGCAGTAGATAATTATGAACTGTCAATGTATAACTCTACTTGTTAAAGCTCAAATCCCCCTATAAAAAAGGTAAAGTCATCATAGCCCCTCATTAGGGAGAGGGTCAGTTGGTGCTAGTTTAATCTGTGGGTCACCACCAGTAATCCCTGTAGTTTAGGCCTTCAGATGAGGGGTGAAATGGAGAAGGAGAGTCCTTCATGGAGAGTGTAATTCTCACATTCTCACAGCCAGTGTGAGAATTAAGCCCACACTGTTAGTGTCACATTGCCAACAGAGCTAACTGACCCCCGAATACACCCACATAAACTCTGCCTTTCTCTCGCACACACGGGAAGGGAATAACCATTATAGATGGAGGCAAAGCCTGGGCAAGCAGTTCAGTGGTGTCTGTTTGCAAGATCATCTTGATCAGAATGCTGCCTCTCAATCTTTCTTCTCTGGATGTTTTCACTTGTTTGCGAGAGGGTCAGGGTGGCCGGATCACACTTATCAAAGGTCTCTGACTTATTTATCAAAAGTCACAGCTCTCAGCAACTGCTGAAGGGAAAAGGAACTGGTTTTCTTCCAGTTTAAAGGTCCCTTTACTGTGGAAAACAGAGCTCTGAAGCTGGTTGAGTTCTGAAGGCTTCTCCCTATCTTGTTCACAGTGTCAAGCCAGCCAGCTACCTGTGAACCAATCACATCATTGTTGGCAGGCAGGGGGCCTTTGTCATCAGTAACAGGTCACTGTTTCACAGACCAATCAGGTACTTGTTGCTGGCTGAATCTCCATTTGTACACGCCTTTCTCCTACGGCAGCTGTGTAAGCAATACCTATAGTGAGTAGCCACTAACTTGCTTTTAAAAAAAGTGCAGTAATCCTTGGTTTTAAAAGAGTTCTTTTCCCATTTCATCCCACAATTTAAAAAATAAAGAAAATTAAAATATGAGCGTTATAACCGTAATAAATATGCTAAAAACAATGCCAACTAGCCCTGACTCGGTAAAGAAAATATAGCATCTCCCCATACCCTCTTTATTTCTGCACAGAAGAAAGCCTACATGCTTTGTTTATACACTACACAGCACTCTTGACAAATTATTGTCTTTACAGGAGCCAGGTAGCAATGACTGCTACCTGCTAACAGGCTCACTCCTTTACATTTTACTGCATTGTACCATCATCCATTGCTTTTTTAATGTCATTTCCCGGTCTTCTGCATCCAAACCACCTTTCCACGGGGCGCTGACCTTGTTCTCGGCGACACCCAAGGTGAATGTTCCAGTTTCCTTCAGGTTCCACTGATCGCACCTCGTGCACCAGAGACTGTGCTCCCAATCCAATTTGGTTGCAAACAGAGAACAGTCTCTTCTGCTGCTGTTTATAGAATCATAGAATGTTACAGTCCAGAAGGAGGCCATTCAACCCATCATGTCTGTTCCGGACCCCAAAAGAGCTATGCAGCTAGTCCCATTCTCCATCCCTATTTCTGTCATTTCTTTCTGCTCCATGTAAGAGCTGGTTCTCGGATTTCAATTGAATCCCCCATCTCAGTCTCTTGGCAACCAGGTAACATCAGTTTATCACTGGGCAGATCTAATAAGGCATTACATGATCCATTTTGTTTTGAATTGAAAGAGACGGTTTAGAACATAACCATCTTTCTAAAACCTCACCCCCAAAAGCAGACTTTTCCCGAGAAAGCCAGGAGGCAGGTGAGGGACATGTTGGAGGTAACATTTAGGAAACTCCCAGTGTTAGCTTTTGACAATCTGAGGAGAATGGGAAGAAGGGACTTTCAGAATCTGGAGGGAAGGCTAAACTGACAAAATTCTATCTCCAGTCCAGCGGGTTAGACATAGATAGAGGAGACCACCTGTTTGGTCACTGCAGACCCAGGGGATATTTACCCACTTACCCCCTGTCTTTAGCATATATACCACCTTTTCCTAGCTACCAATCAGTTCCCAAGGGTTGAAACATTAACTCTGCTTTCTCTCCACGGATAATGCCAGCCCTGCTGAGTTTCTCCAGCATTTTCTATTTTTGTGACATAAATGAGATCCCTGATCCTAAGATTAAGGCTGAGATGAGTGAAAATATCTTCATTGACAGGATGGGGAGTCTGTGGAATTTTCTGCCCAGAGGATGGTGGAAGCTCAACATTGTGTGTGTTCAAGATACAAATTGATAGGCTTCTGGAGACCAAAGGGAAATGGAGGTTATGTGGGAAAATGTCAGTAGGCATGGTGAACTAACCATAGCCCAGAATGGTGAGGTAGGTTGATGGGATGAATGGCCTACTCCTGTTCTCTGTCAGAGTGGAAGAATGTGCAAGACATCTTTATTAGTACTTTGTGTGTGAGTGAGCGTGTGTGTCTGTGTCTGTGTCTGTGTCTGTGTCTGTGTGTGTGTATCGGTGTGTGTCTGTGGGTGAGTGTGTTGGGCAGAGTAAGGGACGGTGTGCAGAATAGTGTCAGTAAAAGGGAGCACATGAGACAAGGTATCTATTTTCCCTGCATGAACAGAACCAAAGTCTTTGCCAAAAATAAACCTTTCTAAGACAGGCCCTTCCTTTTGATGAATCATCTGTTTCTCAGTTTGTGCCTGTTTATCACCATTGAATTTAATATTTGCCCTCCCACAGATAATGCAAGCCGACGAAGCTTTAAACAGAGTGTTAAGCAAGGATGGGCATATATTGGTCGGAAAATGGTAAGTCAATGATAGTATGAAAGGAATTTGTTTACACCAGCTCGCTGGATGATCCCAGAGAGTTGTGTTGATGGGATCACTAGGGATCGGACTCAAATTGGTAAAAGGATGATTGGCCATGGGCTGGAGAGAGGGTCTTAAAGGAAGACAGAGAGAGGAAGTGGTAGATGGCCAAAGAGACTTGTTTGGCCCTGGGGTTGGAGGTTGTATTGTAGAGGAAGTTCCAAAGCTCAGGACCTGGCATAACCACCAACAGGCAAATGATTGAAATTAAGAGTAGTGGTAAATTAGACAGAGTGTGGAAGCCTCTGAAGGCTTTGGAGCTGGTGAAGACTGGAGATGAGAGTGTGACGCTCTGGAGAAATCAGAACAGAGGAGAGACCAACTAGAGAAATTAGTTTGAAAGCTAAAAATGCAGGTGTGACAAATATTTGTCAGGGACATGTGGTGCAGTGGTAGTGTCTCTGTGCCTGGTGGATCTGATTCATTGCCTATCCCAACAACTTGGTTTCCTTTAGGAAAATGAGCCAATCCTATGACATTGCTGTCAATTTTTCAGCAGTACCTGCTATTATTCTCATTTGCATTTAATAGAAATAAACTCTCAGATGCCACCAGTCTGTGTTAAATATTTACACCTGGCTCCTAATAACATGCTGGAAGCGAAGTAAAAGTCATCAAGTGTTGTATTTGACTGCGGCCCAAAACGTGACAGTGAAGGAACAGCGATATTTTTCCAAGGTGGGATGATGAGTGGCTTGGAGAGGACCTTGCACGGGGTGGTGACCTTATCCTTCCGGATGGGATCAATTGTGAGTTTGGAAGGTGCTGGTGGAGGTACCTTGGTGAGTTACCGCAGTGCATTTTGTAGACGGCACACAATGCTACAGTGATGCTTAGAAGGTAGGAGGGGTGAGGGATGAGGTGGTGGAGGGAGTGTTTTTTCGGATTGTTGTTTGCTCTGTGCTGATCCAAGTGAAAACAGAAACAGAACTAGACCATTCAGCCCCTCGAGCCTGCTAAATTATTCAGTATGGTCACGGCTTTTCAGATTGTGACTATAACTCTTAACCTAACATTGAATATATTGAGATAAAAAGGTACTGCAGATGCTGGAGAATCCGAGATAACAAGGTGTGGGGCTGGATGAACACAGCAGGCCAAGCAGCATCATAGGAGCAGGAAAGCTTGACGTTTCGGGCCTCTGATGAAGGGTCTAGGCCCAAAAC
>JAHRHZ010000034.1:4946831-4983712 GCA_024137785.1 Ginglymostoma cirratum | reverse complement strand
CCTTGTTATATTGAATGTATTGAACAACCCAGCTTCCACTGCTCACTGGTTTCCAAAGACCAGTAACACTCTGAGAGAAGAAATTCCTCCTCATCTCCATCTTAAGTGGGAGCTCCCTCCTTTTAACTGTCCCCACAAGTTGCAGATTCCCCCCACATGGGGAAATCGTCCTCTCTGCACCTACGCTGTCAAAGCCCCTCAGAAAGGTGTCTGTCTCAGTAAGTTCACCTGTCATTCTTATAAACTCCGGTGGGTATAGGCCAGACTTGGTTCTGTCTTCTAGGCCATTGTTGAGATCACCTCTCGAATAATCTGTGCAGTTTTGGTCTCCTTTTTCAGGGAAGGTGCAAATTAGTCTGGTGGCAGTTCAGAGGAAGTTCCCTGGATTAAAACCTGGAATGAGGGAGTCGTTTTATGAAGACAGGCTGGACTTGTTTTTATTAGAGTTCCGCAGAGCAGGGTGTGATTTAACTGAGGTAAATAAGATCCGGATTAGGGTACTGTTTTAAAATTAGATCTTCTAGGACAGAGGTGAGGAGAAATTTTCTCTCGGAGGCTTGTACAACTATAAAATTCTATACCTCAAAACAGCCAGTGCTGGAGGGTTTGAGCTGTAGGAAGAGGCTGAATAGACTGGATCTATTTTCTCTGGAGTGTTGGAGGCTGAAGGGTGACCTTATAGAGGTTTATAAAATCATGAGGGACATGGATTGGGTGAATAACCAAGGTCTTTTCCCCCAGGGTGGTGGAGTCCAAAACTAGAGGGCATGGGTTTAAGGTGAGAGAGGAAAGATATAAAAGAAACCTGAGGGGAAACATTTTCACGCAGAGGGTATTGCGTGTATGGAATGAGCTGTCAGAGGAAGTCGTGGAGGCTGGTACAATTACATTTTTAAAAATTCATTCACAGTATGAGGGTGTATCTGGCTAGGCCAGTATTTATTGCCCATCCCTAAATGGCCCAGAGGGCAGTTAAGAGTCAACCACATTTTTAGAATCATTAGGGAAGGAAACTGCCATCTTTACCTGGTCTGGCCTACATGTGACTCCAGACCCACAGCAATGTGGTTGACTCTGAACTGCCTCCTGCGCATTTAGGGATGGACAATAAATGCTGCCTGGCCAGTGATGCCCTCATCCTGTGAATGAATTTAAAAAAATTGCTGTGGGTCTGGAGTCACATGTAGGCCAGACCAGGTAAAGATGAAAGCTTCCTTCCCTAAAGGACATTATTGAACTAGATGGGTTTTTCCCAACAATCTGGATATTTATTGAATTCAAATTCCACCATCTGCCATGGCAGGATTTGAACCTGGGTCCTCAGAACATTTCCTTAACAGTCCAATGATAATATCCCGAGGCCATTGACTTTAAAAGGCATCTGAATGGGTATATCAAAAGTCAGGGTTTAGAGCTATTTGGAAAATGGGACTAGATTAATTTAGGAAAATAGTTGGCGTGAATGAGTTGGACCAAGGGGTCTGTTTCTGTGCTGTACAACTCTGTGACTCTATGACAGCGGGGACACGTCGCTGAATATTTTTAAGGTGGAGGTAGGGTCTTGTTCAGCAACAGAATCATAGTTTGAGGCTAAAAGGGAACGTGGTATCTGAAAGACAAAGAGATTCGCCTTGATTGAATGTTAGAGCAGGCTTGAGGGGCTGAATGGTCTACATATGTTTGATGTGGTTTCCTGAGACTTGCTCAGCCATTAGAAAAGATTGGGCAGACCAAAACAAAACCAATGAGTGCTACAGGGACAGTGGGAACCTGCTGTGAGGTGCAGGCTACTCCTGGAGTTAAACTAAAACAAACAAGACCTTGCTCGCTTTTAATGCCTTCGGACCATTTATATCCTGTCAGCCCTCAGATGGGGAGGAGGGGAGAGGGTGCTCTGATGAAGCTCATGATAAGCTCATCAGCTCTGATGAAGAGTCATCTGGATTCAAGACATTACCTTGCAGTCTCTCTCTCTCTCCCCCTCTCCCCCCATGGATGCTGTCTGACCCACTGTGATTTCCAGCATTTTTTGTTTTTAGTTCAGATTCAAGCATCTACAGTAATTTGCTTCCACAAAGTTATGCTGAACTTTTATTTATCCTATTTAAGGCACCAACGAGGTTATTTCATAGGTTCTGATCAGCTCACTTTATATAATATCTCTGAGAAGACACAGAGAGAGATTTACCACGATGGTTCCAGGGCTGACCATATCTTGGAACAAGGCTAGGCTGATGAAAATGAGGTGGATCTCCTTGGAGTTAAGAATCCTAGAATCCCTACAGTGTGGAAACAGGCCATTCGGCCCCAACAAGTCCACACCGCCCCTCCGAAGAGCATCACACCCAGCCCCATTCCCCTACTCCTGCATTCCCCATGTCTAACCCACCTACACTAAACATCCCTGGACACTATGGGCAACTTAGCCTGGTCAATCCACCTACCCTGCACATCTTTGGACCGTGGGAGGAAACCGGAGGAAACCCACTCAGATATGGGGGGAATGTGCAAACTCCACACAGACTGTCGCCCAAGAATGGGATTGAACCCGGGTCCCTGGCGCTGTGAGGCAGCAGTGCTAACCACTGTGCCACCCAAAAGGAGGTCAAGGGGGGAATTGGATAAGAGTCATACAAGATTATAACTGCTTTTATTCAGAGAGAGGTGATGACCTGAAACTGTCTGCCCACTGTGGGGGGCAATCGGTGATCGGATAGGCAGCTGAATAATAAACCTGTAGGAGCATGGGGATTGGGGGCACTCATGTAATGTGATGAAGTGACTGAAGGGTTAAGGTGATGGACCGCGATGCAAACGTGGCTTTGAATCCCACTCTCGCCATCCTTTCCATAAATGCTGACTGTTCTGTCGTCCTTTACACTTGGGGCGCTTGTGGCGCAATGGTAATGTTCCCACCTCTGAGCCAGGAAGCCCAGGTTCAAGCCCTGCCTGCTCCTGCTCCTGCTCCAGCTCCAGAGGTGTGTAAAAACATCACTGAGCAGGTTGACCTAGATTACTGAGTGCCTATATTCAGATATTCTCATTGCTTCTGTGTTACTTAGTACTCCATAAAGAGACTGTGCATCAATTAGGAGTAACAGTAAATGGAGGAGGTAGGGGGGACTCCTTGGGCAGGGATGATGTTGGTATGTTAATTGTGTTCAATTGCATGCAGGTGAAAATGAAGAGAGATATGGAATAAATACTAGTGTAGACCTAATGAAAACCGAAAGAACTGCGGATGCTGTAAATCGGGAACAAAAACAAAGTTGCTGGAAAAGCTCAGCAGGTCTGGCAGCATCTGTGAAGGAGAAAACAGAGTTAATGTTTCGGGTCCGGTGACCCTTCCTCAGGAAGTATAGACCTGTTGGGCTGAATGGCCTCTTTCTGTATTGTGCGGTCCACATTACCAAGCCTTGTATCCTTCTGTCTCTGAGCCGAGAGGACTCCTCCTGAGCCACGGATAGGGTCTTGAAGAGCCAGGCCAGTATGAGTTCCCTTTGTTTTTTTTTGCAGGACGTTGCTGACTTTGAGTGGGTTATGTGGTTCACCAAGTTTCGAAACTACATTCTTTTCGCCTTATCTGGCCATGTTCTGTTTGGTAAAGCTATTTCCATGGCAGTTCCTCAGGTGGGTGCCACTTCCATTCTGCCTGTTAACGTTATTGTTTCTTCCTTGGAATATGCAGTAGATCGAAGGGACAGTATTTATTGAGACATCCTAGAACTAACTCAGATGGTGTGGGATCAAGCTGGCTGTGGGATTTTGTAACTGGGCAACGTGATTAGAACGTGATTGGTAAGTGAAATCTTCGGGAGATGATGGTTGGAAGCTGTGTCCAGCACAGTGGCTGGTCCATGTGAAATCGGACCCTCTGAGTAACAGAGGGTGCAACGTTATGTGGCTGCAGGCGGTTGGCATTGTGATTCTTCACCCCCCTCTCCCCAGAGCCTAGGCATTGGGTCATGACCATCATACAAACAGGGAGCAGGAGTAGGCCACTCATCCTTCCAAGCCTGCCCCATGTTAATCTTCCACATGCTTTGCAATCGAGAGTCTCTCCACAATGGAGCATCTGAATGATCAGTAGGAGCTAGGTGAAGGCAGGAAGAGGTGATGCAGGCAGCATGGGCAGCAGTGTGAGGTTGAGGTGAAGAATCAGGTGTGGGTCCTGAGTGACAGCGAATGCTGCCAGTTTAAGCAGGGGTCCTGGATGGACATTGGCAGCCTGAGGGGTTGGCAGAGCCCTATGAAGACACTCCCACCCATGTACTAGACCTTTTCCAGCTCTGCCACATCCAGACTCCAGGAATTTTTTTTTATTCATTCACGGGATGTGGGCATCTCTGGCTAGGCCAGCATTTCATAGAATCATAGAACCCCTATAGTGTGGAAACAGGTCCTTCAGCCCAACAAGTCCACACCAAACATCAGAGCATCCCACCCAGACCCATCCCCCTATAACACAGCTAATCTACACCACCCTGAACACTATGGGCAATTTAGCATGGCCAATCCACCTAACCTGCACATCTTTGGACTGTGGGAGGAAACCGGAGCACCCAGAGGGGACCCATGCAGACACAGGGAGAATGTGCAAACTCCACACAGACAGTCACCCGAGGGTGGAATTGAATCCGGGTCCCTGGTGCTGTGAGGCAGCAGTGCTAACCACTGAGCCACCGTGCTGCCCTATTTATTGCCCATCCCTAGTTGCCCAGAGGGCAGTTAAGAGTTGACCACATTGCTGTTGGTCTGGATTCACACATAGGCCCAGACCATGGTAAGGATGGCAATTTATTTCCCTGAAGTGAACCAGATGGTTCTATAACAGTAAACAACAGATTCACGGTCATCATTAGACTCTTAATTCCAGATTTGTTAATGAATTCAAGTTCCACCATCTGCTGTGGCAGGATTCAGACCCGAGTCCCCAGAACATTTGCTGAATTTCTGGATTAATAGTCTGATCATACCACACAGCCATTGCCTCCTCATTTGACCCTTCTGAGGGTGGAGGGTGGTCACTGAGGAGTCTCATGCGCCCACACTCCCAGGACGATGCCATCTGTCCTTCTGCCCAACTACCACCTCACCAGCCTGCAAATCTCTGTGCACCAAGATGTTGTTTCCAGGAGTTTCTACTGTGACCAGTTCCTGGTTCCATCTTCCCTCCAACAGGCAGCCTGCTTGTGCCTGTATCCTTTTGCTGTGGATTAGCTCAGCTGGCTGGATGACTGGTTTACAATGCAGAGTGATGCCAACAGCATGGGTTCAATTCCTGCATTGGCTGAGGTTACTGTGAAGGGCTTTCTATCTCAACCTCTCATCTTGCTTGAGGCTCATCGCCCCTCAGGTCAAACCAGCACCAGTCATATCTCTCTAATGAGAAGGTGGTCCTCTGGGACTATAGTGACTTGACCTTCACTTTTACTCTACCTTGGGAATGGGGACCAGTGTTGCTACTGCCACCTGCTGTGTTCAGACCAGGCTGACAGGTTTTGCGAAATGGAGACCAGTGCTGGAGACACGGAGTCTTACTCTGAAATCGTGCCAGTGATGTTACTGGACAGCTGTTGCTTATTGCCCACTTCGGTCTGATGTGACACTAATCCCCCAGACTTGGGGGTGGGTAGGGGGGCGGAGGTGGGGAAAGGTGCGTCCCAAGCTCTGCTTGTGTCTGCTTTTTCCAAAAGCGTGGCTTTACAAAAGGGACGGAGATTTAATAACATCTACCAGCTGTGTATTCTCACGGGTTTGGTCTGGTCACAGGGTTATTGATACGCGAAATGTAGGTTTTTCTGCCCAGTTCCCAAGGTATTGCTCAGATTATCAAAAATATTCTAAGCTAAAACAGCTTGTGCCCCTTGAAAAGTAGCTTATAGGCCACGTCTGTCCAACGATGGCCAGCTGACAGTTGCCAGAATTTGGAGTCAGTGGGACAAATGGCATTGAAATGTAAATTGTAAACTGAAACGCTTCAATAGAAACTGAGGCACTTCACTGAATGATACAGTACAGAAGAAGGCCTTTTGGCCCATAATAGCTGTGCTGGACACAGAAGAATTCGTACACCACACAGCAATGCAACCTATCGGCAGAGGCTGGATTTTGGCAGACAGTATTGAATTGAGGTAATAGCCTTTGGACTGTGATCCTGACTCATGTCTGTTTGCTCATCTTTTCAGTTTGGTTTTTAGTTTATTCTTTCACGCCGACAAGGCAGCATTTACAGTCATAGAGTCATAGTGTAACACAGCATGGATACAGGCCCTTCGGCCCAAACTGGTCCATGCTGATCATGGTGCCTATTCAGCTAGTTCTAATTGCCTGCATTTGGTCCATACCCTTCCCATCCATGTACCTGTCCAAATGTTTTTCAAAGTTGCTATTGCACCTGCCTCAACCACTTTCTCTGGCAGCCTACTGCAAATATGCACCACCCTCTGCGTGAAGAAGTTGCCCCTCAGGTCCTTCTTAAACCTTCCCCCTCTCACCTTAAACCTATCCCATCCCTGGGAAAAAGACTATATGCATTCAGCCTATCTATGCCCCTCATGATTTAATACACCTCAGTAATGTCACCCCTCATTCTCCTACATTCCATGGAATAAAGTCCTACCTTGGCCAACCTCTCCCTATAACTCTAATCTAGCCTACCAGTCCTGGCAACATCCTCATAAATCTTCTTTGCACATTTCCCAGTTTAACTATGTCTTTCCTATAACAGGGTGACCAAAACTATATGCAGTCCTCCAGGTGTGACCTCACCAACGACTTATACAACTGTAACGTAACATCCCAACTCCCATACTCAGTGCCTCGACCAATAAAGGCTAACCTGGTAAATGCCTCTCACCACCCCGTTCCACCTGTGATGCCGCTTTCAATGAACTATGTACTTGCACTCCAACGTCCCTCTATTCCACAACATTCCTTACGATCTTACCATTTACTGTATAAATCCTGTCTTGGTATGGCTTGCTAAAGTGCAAACCGTCACACTTATCTGTATTGAATTGAATTTGCCAATCCTGATGTATGCCTTCTTCTTTTTTCTGACCAAAGCCTCAATATCCCTCGTCAGCCAGGGATCCCTAAACCTGCCAGCTTTTCCTTTCACTGTAACAGAGTCATACAGTCCCTGGATTCTTGATATCACACTTTTAAAAGCCTCCCATTGGCCAGTCATTCCTTCTCCTTCAAACAGACTCACCCTATCAACTGCTGCTAGATCCTGCCTAATGGCCCCAAAATTGGCCCTGCTCCAGTTCAGCACCTCAACCTGTGGACCTGTCCTATTTTTTTCATAACTATGTTAAAACTAAGAGAGTTATGGTCACTGGACCCAAAGTGCTCTCAGACTGACACTTCAGTCACTTGCCTGACCTCGTTTCCTAAGGAGGTCCAGTGTTGCATCCTCCTGAGTAGGGTCCTCCACATATTGATTTCGGAAACATTCTTGGACATAATTGTTTGTTGCCCGTACCTAATTCCCGTTTGAACTGAGTGGCTTCTTTGTCCATTTCAGAGGGCATTAAGAGTCAACCACATTGCTGTGGGTCTGGAGTCACGTGGAGGCCAGACTGGGTAAGGATGCCAGATTTCCATTGCGTGAGGGAAGCAGATAGGTTTTAACAACAACTGGTGATAGTTTTCATGGTCGCTATCACTGAGATTAACTTTAAATTCCAGACTTCATTAATTGAATTTAAATTCCACAAGATGCATTGGTGAGATTTGAACCCACAGCATCTGCATTGCTAATACGGTGACATGACAAATATGCCATCATCCCCCATTGGACGATCTATACCTTTTAACATTGTGAACAGTTATTATATGACCAATGTTCTGTCTTTACACAGCACAGATCCATGTATTTTATGACTTACGGGATACTGGCAGTTCTGGCTACAATGGGTCTCTCATACCTGATGCTGATCCTGGTCCACTGCATTGTGCTGTACAGCGTCGCTTTAGCTAAACAGAAGTGGCTGTGTTTCGCTGCTGGCCTCTGCAGCCTAGCAACATTCAAATTTGAACCCGTGAGTTCTTGGCAGGTAAGAATGTCTCGAATAGGAGCAGGCCCTTGAGCCTGTTCCATTCAATAATGATTTCCCTCTTCCACTTTTCCTTCTGTTCCCTCATCCCTTCATTCACCACGCGATGTTGTAAATAGTTGGTTGAGAGATGGACAGGACTGGCAGCTTAACATTCCAGAGAGGCATGATAGAGAGGGGTAGGAAAGAGTTGGGAGAGTTGTGTTACTGATTAAGGAGAATATCACAGTTCTACTGAGGGAAGACAACTTGGAGGGTTCATCCAGCAAGACTACATGAGTAGACTTTAGGATTAGGAAGGGTTCAGTCACTTTGATGGGATTGTACTACAGGCTTCCCAACGGCCAGCGTGTGATAGAGGGAGAGATATGTGAACAGATTATGGAAAAGTGTAAATGTTGTGGTGAGTGATTTTAACTTCCCCTATACTGATGGGGATGAGTTAGTGCTAGGGCTTGGATGGATTTGGAGGAGAACAGATTTGTTAGGTGTGTCTGGGACAGTTTTCAGAAACTATGTGTAAATAGCCCAACTAGAGAAGGGGCCATCCTAGGCCTGGCTATTGGTGAATGAGCCCAGCCAGATGATTGAAGTTTCAGTGCGGGAGAATTTCAGGAACAGTGATCATAATTCTGTAAGTTTTAAGTTATTTATGGATAAAGATAAAAGTAGCCCTTGGGTGAAAGTACAGGCATTTCTGTTACAACGTGTGTTTCATTAACGCAAATTGGCTGTAAAACAATTGATGAATAGGGGACACTGTTTGGATAATGCAAACTTTCTGCTGTACACATATAGCAATTTCCCTATAATGCGATTTTCTACGGCGATGTTTTATAGTGCAAGGTCACACAAGAACACAACTATCACATTATAGGAGAAATACCTGTATTAAATTGGAGGGGTAGGCTAACTACCATAATATTAGGCAGGAACTGGAGAACCTAGATCGGGGGTGGCACTTTAAGGGTAAATCCGCATCTGGCATGTGGGAATCTTTTAAATGCCAGTTGATCAGAGTTCAGGACCAGAATGTTTCTGTGAAAATGAAGAATAAGGATGGCAAGATTCAGGAACCTTGAATGACAAGAAAAATTGAGAGCTTAGTCGGAAAGAAAAAGGAGGCATATATAAGGTTTAGGAAACTCAAGACAGACAGACCCCTCAAAGAATACAAAGACAGCAAGAAAGAACTCAAACAAGGAATTAGGGCTACAAGGGGCTATGAAATGCCTTTGGTGAATGAGACTAAGGAAAATCCCAAGCTGTTTTATGCATATACAAAGAGCAAGAGGGTAGCTAGGGAAAGGGTAGGTCTACTGAAGGATGAAGAAGGGAATTTATGCGTGGAGCTAGAGGAAGTGGGAGAGGTCCTTAATGAATACTTTATATCTGTATTCATAAAGGGAAAGGACATGACAGATGGTGAGTCTCAGGACTCACATTCTAGGGCATGTCAATAGAAAAAAGAGGTGCTGGGTATTTTGAAAAGCATTAAGGTAGACAGCTCTCCAGGAGCTGATAGGGTCTATCGCAGAATGCAGAGGGAGGCAGGTGAGGAAATTGCTGGGGCTTTGTACAATATCTTTATATCCTTTTTAGTCACTGGAGAGATCCCAGAGGATTGGAGAGTAGCCAACTTTGTTCCCCTTTCTTAAGAAGGGCAACAGGGATAATATAGGAAATTACAGGCTGGTGAGCTATATGTCAGTGGTAGGGAAATTACTGGAGAAAATTCTTGGGGACAGGATTTACTCACATTTGGGAAAAATGTGGATTTATTAGCGATAGGCAACATGGCTTTTTGTGGTGAAGGTCCTGTCTCACAAACTTGATTGAGTTTGTTGAGGAAGTGACAAAGGTGATTGAGGTCAGGGCATTGGATGTTGTCTGTATGGACTTTAACAAGGTCTTTGACTAGGTTCCTTAAGGCAGACTGACACAAAAGGTGAAGTCAAGTGGGGTCTGTGGTGACCTGGTAAGATGGATACAGAACTAGACAGAGAGTAGCAGTGGAAGGGTGCTTTTCTGACTGGAGATCTGTGACCAGCATTAGCTATGAGGAGAGATTGGACCAACTTGATTTGCTTTCACTTGAATGTCAAAAGATGAGAGACACCCTGATAGAGGTTCACAAAATTATGACAGGCATGGGTAGAATGGATAGTTGAAGACCTTTTCCTAGGGTGGAAATGTCAATTACTAGGAGACATAAGTTTAGGGTAAAAGGGGGAAAGTTTAAAGAAGATATGAAGAGAGGTTTTTTACGCAGAGCGTGGTAAGTGCCTGGAAGGCACTGCCAGAGGAGATAGTGGAGGTAGATGCAAAAGCTATGTTTATGAGTCGTCTTGACATATACATGAATAGGCAGGAATAGAGGGATGCAGATCAATTAAATCAGAAGGTCTTTTATTTAGGGCCTGTTCCTGTGCAGAACTTTGAGTTTTTATGACAGTCTGCTAATGAAATGAACAGTTACTTCTCTCTGTTTGTTAATTGAATTTAAATTCTCCCAGCTTCAGTATTTGAACATGAGTCTTTAGAACATTGAGACACAGAATGACCAGTCCAATAGTATTACCACTGTGTGACCATCCCCCTTTATGCTGTCTGCAGATACCCCAACTATCAGTGTCTTTGCCCTCTCATGTTTCTCACGCTCCTACCTTAGAGGCCAGCTCCTGACTGTCTCTGTAATGATGTGTTTCAGTACAATAGGGTTGTTCAGGCTAAAGCTGTGCTGCTTTATGTGTTATGAAAGCAGCCCTCACTGCCTGCCTGAAGAACTTCCAGCAAATTCACCTGCAGAACACATTTCTTCCAGTCCTCCCCTCAAAAGAATATCCAGTGCAATGAAGTACATGTTGTTTTAATGAAGCCTGGAGGGTTGCAATATTGTATTGGGCCAGATCTTTGTAGATCCGCTTTTCGGTTAGCCTCTTTTGGAGATTCCAGTTTTATGTGCAGTTGAACTTTCCCTGTCTGAACTCTTCTCTGGTCCATCTCATCCTAGACTGGGTTTGTAACAGGCACCTTCCAGCTCCATGATGTCCTGTTTTATGGAGGAAGTGGTTTCACCATCATGCGATGTATGAGCTTTGCATTGGAAAACGTTGAGAGGAAAGATGGGAACTACTCGATCCTGGATCTGCTGGTGTACAACTTCTACCTCCCTTTCTTCTTCTTTGGACCGGTAATGACCTTCGATCAGTTCCATGCTCAGGTGAGCTTCGAAACAATGCCCAGGAGATCGAAGAAAGACTCGCATTTATATATTCACCTTCAGGATGTCCGAGAGTGCTTTTACAACCAGTGAAAGATGATAGTCACTATCGTGACTTTCAGGAACAGTAACATCCCAGAGCAGCCAGAATAGTACTGAGATAACCCTGATGTTGGTAGATGGATAAATATTGGCTAGGACGCAATGATAAATCTCTTCTGCTCTATTTAGAAAAAACACCATGGAATCTTTTTAACCCAGGAGAGAGGGAAGAGGGGGTTTTGGATGAATCTCTGATCTAAACAGCGGTATTCTTGGTAGTATGGCACTGCCTTTGTACTGTGTTGGAATGTCTGTGTACAAGATTGTTCAAGACCTGAGATCTATGTTCCCTTTGTAGCTGCTTTTCTGAATGGCCATGAGAATTTGTCAGGGAAGAGATAGGCAGTGCAGCAGCAGCTGTCCCTCTCAGGGACCCCACACAGAACAACAGAAAGGCCACACACAGAAATTAAGGGCAACATTGGTCATGGGTGAGATCCATCAAATGGCATTTGACCCTCTCCAGGGGTTTAAGATACAAGGAAAGATTGAAGAATTTGGGCTTATTCTCCTTGGAGCAGAGAAGATTAAGAGGTGACCTTATGGAGGTGTTCAGAATTATGAATCATTTTGACTGGTTGTTCTGTTTCCACTGTGTTAGTAACTAGAGGTCACAATTTCAAGATTGTCAGCAGTAGAGCTAGGAATGAGATGAGGAGAAACTTCTTTACTCAGAGAGTTTGTTAGGATTTGGAATGCACTTCCTGGAATTGTGGTGGAGGAGGATTCCATAGGAGGCTTCAGAAGAGAGCTGGAGATATATTTGGAAGGGATGAAAGGGCTCAGAGAAAGGGTTGGAGAATGGGACTAGCTGGGTAGCTCTTTCAGAAGGCTGTACAGACACAATGGGTCTGATGGCCTCCTCCTGTACGGTAACACTCTGAGTCTGTAAAAGAATTTCCTATTATAGAAGATTCTCTTACTCTGAACCTTCTGTATCACAGGTGAACCAAGAAAAGCTCGTTCGGAAAGAGAATGAAATGTGGAACATCAGGAAGTATGCCATTGTGCACCTTGCTGTAATAATCCTTGTGGATATCTGCTTCCATTACCTCTACATTCTGACCATCCCTTCGGACCTGAAATTGGTGGCACGCCTTTCTGACTGGGCATTAGGTAAGTCCAGGATTCTCCCTTTAGCCCATTGACTCCCACAGCTCCATTCCCGTGCCCAAACATCTCCTCTTAAATCTTGCTTGACCATTATCCCTGACCTCACTGAGGCTTTAGGCATCCTCACTTCCTTTTCAAATCCTTCCTTGGCTTTCTTTTACGTCGGTCTTGCCCCAGCCCCAAGCTCAACTCCAACTCCATCTCCAACTAGAGGGGGGCATAGCCTCAAAATAAGGAAGAGCTTCTTCTCTCAAAGGGTTGTGAATGTGTGGAATTCTCTGCCCAGCGAAGAAGCTCAGGCTGCCTCATTGAATGTTTTTAAGGAAAGATAGATTTTTGAACAGTAAAGGAATTAAGCGTTATGGTGAGTGGGCAGATAAGTGGACCTGAGTCTATGAAACGATCAGCCATGATCTTACTGAATGGTGAAGCAGGCTCGATGGGCCAGATGGCCTACTCCTGCTCCTATTCCTTATGGTCTTGTGTCATGTTCTCTTCCTGTCAGTTTGTGCTATTGTCTGTATTTCTCCCAGCTTTTACAAGCTGTACCATGGAAACCTGAATTCTCCTCAACCTGAAGCTGCTATTTTTGAAAAGCAAGGTTTAAAAAAAGTTTTTCTGAAGAAGGTTCCAGACCTGAAACGTCAGCTTTCCTGCTCCTCTGATGCTGCTTAGCCCACTGTTCATCCAGCTCTACGCCTTATTATCTTTAAAAAAATTAATTTTCTTTTAAAGAAAGTACACTAGTAATGAAGTCTTCCAGGTTTGTTATTTGTTCATGGGATGTGGGTAATGCTAGCAAGGCTAGCATTTGTTGCCCATTTGTAATTGCCTTCATACTGAGTGGCCATCTCAGGGGACTATTAAGTTGGTGTGGGTCTGGACTCACAAGTAGGCCAGACCAGGTAAGGATGGCAGTTTTTTTTCTTACTGAGCCAAATGGTCTTTTTCTAACAATACCGACAACATTACACTCTTGGTTCCAGATTTTTAAAAATTGAATTCAAATTGCACCTTCTGCTTTGGTGGGATTTGTACCCAGGTCCCCATGACATTACCTGAGTCTGTGGATTTTGTGATAATGCCACCAGGCCATTGCCTCCCCAACCTATTTGGGTAACATTATGAATGCACCTTGCTTGGGGCATCAAATCTGAGCTGGAACTTGAATCCAGTGTTTCTCAATCAGAGGGAGGGATTCTACCCACTCTGCCATGAGCCCACTAATGTAAAGGACACTTTACCAAATAGAAACTCAACCCAGTCTAATAGCACTGAAATATTTTCACTGACAAACGTGCCTTTGCTTTTATCTCCCTCCCTGATTCCATGGAAAAGCTTGTTTGGCTTATTTCAACCTGGTGTACGACTGGATAAAGGCAGCGGTGATGTTTGGAGTGGTCGGAACCGTGGCCAGACTTGACTATCTTGACCCACCCAAACCACCAAAATGCATCACCATGCTGTACGTCTTTGCTGAAACGTAAGTGTCTCTTTTCTTCCTTTTTATTCTGTTTCCTTTTGTCCTTCTAACGGAGAGAAAAAGAGAGCTCTGGGATTACCGCAAAAAAGAACTGATCCCTATAGTTCGCTTGTGTATTTTGCGTCCATTGTGGTAACAATGGAATTTTTCTGCCTGTCAAGCTTTCAGACAGTGACATTACAAGAGGTCAAATTGTGCATATAGGCTGTGGCAGGTCTGCGCTGTGGGCTGTTCATAGAATCCAGGGCAGTACAGCACAGAAGGAGACCCCTCAGTCCATTCAGTTTCTGCTCACTGTTTCAAGGGAACAGTCCAATTTTCTTCCCTGACTTTTCCTCTGTAATCTCTGTAATTTGTTTTTTCTTCAAAGTTTTATCCAAATTGCTTTGAATCTACTAAATCTGCTTCTGTCACCCTATCAGGTGGTGTAGACCTAATTGTAGTTATGCATTATGCAAAGTAGCTTTTCTTCATTCTACTTTATGGTACTTTCGCCAATCATCTTCAATTTGTACACTTGAACCATTTTATTTACCATTTCCAAGTACCTCATGATTGTAAGGACTCCGATCAAATCTTCTGTGAGGCTTTTCTATTTGTGGGAAAACATTTCTTATTCATTCATAGTACATGGCTATCATTACCAAGACCAGAATTTATTACCCAACCCTAATTGCCCTGAAGCAGATGGTCATAACCACACCATGGCTGGAGATTTTTGATCTCTTATCTACCATAGTTGATGTAGTTAGTTAATCATTTTGACATGGTGTGGCAATGGTGTATGTTATTGTCATTTGCAGTTTGGATTTTTAAAAGCAAAACGAGGATGTGTGCTTTCAGTTCTGTGAAGGTAACTTTATTAAGTAGTCAGAAAGTTATTTGGAACAGTGAACAGAAGACAGTTTCCAGGATGACATGGCACTTCAGTTCACTGCCTCATTGGACACCTGTGGTGTTGATGGATGGAATGTTTATACTGCTGAGTTTATGACAGACAGAGAAAATGGATCAGAGACACTAATTTAGTTTTGACTTCAGAATAGGAGAAACAGGTTTTCAGTTCAGTTCAGTTCTTCATAGCAAGAAAAGTCTTAGTTTGTAGAATCTCCAAGTTGTGAAAGTGTTGAGAAGCTGCTAAACTATCAGAACTGAAGATGTTTAGGCCATAAGAATTGGAGAAAAAAGCTCATTCTAGCAAACTTGGAAATAATTTGTTAATCTGTCTTAGCATTTAAAAAGGACAAGTGAAAAGAACCCGTTAGGTAAGTGTTATGGACCAAACCAGACCCCTCAAAATATTCCAAGAAGGTAGCCTTGACCCTAACTTTTTCTTATTTTAAATACAAATATAAAGTGTCTGTTCCTGATGCAATGTGATTGGTCAAAGTACTCAACATATCTTATTTAAACGCTGTAGTTAAAGCCACAGAAAGAGGAATTTAGAATAATTTAACTCTATTGGAAAACTTAACAGAGTAATTGATACAGTGAGTATTTATAATTAACTGCTGTATTCTAGTAACTTCCCATAAACCTATCCCTTAGCAAAAGAAAGAAAAATTTCAGACGCAGATTCTCACATGCAGTTTTCCAATCCAGAAGGGGAAACATCTAGAGAAGATTCAGAGAGAGTAGCAGCCAGGAGACTTCTACTGAAGCTTCCAACTCTTTTGAGACCCCAGTAGCTTCTGCTTAAAGCCAAAGCTAAACTTAAAACCAAAAAAAATCTAAAAAGCCTAGTCTGTAAGAGCTGGCCAAACCTAGGCTGCCTCCATTGTCAAACTTTTCAAAATAATACCCCAAGGCCTCACAAGCTGTTTACTCAAGCGGTCTTCGGTATACTGCTTGTCTCTTGAAAGCCACAGCATCGTCACATAAGGAATTAGAACTGAGATGGGAGTAATATTTCTTTGGGATTTAAGAACCTGTCATTACTGGGAAGCAGGTTGAAATTTTGTTTTAAATAAAAACCGAAAGAACTGCAGATGCTGTAAATCAAGAAGATAAACAGAAATTGCTGGAAAAGCTCAGCAGTTCTGGGTGCATCTGTGAAGAAAAATCAGAGTTAACGTTTCAGATCGAGTGACCCTTCCTCAGAAGTTTTGTTTTGCTATTTACATCAAGATTTTTCTAAACTGGCTTATATATAGCTTTATTTTTTAAAAAATCTATTTATGTAATAAACATGAGTCTTTTCCAGAAAAGAAAATTTACAGCTTCATAAGTATTATGGAGCTTCATTAGTCAACTACAAAAGTTATATGTATGGTCAATGAAATATTATGATTCCAATTGATAATACTGGACATGTTCAATCCCAGAACAAAGGCTAGTTTTGATGCTGATATAGTCTGCATTCTGCTGCAACCACATACATGCTTGGAACAGTCCTGATGATGGGTTCTGACCTGAAACATTGACTGTCCTGCTCTTGTAATGCTGCCTAACCTGCTGTGTTCCTCCAGCTCCACACTGTATTGAATCTGACTCCAGCATCTGCAGTTTTTGCTATCTCCTCTTGCTTAGAACTGATTTATTTTGGTCGCTGTTCCAAAATTGACTTTCTGAACTTTACTTTAAATCAACATAACTGAACTGGCCTACTGCCTCTAATTCTGGATTCGGAACTCAATAATTTATATGCAAAATAGAGCTTTCATCACTCCATGATCTGACTTGTCCAGTGTTGCCATTAGCTGAAGGATTGATTAGAGGTGCCGGTGTTGAACTGGGGTGGAAGAAGTCAGAAATCACACTCCTTCAAGGAGCAGCGCTTCAAAAGCTTGTGATTTCAAATAAACCGTAGGACTATGACCTGGCGTTGTGTGACTTCTGAGCTAAAGAATCTATTCAGGGTTCGGATTCAGGGGCTGGGTGGACAGAATGTTTGTTTGGTGGAAGATGATGACTGATTTGTTAGGAATGTAGACAGACTAGGCCTGGGTAATGATCTGGTCAAGGATCTCTGATGTAAGGAGTTACATACATATATATATAAAAAAAACTCTTGGTGTGTATGTGCTGCTGGCTCCCTAGTTGGGAAGCTGGTGGCAAGCTACTTTCTTGACTGGTTGTAGTCTGCTCGGTGAGTCTCCATGTGCAGTGATGTTAGGGAGGGAGGTCCAACACTCTGTTGCAGCGAATAATGAAAGAACATTACAAGGTGAAATTATCATACCGAATGTGGTTTGGCTTCTTTAGGAAGCACGCTGCAGAATGAGCTGGATAGATTCAGTAATTAGTGATTCATCCGTGTAGTGAAGTAAATGGAGCTTCTGCATCTGTTTACTTTTGTGCTTTCAGGAAGAAGCCCTTAGACCAGTGGAAACTGCTAATTAGGGTCATAGAACCATACAACATGGAAACAGGCCCTTTGGCCCAACTCGTTAATGCCGACCAGGTTTCCTAAACTGAACTAAGGTCTAGGCCCGAAACGTCAGCTTTCCTGCTCCTCTGATGCTGCTTGGCCTGCTGTGTTCATCCAGCTGTACACCTTGTTATCTGAGATTCTCCAGCATCTGCAGTTCCTACTATCTCTAATCCCATGTTCCTGTGTTTGGCCCATATCCCGCTAAACCTTTCCTTTTCATGTACCTGTACAAATGTCTTTTAAATGTTGTAACTATAATTACATGATCTATATTTCAGGCACTTTGACAGAGGGATAAATGACTGGCTGTGCAAGTAAGTAACCAATCTTTGTTTTGATCTGTTTTTATTTGCACCCAGGAGGTGGCAAAGCCACATTGACTGCCCTTCCCTAATTGCCTTGAGAAAGTGGTGGCAGAGTTTCTGATCGTGATGACATCCCTGCGGCGTTTCTTGGCGCAGATTGTCAACAATCATTTCTACGCGACACTCCAGGAGGGATTCCTGGTCTGTTAAGTGCTTCGGGACAGTGTGTGAGGTGGCGAGAGGCGCTATACAAATGCAGGCTCGTTCTTTTTGCGGTGAACATCATTGGTACGGCTCCTCGCTGGAGGTTCATCCAAATGGCGCCCCCTCTGGGTGGGAGGGGAGGGCAAAGACAGGGACGAAGTGGTGGAGATCACAGCACTGCACTGCTCAACTGTGACGCCCCCTCCCCCCACCCCCACCTCCCACCACCACCATCACAACCCTAACCCATACCACCATCTTTATTGGGAGATGGTCAAATGTAAACAGGATAAAGCCTGGCCGTGCAGGGCCTTGCATGTTTGAAGCTGATACTCACAACCAGGAATCTGTGCCCCAGCAAGAGAAAAGATGGCAAGTCTGGATATGAGAGCTACAAAGACAGTGTTCCTTCTTCCCCAGGTACGTCTATGATTACTTGGGAGAAGACCATGACAACATTCTGAAGGAGCTGCTGGCAACAATTTGTACCTTCCTTATCACCACACTCTGGCTCGGCCCGGGGAACGTGGTCTACATCTGGTCCGTGTGTAACTGCTTCGGCCTCAACTTTGAGCTGTGGGTACAAAAGTTCTTCCAGCTGGAACCCTTTGCTTCTATTGAGGTGAGATCCTAAACTTGCAACATTTCCCTTGTTGGTTGACAAAACCCTTTGTAGCTGGGAATTCCTGCACCTCCTGAGCTTGGGAGTTGCATGCACTGAGCTGGTCAGACCTGTCTGTGGCTCAGTTGGTGATGCACATTTCTCTCAAGTCAACAGGTTGAGGGCTCAAGCCCTATCCCAGAATTGGAGTATAAAATCTAAGCCCACAGAACGGTGCATCATTTTCAGAGGTGCTGTCTTTTGGAAGAGACATTAACTCAAATCCCTTTCTGTCATCTTGAGGCAAATACAAGAAACAGGAAAAGGAGAAAACCATTTGGACTATCTAGCCTTCTTTCCCCATTCACAGAAAAAAAATATGCGAGGTGTGGACTCATGGAATTGACAGTACTATATTAACATTGGTAGAGAATTGGTTTGTGGACAGGAAGCAGAGAGAGGGCATAAATAGGGTACATGGTAATTGATGGAGTGCTACAGGGGTCAGTGCTGGGGATTTAGGTATTTTGCAATCCCCATTAATCACTGAGATTAAAAGAGACAATAATGAGTCTACACTTGCTGATAATAAGTGGAGGTAATGGCCTACTGGTATTAACACTGGACTGTTAATCCAGAGACCCAGGTGACCATCTGGGGACCTGTGTTTGAATCCTGCCATAGCAGATGGTGGAATTTGAATTCATTAAAAATCTGGAATTAAGAGTCTAATGAATCCATTATTGTTTTTAGGGGAAAAGCCCATCTGGTTCACTAATATCTTTTAGGAAAAGAAGCTGCCATCGTTATTTGGTCTGGCCTACATATAACTCCAGACCCACAGCAATGTGGTTGACTCTTAACTGCCCTCTGGGCAATAAATGCTGGCCCAGCCTCTGATGCCCACATCCAGTGAATGAATTTTAAAAAATAAAACTAGCTGGAAAAGTAGGCTGTCAGGACGATACAATGGCTGAAAGGATAGACAGGTGACTGGACATCAAGATGGGAGATTGATGACAATGTAGGGAAGTGTGAAATTATTCACTTTTGCTGTAGGAACATGAAAGCAAAATAGTGTATTAAAAGTGTGAAATTTGTAGGTACTGCAAACAATTAGGAATACAAATAGCAGATTGGCCTTAATTGGAGGATCGGTTGGAGTACAGAAATAAAGAGCTCTTGTTGCAATTGTACAGCTGAGATCATATCTAGATGCACAGTTTTGGTTTCCACATTTAAGAAAATATACACTTGCGTCAGAGGTGAATGTTCACTAAATTAATTCCTGGAATGAAGTGGGTGTCCAATCAGGAGATGCCAAAGAAATTGACTCTATCTTCCCTGGAGCTTAGAAGAATGAAGAGTGATCTCATTGAGACCTACAAGATTCTGAAGGGGCATAAAATGTGGTCTCAGAATAAGGAGCTAATCGTTTGGGACTAAGATGAGAAATTGCTTCACCCCCAAGGGTTGTGAATCTTTGGGTTTCTACTCAGGAGATTATGGATGCTCCATTGTTGTATATATTTAAGTCAAGGAGAGAGAGAGATTTTAGGTGTCTTGAGGAATCAAGGGATAAAGAGAGTGGGCAGGGAAGTGGGGTTGAAGCATAATGGGAGAGTAGATTTGATGGGCTGGATAGTCTACTCCTCTTAATGGTTGTGTTCTTTTGAATTTAGGGAGGGCAATAAACACTTGCCAAGCCAGCGACACCCACAGCCCATTAAGGAAAAAAAATGCCATGGTGTTGGAGGAAAGCTATACTGGCATTGGAGGAAGTCCAGAGAAGGTTCACTAGGTTGATATCAGGTATGGAGGGATTGTTTTATGAGGAGAGGTTGAGTAAGTTGGACCTGTGCGCATCGGAATATGGAAGAATGAGAGGTGATCTTAATGAAACATACAAAATTCTTAGGAGACTTTACAGGTAAATGCAGAGAAATTGTTTCCCTTTGTGGGAGAGCCTAGGACCAGAGGGTACAATCTCAGAATGAGGGGTCACAGATAAAGAGGAATCCCTTCTCTGAGGGTAGTGAATCTGTGGAATTCTTTACCACAGAGGGCTGTCGAGTCTGGTTCATTAAGTATATCCAAGGCTGAGATGGACAGATTTTTAATCTGTAAGGGAATTGAGGGTGATGGGAAAAAGGTAGGAGAGTGGAATTGAGGATTATCAGATCAGCCACAATCTCCTTGAATGGCAGAGCAGACTCAATGAGCTGAATGGCCTACTCTAGTCGTACGTCATATCGTCTTGAATGGAAAAGACCCCAAACCTTTCCTTTGGAAAGAGAGGAATGGAAGGCAGAGGGAGAGAATGGCAGTCAAGATAACTTTTTTGGGACATCAAATAAAAAAATGCTTTAGGGGACATTATTTTCACAGTGACATCATTTTATGATGACATCACATCATACAACAGAGAATATCTTGAAGGAAAGCGCAATTTGAATTGTCACTATTTATATTTTTGCTTGAGTTTTGGAGGTTTATTTAAAAATCAAATATTTCTTCTCCAGGTTTGACCTTTGCAATTTAGCTCCATCCAGCCCTGGGCAAGAGTGAAATGTTAGCCATCAGTATACATTTGAGGATCATGTCCCGAACGTACATTATCTTAAAGGATGATGATGTGATGCAGTGGTAATGTCAGTGGATTAGCAATCAGATATTCCAGGCTAATGTTCTAGGGACAAGAGTTTGAATCCCACCATGGCAGATAGTCAAATTCGCATAGAATAAAAATTTGGTAATGAAAATCTAGTCCAATGGTAACTGTGTAACACTTGTTGCAAAAACCCATTCAGTTCACTAATTTCCCTCAGACCAAACGCAGTCGACTGTTTGGCTCCTGGAACCTGCCCTGCCATTCAATAGGTTCATGCTGATCTGACATTCCCCACATCCACTTTCCTGCATTTTCTTCGTAACCTGTGACTGATCAAGAATCTATCTATCTCAGCCTTAAGTATACGCAAGGATCTTACCCCCACAGCTCTCTGTGGCAAGGAGTTTCAAAGACTCTCAACCGTCTGAGAAGAAAATCCTACTCACTTAAGTCTTGTCTTGTCATCCTTTTATTCTGAGACTATGCCCTCTGGTCCTAGACTCTCCCATGAGGGGAAACATCCTCTCGGCATTTACCCTGTCAAGCCCCTTAAGAATCCTATGCATTTCAAGAGATCACCTCTCATTCTTCTAAACTTCAATAAGCAGAGTCCCAAATTGTTCAACCTTTACTCTTAAAAGAATCTCTCCATACCAGGGGGATCATCCCTACAGAACTATCTCTGAACTACCTCTGATGAAATAATATCTTTTCTTAAATAAGGGGACACAGTACTCCAGACGTGATCTCACCAGCACCTTGTACAGATGCAGTTAGACTTCCCTACTCTTATCCTCCAACCCCCTCAAAATAAGGAACAAAAACAAAGTTACTGGAAAAGCTCAGCGGGTCTGGCAACATCTGTGAAGGAGAAAACAGAGTTAACGTTTCAGGTCCAGTGACCCTTCCTCAGCACACCCCTCGAAATAAGATCAGCATTCTATTAGCCTTCCCGCTGCATCTCTGTGCTAGCTCTCTGTGTTCATGTACAAGTTACCCCAAATCCCTTTGTGTTGCAGCTTTCTGCAGATTTTCCCCATTTAAATAATAATCTGTTATTTTGTTATCCCTTCCAAAATTAATAATTTCATATTTTCCCACATTATACTCAATTTGCCAATCTTTTGCACACTTACTTCACCTCTGAATATCTCCCCGTAAATTGTTTGTATCCCCCTCACAATCTGCCTTTCCACCTATTTTTATGTTGTCTGCAAGTTTGACTTCAATACATTCCCTTCCTTTCTCCAAGTCATCAATATATATTGTGAACAGTTGTGGTGCCAGCAGGGATCCCTGTGGAACCCCAACTGTTACAGGGTCACCAACCTGAAAAAGAACCCCTTATCCCAACTCATTATTTCCTGCTGATTAGCCAATGCTTTATTCATGCCACTATACTACCTTCAACACACCTACTACCTTCTGACTTAACCTTTTGTGAGGTATCTTGTCAAATGCCTTCTGGGATTCCAAATATAACACATTTACTGGTTCCCCTCTATCCACTCTGGTTGAGATTGCTACAAAAAAGACTCTAATAAATTAGTCAGACACAAGTTCCCTTTCACGAAGTCATGCTGACTCTGCTTGATTAGATTATGATGTTATACTGTTACTTCCTTAATAACTGATTGCAATACTTTTCCAACAATAGATGTTAGGCTAATTGGCCTATAGTTACCTGCTTTTTGCCTCCCTCCCTCCCTTTTTCAATAGGGGTATCACATTATCAGTTTTCTAATCCTCTGGTATTTCTCCAAAAGCTAACAATTTTTGGAAAATTACAACCAATACATGCACTATCTCTGAAGTTACCTCTTTTAGGATCCCAAGAAGTAAGTCTTCAGGACCAGGATATTTATCTGCCTTTAGCCCCATTAGTTTGTTTAAGACTACCTCTCTACGATGATGATGATATTCTTTAGTATTAACAGAATGTTTAAAGTATCTTCCACGATAAAGGCTGATGCAAAATATCTGTTTAACTCCTCTGCTATTGCCTGGTTCCCCAAAACCATCTCCCCGATTCATTTTCTAAGAGGCCTGTGCTCACTTTGACCTTTTTCTTGCTTTTTATAAACTGACAATAATGAGTTTATTTAAATATATATATTCCTCATTATTTTTGCCCTCATAGTTTACTCGTTCTTTCTTTACTATATTTCTCAGTCCTCCTTTGCTGGATTCTGAATTTAACCCAGTCTTCAGGGCTATCACTGACTTTTGTCTTTTATATGATATTCCCTTCAACTTAATATTCTGCTTACCTTCCTTGCTTAGCCATGGTTGGTTTATCTTTCTTTTAGAATCTTTCCTCCTTACTGTGATGTGTTTTTGCTGAGAGTCATGAACCTCCTTAAATATCTGCCATTGCTTGCTTCCTGTCATTCCTGCTAATCAATGCACCCAGTTCACTTCAGCTAACTCTATCCTCATTTCATTGAAATTCCCTTTATTTAAGTTAAACATAGTTGTTTCTGATCCAAGTTTCTCACTCTTGAACTGAATATTAAATTCTGTCGTGTTATGATTGCTATTTTCTAAGGAATCTTTTGCTCTGAAGTCATTTATTAAACTTGCCTCATTACCAGATCCAAGATACTTGCTCCCTGGTTGATTCCATGATGTGGTGCTCTAGGAAGCCATCCCTATTGCAGACTATGAATTTGTTGTTGTAGCTATCCTTTCCAATCTAATTAACACCATCAACACGAAGACTAACATCCCTCATAATTATTGCTGTATTCTTCCTACATGCTCCTATTATTTGTTGATGTATAGCCTTTTCTACAGAGTGGTTACTGTTTGGGAGTCTACACTATTCCTACCAATGTTTTCTTTCCCTTTCTGTTTTATTACTTCAGCCCAAATAGACTCTATATCATCCGAGCCTCAATCATCCCTTGCAGCTGTCCCTTTTTCATCTCTTATTAATAATACTGCCCCTCCACCTTTTCCACCCCTCCTGTCTCTCCAAAAGTTGAAATGTCCCTCAATGTTAAGTTCCCAGTTTTGATTTCATTGTAACCACATTTCAGTAATGGCTATGAGATCATGTTCCCTTGTCTTGATTTGCGCCATCAGTTGATCTACCTTATTCTGAATGCTTTGTGCATTAAGATACAAAACCTTTAGGTTTGTTTGTTTATCGAATTTCCCTTCACTTCTATGGTTCATTTCTGGTAACAATCAGCCCTGTCACTAACCTGCAATTCTACCTCCTCCTTTACTGTTGATTTTATAATTTCCCAAGCAAATGAACCAATCTATCTGCTAGTTTAAAGTCCTATCCACAGTCCTAGTTATGAAATTCTCCAGGACTGTGGTCCCAACGTGATTCAGGTAGAGCCAGTCCCATTGGAACAGCTCCCTCCTTGCCCAGTACTGGTGCCAATGTCCATGAATTTGAACCCACCTCTCCCACACCAATCTTTCAGCCATGCATTTACTTCTTTAATCTTGTTAATCCTGTGCCAATTAGCTCTTAGTTCAGGTAGAGTTTAGGGAAGGAAATCTGATATCCTTACCTGGTCTGCGACTCCAGACTTTCAATAATATTGTGGTTGGGCTAGGCAAGCATTTATTGCCTGTCCCTAATTGCCTTGGAGAAAGGGGCAGTGAGCCTTCTTGAACAGCCACAGTCTTTGGGATAGCAAGAACTGCAGATGCTGGAATCAGTGATAACACGGTGTGGAGCTGGAGGAACACAGCAGGCCAGGGGAAGAAGGGTCCTGACCCGAAACGTCAGCTCCCCTGCTCCTCTGATGCTGCCTGGCCTGCTGTGTTCCTCCAGCTCCACACCGTGTTATCGCTGATTCCAGCATCTGCAGTTCTTACTATCTCTGAGGACAGAATTCCTGTTGCTCCTGGATTGGAGTCATTGTTTTGGAAACAAGGCTTTTATGAACTGAATTCACATTTCTCTAGCTGCTTTGGTTAGATGTAAACACATGTCACCAGATATTATTAAACTGGAGAGAGTTCAGAAGAGATTTACCAGGATGTTCCCAGGTGTGGAAGATTTGAGTTATGGGGGGAGGCTGGATTGGCTGGGATTTCTTTCACTGGAGAGTAGGAAGTTGAGGGGTAACCTTGTAGAGGTTTATAAAATCATGAGGGGTATAGATAAAGTGAATGGCAGGTGTCATTTCCCTAAGGTGGGGGAGTTCAAGACTAGGGGTAAGAGGAGAAAGATTTAATAAAGACATGAGGGCAATATCTTTACACAGAGTATGGTTCCTGTTTGGAATGAATTTCCTGAGGAAGTGGTGGATGTGGGTACAGTTGCAACGTTTAAAAGATATTTGGAGAAGTACATGAATAAGAGAGGTTTGAACGGATATGGGCCAAGCACAGGCAGGTGGAACTAGTTCTGTTTGGGATTATGGTTGGTTTGGATGGCTGGACCGAAGGGTCTGTTTTCGTGGTGTATGAATCTATGACTCTATTAGCCTGACCCTCCGGTTTAATAGTCCAGTGACATTACCATGATCTCTTCTTTTATAGGTCTGAAGAAGGGTCACTGGATCCGAAACATTAACACTGCTTTCTGTCCACAGATGCCGCCAGACCTGCTGAGGTTTTCCACCAACCTCTGTTTTTGTGTCTGATATCCAACATCCGCAGTTCTTTCAGTATATTTCCACCTTTTTATTGTGTTCCTTTGTTGTGTTACCCTGCCCAGCTGCTATCCCCACCATCTCTGTCAGCCAGAAGGACAATGGTGTGGTTTACATGCTTTTTTTAAAATTTCTTCACAGGCTAACCAAATATCTGAGGCAATGTCCCGACGAATCAGAGGAGTCTTTGGTGCTGCAAACTTCTGGGCCATTATTTTGTACAACGTCCTTTCACTGAACAGTGTTGACTTTGCTCTGTTGGTTACTAGAAGGTTGTTCCTCACTGGTAAGCTTCATCAAAGGCCGTGGAGCTCATTAACAACATTTCAGCAAAGTTGACCTTGGGCAGGTTTACTTCCATCATCATTTCCCACTGTTGCCAGGCATCCACCAATGCCAATCACTGCCTGGGTGCCAGGAAGAAAGGGTCTATGAGTAACATGGGGGCTGCACAGTGGCACACTGGTTAGAACTGATGCCCCACAGCACCAGGGACCCAGGCTCGATTCCAGCCTCTGGCGACTGTCTGTGTGGAGTTTGCACATTCTCCCTGTGTCTGTGTGGGATTCCTCCGGGTGCTCTGGTTTCCTCCCACAGTCCAAAGATATGCTGGCTGGGTGAATTGGCCGTGCTAAACTGCCTGTAGTGTTCAGGGATGTGTAGATTAGGTGGGTTATGGGGGGATGAGTCTGGGTGGGATGCTCTGAGGTTCAGTGTGGACTTGTTGGGCCAAAGGGCCTGTTTCCACACTGTTTCTATGAAACATGAGGATAAATCTGCATTCAATCATTCATCCCTGACCATAGTCCTTGGCTCTGCAGCTCCTAAAAGCACCATGTTTGAACTATGGTTAATAGCTCCTGTAGGTGTAGTAGAGTACTGTACTCAGCTCCCTGTTCCCATTTCCAGTAAGCTGAATAATACAAGTCAAGGATGTTGAGTAATATTGGGCTGTGATGCTCTCCCTAGTTAAATAACCTTCATTATCTAAGTGGAAACAAGAAGAGTGGCAATTTGGACAAAGTAGAGGAGGGAGTTTTTTTTATTCACTTGTGGGATGTGGGCGTTGCTGGCTGACCAGCATTTATTGCCTATCCCTAGTTGACCTCGAGAAGGTGGTGGTGAGCTGCCTTCTTGAACCCCTGCAGTCTACTTGCTATCAATTGACCCACATGCCCTCAGGGAGAGAATTCCAGGATTTTGACCCAGCCATAGTGAAGGAACGGCGATATATTTCCAAGTCAGGATGGCGAGTGGCTTGGAGGGGAACTTGCAGGTGGTGGTGTTCCCATGTATCTGCTGCCGTTGTCCTTCTAGATGGAAGTGGTCGTGGGTTTGGAAGGTGCTGTCTGACGATCTTTGGTGATTTTCTGCAGTGCATTTTGTAGATAGTACACACTGCTGCTACTGAGCGTAAGTGTTGGAGGGACTGGATGCTTGTGGATGTGGTGCCAATCAAGCGGGCTGCTTTGTCCTGGATGGTGTCAAGCTTCTTGAATGTTGTTGGGGCTGCACTCATCCAGGCAAGTGCGGAGTATTCCATCACACTCCTGACTTGTGCCTTGCAGATGGGGGACAAGATTTGGGGAATCAGGAGGTGAGTTACTTGTCACAGTATTCCCAGCTTCTGACCCATTCTTGTGGCGAATCCCGTTGAGTTTCTGGTCAATGGTAACCCCAGGATGTTGATAGTGGGGGATTCAGTGATGATAATGCCATTGAATGACAAGGAATGGTGATTAGATAGTCTCTAATTGGAGTCAGTCATTGCCTGGCATTTGTGTGGCATGAATGTTACTTGCCACTTGCCAGCACAAGCCTGGATATTGTGTTAGTGGCCATGGAACTGGTGGTGATGGGTAGAAGTATTAAAGGAGAATAAGTGAACACATTCTCACACTCTATCCCTTCCATTCTCAATAAATTTTCTTTAAGACGAGCCCTGCTTTATTTGTGAGAGTGACCCTCCTTTCTCTTAAATCAATTCTATTGCCAGTAAAGGCATCTGAGACTGAATGGCCACCTCCTGTGCTGAAGGTGCCATTTCCCAGCCTGAGAACACTCGAAGGAAGTGATTTGACTTGAGCCACTCACAGAGAAGGTTTTTGGTAAAGTGTGATATCGTTGAATCCAGCTCCACTCTCTTGAGAAACTGTTTCTCTCTCTCTCTCTAAATTTCAGGATTCCCCTGGAGCCTGTTGAGTGTTCTTTTTGTGACGTACTGTGGGGTACAGCTGATCAAGGAGAACGAGCGAAGGTTGGCAATGGAAGCTGACAAAGAGAAAGTGGACTAGAGAACTCCCCAAGAGAGGAATGCACATTGATCGAGGAAAGCTCTTGCTGTGAGCAGTTACCAAATTGACCATTTGTCACATGTAGAGAGAGAGTTTCTGATTGCAGGAACAGACAAATTACCTAACTAAATTGTAACAACGTCGAACAGATCAATTCCCCTTCTTCCCTCAACTCCTGCACTGTGTGTAAAGGAGAAAAGACTCCTCTCAGACTGTGAATCTCTTGCTCCAGAGGTTGCTGGAGGAGATCACTTGAGTTTGATTTCCCCCAGTCCACGACTCACCTCATTCAGTCCAACTGCAGCTGATATCCACTTTCCAATCTTCAGAATTGGTGTGAAGGAAACTCTCTCTCAATTCGACTGAAAATTAGGCTGTCTCATCTCTTCCAACGCAGGGGGTTCCCAGAGACGGGCTGGACCCCTAGCGAGGCTGGAAATGCAGACTGGCTCCAGACCCCACCCCACACAGATACACACTCCCACACATGCATGCACACACACAGACACACCCCCCCCCACCCACACACACACACACACCTCCCCACACAGACACATACACACGCCGTCTAATGCACACAATTACTGGGAAGGCCACATGGCGATTTGTGGGTTTTGAGTGATGGAGTCTGCGATAAAAAACACTAACTGAGATCCTGAACAATTATCGTTCATTCATTACTGCTCTGTGAGCTTTCTTCTCCGTCTAAGTATCTGTAAAGCTCGGCACGTTACTTGTCGAAAGTATAATTTATTCTGCTCATTCTTGAAGTTTTTATAACAGAAATCCACTCTGACTCAAGTGTTTGTGAAGGATAAATATAAATAACTAACTGTGAACTCCTGTACACCGACTTCCTGCCTCACTGTTCCTTTAAGCTGCACTGTGTTAATTTATAAGCACTTCACATACACAACAGAAATAAATGTTCAATTGGACTCGTGCCTCAGTTTGATGCTTTGTTTTCTCGAGCCCTGAGGGCTTTCAGCTCCAAACACTTCACTTTTCACTTTAATCTATTACCTCTTTAAAATCTCTGCCCCAGTATTCTCCACTCCCACGCACGCCTCCACACCCCAACCCTCTTTCCTTTCTAATGGTATCAATCACATTTAAAAGATTAGCCAGGCCAATGGGCCGAGGAGTGGCAGATGGAGTTTAATTTAGATAAATGTGAGGTGCTGCATTTTGAAATCAGGGCAGAACTTTAACACTTAATGGTAAGGTTCCAGGGAGTGTTGCTGAACAAAGGGACCTTGGCGTGCAGGTTCATAGTTCCTTGAAAATGGAGTTGCAGGTAGACAGGGGAGTGAAGAAAGCATTTAGTACACTTGCCTTTATGGTCAATGCATTGAGTACAGGAGTTGGGGAATCTTGTTATGGCTGTACAGTACATTGGTTAGGCCACTTTTGGAATACTGTGTTCAATTTTGGTCTCCCTGTTATAGGAGGGATGTTGTTAAACTTGAAAGGGTTCAGAAAAGATTTACAAGAATATTTGAGATAACAAGCATGGGGCTGGATGAACACAGCAGGTCAAGCAGCATCATAGGAGCAGGAATTTGTGCCAGGGTTCGACAGTTTGAGCTGTAGGGAGAGGCTGAATAGGCTGAGGCTGTTTTCCCTGGAGTGTTGCAGGCTGAGAGGGTCCCTTATATCATGAGGGACATAGATAGGGTGAATAGTCAATGTCTTTTCCCCAGGTTAGGGAAGTCTAAAACTAGAGGGGCTTAGGTTTAAGATGAGAGAGGAAAGATTTAAAAGCGACCCAAGGGGTAACTTTTTCACGCAGAAGATGGTGCGTGTATGGAATGAGCTGCCAGATGAAGTGGTGGAGGCTGGTACAATTACAACATTTAAAAGGCATCTGGTTAGGTATATGAATAGGAAGGGGTGAGAGGGATATGGGCCAGATGCTGGTAAATGGGACTATTTTAGAATACCTGGTCGGCGTGGACAAGTTAGGACTGTTTCCACGTTGTACTATGACTCTAAAAGACATTGCTTGAGGCGGTACAGAACCTTTTGTAACCTTAGGATTTGTGCACAGGAAGCTCCTACATAATGCAAGGCAAAACAAATCTGGATTTTTTTTTTGTCTTGCTCTCATCAGGATCAATGCAAGAGTGCCAAATTTCAAATGATTAGAACAATCTCTATTACAGGAGAAAACATAAAGATTGGTTGGCAGGTTAATGTTGGCTAACAAAGGCATTGCCATCAGAGAAAGCAATAGGAAGTTCGAGGAGATAGTGAGGACCGCAGATGCTGGAAGTCAAAGCCAATAAAATGTGGAGCTGGAAGAGCACAGCAGGTCAGGCAACATCAGAGGAGCAGGAAACTTGACGTTTCAGTTCTGGACCCTTCATCAGGACTCTCTGTAAGCTTTAGGTCCTCCAAGCTCTCGGGGAATCCAAAAGAGGTATAAGGCTTGAACATACTCCTTTTGTTTGCTGAGAACAGGACCTGTATCTGAAGGAATGTAACTTATAGCATGAGTAAATGAGCCACATTACTACCTCTAATTTCTCATGTAGTGTAAGATGCTGTGATTGTTTGAAATTTGACATTCTTGCATCTGTCCTGGTGAGTGTAAAAACAAAACCCTTCAGTAACATGCCCAGCTTTCAGCAGGATTTGAGGAGAAATGGCAAGAACATCAGTAAATAGTTAAATGATAAATATTGTGCAGAACTCTTTGTCACGGGACGGGGTGAAAATGGGTCCTCTTGGCTGGGTGCAAAGAAAATAAGACACAAACAAATCTAGCTTGTGGGGGGAGAGCGGAGAATGTAAGAAAATGGAGGTCAGACATCATAAGGTGAAGTAGTAGAATGTAATACTGAGTATTTAATATTCAATATTGTTCAGTGTTAAGTGTTATTCCTCAAGCTTGTGCTGTGCTTCATTGGAACAGTGCAGCAAACCCAGGACAGAAATATGAGCATGGCAGCAGGGTCTTAGTTGTGTCAAGTTTACTTTGCTGTAAGCCGAGAGGACCCATTTCACTCTTCCACACCCTAATTTACACCGATTTAACAACACTGTTTCCCTTTCAGTCCAATTAGCAAACCCTTTTCTTTTTTGGAATGGGCCTCCACCCCATCTGTACACCTTACTCCTCCTCCACCCCGTCAAAGTTATAAAAACCACCATTTCCACAGAAAGGACTGTCTCTGGACTGTTCAAAATGCATATGTTGTAGTTAATGAAAATTGGAAAATGGACATTTGTGTATTGCTGGGTTATGAAAGATTTAACATGTGACTGCTTGAAATGGCTATATCTAAAGGTTAAAGGAGACTATGGTCTATTTATTGTTTACAAAAAGATGAATTGATTTTGGAAAGCAGAATCTGGCAAGGTTTTAGAGAGAGATTATGGTGGAGATTAATTGCTTTCGTTGTTGAGCAAAATGAGCTGAAAACCCCATATTGATCTGTTACCTTTGTCTAACAACAGCCTTTGGACTGAAGTATTGAGTGTTCCTTTCCCCAGTCACACTGAGAAGATATGGGGAATTGCTCGATATGTTTGTAGGAATACAGTTCTGGTTCTCTCAGTCTGTAGGAGAACTCAGAGCCCAGAGCTGAATGCAGCGAACTCTGTATTTTTCTCAGTGAATTAGTTTGGAAAAAAAACTGAAAATTTCAAATATCCAAACTCCTGTTTCTCATCTGAATCTAGACTGAGTTTTTGCATCATTTTGTAACCCTTTAAAACATTCATTCACGGATGTGGGCACCACTGGCCAGGCCAGCATTTATTGTCCATCCCTAATTGCCCAGAGGGTAGTTAAGAGTCAATCACATTGCTGTGGGTCTGGAGTCACATGTAGGCCAGAACAGGTAAGGATGGCAGTTTCCTTCTGTAAAGGACATTAGTGAACTATATGGGTTTTTATAACAATCAACAATGATTTCATGGTCATCGTTAGACTCTTAATTCCAGAGTTTTTAAAACTTTTGAATTCAAGTTTCGTTGTCTGTCATGGTGGGATTCAAACTGAAAGCAATGTGGGCCTGTTGAGAAGAAACTGAAGGAACTGTGAAACCTACCCTTTTTAGTTTGGATACTTGGTCCACAGGATTTTCCTTACTCTTGCACTCATTGTTCTGCGGGTGTATGTGCATGAGAGTGAGTGAGATTAAGGCTGATATAGTTTCATTCACACAGCAGTTTAGTCGATAACCAGTTTGTCACTTGTTTGACGAATACATTTGTCTGCAATAAATGTGCAATTTTTGACTTTATTGACAAACCTAGTGAAACTCTCTTTTGTCTTAGTTATCAGGAATAAAGAGAAACAAACTGACCATATTTTTGAAGATTGAGTTATAGAATGGAATCATAGAATCTCTACTGTGCGGAAAGAGGCCATTTGGCCCATCATGTTTTACACTGATCCTCTGAACATCACCTAAACCCATCCACCTTATCCTACCCCTGTAACTTTGCATTTCCCATGGCTAATCCACCTAGCCTGCACATCTCTGGACACTATGGGGCGACTTAGCACAGCCAATCCCAACAACCAGGGAGAGAATAGACCCCCTTAAAGCTCAATGAGGTCGTAAATGTGTGGAATCACGGGAAATGGGAAAGATACTAAATTAGTATTTCGCAATAGTATTTACCGTGGAGAAAGACATTGAGACTAGGGAACTTGGGGAAATAAATATTGATTTCTTCAAAGCGATTCACATTATAAAACAAAAACTGGAGGTCTTAAAAACAGAAAGGTAGATAAATCTCTGGGAACTGATCAAATGTATCCCAGGACATTATGGAAGAAGCTAGGGAAGAAATTGTGGAGTCCCAGCAGAGATATTTGTATCATCTACAGCTGCAGGTGAGATGCCAGAGCACTCGACGGTGGCTAATGTAATGTCTTTGTTTAAGAAAGGCTGTAAGGAGAAGTGTGGGACCTATAGACCTGTGAGACAAACATTAGTGGTGGGTAAGTTGTTGGAGGGGATTCTAAGAGACAGGATTTATATGCTTTTGGAGAGGCAAGGATTAATTAGGGATAGTCAACATGGCTTTGCGCGTGGGAAATCATGTCTCACTAACTTGATTGAGTCTTTTTGAGGACATGACCAAAAATATAATTGAGGGCAGATTGGTAGACGTTGTCTACGTAAACTTTAGTAAAGGCTTTGACAAGTTTCTGCATGGTTGTCTGATTAGTAAATTTAGATCACATGGGATTAGGGGAGAGCTTGTCAATTGGATACAAAATTTGCTTTATGGTAGGAGACAGAGGGTGGTGGTGTAGCGTTTTTTGGACTGGACCAGCAGTGTTCCACAGGCATTGGTGCTGGGTCCACTTTTGTTGTCATTTATATAAATGGTTTGGATGAGAATTTAGGAGTCATGGTTAGTCAGTTGGTAGATAACGCCAAAATTGATGGTACAGGGGTCAGTGAAGAAGCTTGTCTAAAAGTACAACGGAAGCTTGATCAGCTGGGCCAATGGGCTGAGGAGTGGCAGATGGAGTTTGATTTGGATAAATGCAAGATATTGCAGTTTGGTAAGATGAATAAAGGCAGGACTTATTTAGATAATGTTAGGGCTGTGGGTAGTGTTGTTGATCAGACGGACGCAGGGGTTCCAGTACATAATTCTTTGAAAGTTGCATTGCAGGTGGATAGGGTGGTGAAGAAGGCATTTAGCATGCATACCTTCATCGCTCAGACCATTGAAAATGGGAGTTGGGACGTCATGTTGAGATTGTACAGGACATTGGAAGGATATTATTGAATTGGAGAGGGTTCAGAAAAGACTTACAATGGTGTTGCTGGGTCTGGAGGGTTTGAGTTATAGGGAGAGGCTGGGTAGGCTGGGATTTTTTTCACTGGAGCGTAGAAGGTTGAGGGGTGACCTTATAGAAGTTTATAAAATCATAAGGGGTATAGATAAGGTGAATAGCAAAGATCTTTTCCCTAGAGTGGGGGAGTTCAAACCTAGAGGGCATAATTTTAAGGTGAGAGGGGAAAGATTTAAAAGGAACCTGACAGACGGTTTTTTCACACAGAGGGTGGTTTGTATGTGGAATGAACTGCCAGAGGAAGTGATAGATGCAGGTACAGTTACAATATTTAAACAACACTTGGACAGGTACAAGACTAGGTAAGGTTTACATGAATATGGGCCAAATGCAGGCAAATGGGACTAGTTGAGTTTGGGAAACTTGATCAGCATGGATGAGTTGGACCTAAGGGCCTGTTTCTGTGCTGTATGCCTCTATGACCTTTGCATCTTTGGACTGCGGAAGGAAACCAGAGCACTCAGCAGAAACCCACACAGTTACAGGGAGAACATGGAAAGTCCACACAGTCACCCAAGGCTGGAATCAAACCTGGCTCCCTGGCACTGTGAGGCATAGTGCTAACTAATGAGCCATTGTGCCACTCCAAATTGATTGAATAACAAATTTACACTTTAAGTACCGCTCATAGAGTATCAGGGCTCAATTCCCAGCTCACTCCTTCCACTAACCAGCATTTAACGTATCACACATCTCCAATCATAGTTCGCAGTCTCGTGCTCACACATGGAAACTAATTATGAAGTGAGATAGGTGTTACAGCAGATTACAAATGCCCCAAGGGTAACTGTGTAACAGAGATTTGTGACCCCCAAATCCTATCCCGTGACACCACCTGGGACCCATGAGTGTAACATTTTAACGGTTAAGAATATGTGAGCCATGGGTGAGTCATTTGGATCTGGGCTGGATCCCAGAAACAGAGCATAATCCAAGAGAACAGAGTTACAAAGGCAAGGCAGAGCTAAAAAAAACCGAGGTGACACATTCTCCACGTTACAGTCTAATTTTGGCCAGACACTAAGAATCTTTCATCCTTTTAACCTTTAAAAGAGCCCTTCTGACAGCAGAAGTGGGAATTGGCATTAATGCCAATAAGTGTGGGGTTTGGTCAAATACATATGTACGCATATATATATATCCTGCAAATCAGTCAAGGAGGTTAGAAATCTCAATTTACTTCAGACATATTGGCTTGTCTAACCAGACAATATTGCTGTCAACACTAGGCATGTTGCTGTGGTGACATTTACAATCCCTGAATCAAATGTGTGATATAATTATCAACCAGATTCTGGCAGCCAATGTCTCTTTCACATGTGGACTGAGCTGAGGGCCGTCCTGAAACAAGGCCCCTGGAGCAGGGTTTGTTCCTAATGGGAGAGAGGGGGTATGAAAGACCGTAGAGAGAGCTGGGACCAACTAGAATGTCTGGAGAGTGGTGGGTGAGGGAGGAGGCCTTTGGTGGCAGAAACACCAGGACAAGCTGGATACGGCTCCACCCAACCCAGGAATCTCCCTGCAAGAGAGGAGCAGGCCCCGGGCTGACTCCCCAGGCCCAGACTCTCAGGCGAGGCCAAGGCTCCAGGTCTGTGGATAGGCCCGGGCACCCGAAGGAGGAGAAGTGGCGATCTTGGCACAGCGTGGCTATCTCCTGGTGAGGTTGTCTTGGCCCTGTGTGGCAATCTTGTCCTGGCGCAGAGGTCTCGTCACTGTGTGGAGGTCTTCTTTGTCTCTAGGGATTTCAGCAGCCCAGCATGGAATCTCATCCAGGAGAAGAGTCTCAGCCAGGCATGGCGGTCTTCTTCGGCAGAGGCTTCCGGCCCAGTGTTCCAGCGGCCCGGCGTGGCGGTCTCATCCTCACTGCATCTTCAGAATATTCCACTGTTCCTTGTGGGGAGGTGATGGCCTAATGGTATTATCACTGGACTGTTAACCCAGAAACCAAGATAATGTCCTAGGGACCTGGGTTCACATCCTGCCATGGAATTTGAATTCAATAAGTATCTGGAATTAAGAGTCTAATGATGACCATGAATCTGTGATTGATTGTCAGGGAAAACCCTATCTAGTTCACTGATGTCCTTTAGGGATGGAAACTGCCATCCTTACCTGGTCTGGCCTACATATGACTCCAGACCCACAACAATGTGGTTGACTCTTAACCACCCTCTGGGTAATCAGGGATGGGCAATAAATGCTGCCTGGCCAGCAACAGCCTCATCCTTTGAATGAATAAAAAAAATTGGCTTTTGTTGAGCCCAGGAATCAGTAACCAAACTGTGATGAATTTTGTCTTAATTTTACTTTTTTCTTCTTATTATGTATGACTTCTGACATTGATGTAGGCACTGTGGTGGGGCAACTTATGAAAAATTTCACTTTTTTTAATGTAAAACTATACGTGACAATAAACTTCTATTTTATTATCCTTGAAGCAGCCTGTAGGGGCCGCCAAACAGCATCAGTCATGATCCTTACAGTGTGCCTCACTGGATATTTTCGAACAAGAGCTACGTGCCATAAAAACCTCCCTTTTTGACTGAATATTCAATCACATGCCTTATTATTGCCTCACACGAAAGCAAAATACTACAGAATGTAAGAATCTGAAACAAGGCCAAAAATGAATACTGTAAATATCCAGAAGGAGACAATGGAAATTTTTTTCATTCATTCACGGGATGAGGTTGTCGCTGGGCAGGCCAACATTTATTGCTCATCCCTAATTACCCAGAGGGCAGTTAAGAGTCAACCACATTGCTGTGGGTCTAGAGTCAGATGGAGGTGATACCAGGTAAGGATGGCAGTTTCCTTCCCTAAAGGATATTTGTGAACCAGATGGGTCTTTCCAACAATTGACAATGGATTCATGGTCATCATTAGACTCAATTCCAGATTTTTATTCAATTCAAATTCCACCATCTGCCATGGTTGGATTTGAACCCAAGTCACCAGAACATTGGAGATAACAAGGTGTGGAGCTGGATGAACACAGCAGGCCAAGCAGCATCATAGGAGCAGATGCTATGATGCTGCTTGACCTGCTGTGTTCAT
>JAHRHZ010000034.1:4843451-4946431 GCA_024137785.1 Ginglymostoma cirratum | reverse complement strand
AGGGTTGGAATATAAAAGCAGCGATGTGCTTCTGAGACTTTATAAAGCTCTAGTTAGGCCCCATTTAGAATACTGTGTCCAATTTTGGGCCCCACACCTCAGGAAGGACATACTAGCACTGGAGCGTGTCCAGCGGAGATTCACACGGATGATCCCTGGAATGGTAGGCCTAACATACGATGAACGGCTGAGGATCCTGGGATTGTATTCATTAGAGTTTAGAAGGTTGAGGGGAGATCTAATAGAAACTTACAAGATAATGCATGGCTTAGAAAGGGTGGACGCTGGGAAGTTGTTTCCGTTAGGTGGGGAGACTAGGACCCGTGGGCACAGCCTTAGAATTAGAGGGGGTCAATTTAGAACGGAAATGAGGAGCCATTTCTTCAGCCAGACAGTGGTGGGCCTGTAGAATTCATTGCCACGGAGCGCAGTGGAGGCCGGGACATTAAATGTCTTCAAGGCAGAGATTGATAAATTCTTGATCTCGCAAGGAATCAAGGGCTACAGGTAAGTGGAGTTGAAATGCCCATCAGCCATGATTAAATGGTGGAGTGGACTTGATGGGCCAAATGGCCTTACTTCCACTCCTATGTCTTATGGTCTTATTAGATTCTTAATTCCAGATACTTGTTGGATTCAAATTCCAGTATCTGTCGTGGCTGGATTTGAACCCAGGTCCCCAGAACATTATCTGGGTCTCTGGATTAACAGTCCAGTGATAATACCACTAGGCCATTGCCTTCCCTGGAGAAATACTCAATGGAGGTGAAAACAAGGAGAAGTTACAAATGCCTTTCCAGCACTGCTTGTGAGTCAGGGGTAGCAGGACTACATCCAGTCATCCCAACAACAGCCCCTTCCCCCAAGATGACCTGATTTCCTGGAACAGCTCCTGCTAAATCAGACAGCCCCTCTTCTCATTGAAAAGACCTTTCAGAATTGGAGATTGGAGTCCTCCAGAGATCAGGGATTAGCCTGACCAGGATTGGATCTAGAATCCAATGAGAAAGTTATATCCCCCTGGCTTGGAAAGGTTGAAACATTTGTCCCAGACATGAGTGAGCAGTTACAATCCCATGATGGTAACACACCGGACAAGTCATTTCCCACAGTGAAATCTGTCTTGATAGATCACGAGTTTGTTATTGAATTTCGATTACCATGGCGGTTTGTAAGCAAATGTATTTACACAAGGCTGTCAATGCACTTTCGACAAAAGAACTTTAGTTTATTATAGAAAGAAAAAGAACAGAATATATGTGACAATTTGTAACAATGTTATCATAAACAGCAAGAAAGGTTTACTCTTTTTTTTTCCCAGAAATGTTCTTTCAGCCACTCAATCCCAGTGAAGTATCACTCCTCTTTCATCCTAAAATTTCTTTGTTGATTGAAGAAGGTGCAAAACTTTCATTTTGTCATATTCACCAGGTGTGATCCTTTATGTCTCTCCCTGGGACAGTTAGAAAGAGGCTACCTCACTGATTTTTTTTCTTACAGAACTCTAAGAAAAGCTCTAGGCATTTGCAGGTAATTTGCCTACTTCTAAGCTAATAAACAGCAAATCTGCTGGCATGAACCTTTTTATCTTAACTGAACCTTCTTCTGACCTCTGCCCCTTCCATTTGTCTCTCTTTCTGAGCCATGAATCTTACGAATGAATTTATGAATGCAATGTGCTAGAGGGAGGCAATGACCTAGTGGTAATATCACTGAACCGTTAATCCAGAGACCTAGATAATGTTCTGGGGACCCGGGTTTGAATCCCACCATGGCAGATGGTGGAATTTGAATCCAATAAATATCTGGAATTAACAGTCTAATGATGACCATAAATTCATTCCTGATTGTTGGAGGAAAACCCCATGTGGTTCATTAACGTCCTTTAGGAAAGGAAGCTGCTACCCTTACCTGATCTAGCCTACATGTGACTCCAGACCCACAGCAATGTGGTTGACTCTTAACTGCCTTCTGGGCAATTAGGAATGGGCAATAAATGCTGCCTGGGCAGTGACACCCTCATCCAATGAATAAAGGGGAAAAAAATTTTTGGAATGGCAAACCAGGGTAGGACTTACATATTCAATGTTAGGGCCTTGGGGATTATTATAGAACAAAGAGATCTAGGGGTACAGGTTCATAGCTCCTTGAAAATGGAGTCACAGGTGGTCACGGATTGGTGAAGAAGGATTGCATCATGCTAGCTTTCAGTGGTCAGCGCTTTGAGTATAAGAGTTGGGATGTCCTATTGCAACTGTACAAGATGTTGGTGAAGCCACATTTGAAGTACTGCATGCAGTTCTAGTCACCCTACTATAGAAAGGATATTATTAAACAAGAAAGAGTGCAGAAAAGATTTACTATGATACCACCAGGACTGGAAGGTTTGAGTTATAAGGAGAGGTTGGATAGGCTGGGACTTTTTTCACTGGAGCTTAGAAGACTGAAGGGTGACCTTACAGAGGTTTATAAAATCATGAGAGGCATAAATAAGGTAGACAGCCAATAGCTTTCCCCCATGGTAAGGAAGTCTAAAATTAGAGGTTGTAGGTTTAAGCTGAGAGGGAGAGATACAAGAATCCAGAGGGGCAGTGTTTTCACACAAAGGGTGGTGAGTGCCTGGAACGGGCTGCCAGAGGTAGTGGTGGAAATGAATACAATTTTGTCATTTAAGAAACATTTAGTCAGATACGTGGATGGGATAGGTATGAAGGAATATGGACAAAATGCAGGCAAATGGGACTAGTTCAAATTGTGAAACTGGGTGGCATGGACAAGTTGGGCTATAGGGCCTGTTTCCATGCTGTAGACCACTATGACTCTATCACATGTATTTCTCACTGAGACCGGTAAAATACAGTGAAAATCATTTCCAGTGTCGGCATGATCCAGCACCATTTTGAATAGTTTTAAGAATTCAAACAATAAAAAAAGTAAAAGAAATAAAGAGAGCCCATCGGTCCTGAGCCAGCTCATCATGAATGACACCAGCACTGCCATCCCTCCTCCTCCACCTTGTCACCATCAACACTGGACCCAACCCCAACATTGAAATTGCCAATTCTCAGGCACCACCTTTCACTGCTGGGCGGATTCCCTTCTGCCACTACCTCCTGTGCCAGACCCACCAACACCAGAGTCGCGTCTCTAGCTGCTGGGTCTACCTTGATGTCGTCGTGATGCCCTTCCACCACCAGTTTGCGCTGCCAGCGCTGGGCCCAACCAATTTAGTCAGCACCTCAACCATTAGTCCTCCTCCCTCACCCCATCTTCAGTATATGTACCACCTTTTCCTGGTTACCATCAGCTCTAAAGAAAGGTCACTGGACCCGAAACGTTAACTCTGCTTTCTCTCCACAGATGCTGCCAGACCTGTTGACTTTTACCAGCAATTTCTGTTTTCATTTCTGATTTCCAGCATCCAAAGTATTTTGGATTTTTTAAAAATAAAAATAGGTAAGTCCGTTACATCTGGACAGAGCGTTGGTGAGACTGCAGTTGGGAGCACTGTGTGCAGTTCTGGTGTCCTTATTTAGGGAAGGATATGTTTACACGGAAAGCAATTCTGGGAAAGTTCACGAGGCTGGATCCTGGGATGAAGGGTTTGTGTTACGGAGAAAAGGTCGAGTCGTTTGAGCCTGTATTTTAGTAGAATTTAGAAGGTGTGAGAGGTGATCATATCAGTTATACAGAGCCTGTGGAAGCCAGGCAGGCAGGAGATCACCTCCAGCTACCCAAACCAGACACTGACCAGACAATCCTAGTCTGCCTCCTTCAATGAACATCAAGTGTCTATTGAAGAGAGATGCTGGCTACCCACTACTTGTGGGTGCGCAGCCCTGCTTCCCCCAATCCTGCCTCCTCAAAGATGGCTTTCACCTGCCTCCAACTCTGGACCTGGCAGGCACCAAACATCCCGCCCAAAGCGAGTAATTCAGCTTGACCTCTTGCCCCCTCTAAGGTTAAAGACAAAAGCCCCAGTATCCCACATGAGTAGAGATTTGGGAACTTGCTCATCCCAAGCATGTTACATTTAGCCCATGCTATGTTCCATCTGATTCATGCCCTGTATAGCTCGCAGTGTTAATTTTGGAGGGAAATCTGTCCTTTTTTCATTCAGATAAATCAATGCTCTCTGCATCCACCACTTCCTTAAGTTGTCTCTTCCAGACCACACTTTTGATTATATTTTCTTTCTAATGATCAGTTTTGAAGTTTCCCCAATTTGAGCCCAGGCTGTGTCTTCAGGTTCTACTATTAAAATCAGAATTAGGTCATTCAGCCCATCAAGTCTGCTCTGCCATTCAATGAATCGTGGCTGATTTGACAATTCTCAACCCTGGACTACACTGTGTGATAGTTGATATCAACATATTCAGTTAGAATCGTAAAACAGCAATTGAATCACCTCTTGAATATTTTTGAAAGCTTTTCATCTCACAGAAGGAACGTAAGAATTAGGAGCAGGAATAGGCCATTCAGCCCCTCGAGATTTATATGATCATGGTTGATCTCATCTTGGCCTCAACTCTGCAAGGCACAAGTCAGGAGTGTGATGGAATATTCCCCACTTGCCTGGATGGGTGCAGCCCCAACAACACTCAAGAAGCTTGACACCATCCAGACGAAGCAGCCCGCTTGATAAGCAACACAATCAAAATGTTCAAGAAGGCAGCTCTTCGCCATCTTGTCCAGGGCAACTACGGATGGGCAATAAATTCTGAGAGTGAATAATAAATAAATCACCTGTTGACATAATTTTGGCCTGAGTAAAAATTTAAATCAACATTGCTCATAGCTCAACTCCTCACTTGATCTGGGTGCAATGTTCCGTGCGCAACATTCAGGTTTGTGGATACACCACGGCGGAGCAGAGGGTAGTATTACCAACTGCTCTTAGAGTCATACAGCATGGAAACAGACCCTTCAGTCCAACTCGTCTGCACCGATGCTGCTGTTTATCGCTGGGAATATCTTGCCTGGTGTCTGGGAGGCTGCAACTCACTCGCTGGCTAAGGTACAGTTCCAAGAGTGTCCCACCAGCTTTCTCTGAGACACTGTTTAAGTTCAAAATATGGCAACTGAAAGCAAGAAGCGTTGACTCCGTTACCCTGCCCTCAACTCTAATACTCCCGACTCACTGATGCAGGGGACAGGATGGATGAGGAGGCGTCTCGCACTCTGGATATGACTCCTATCACACCGCCCAGAGGAATATGGAATGTTTCAGTTAAGTGGGATAAGTCTTAGAATGAGGTAAGAAAAGGACAAATGGAAGGAGGGAGGGAAACCTCTCCAGCTTTCAAAATCTTCCGTTTCCTCCCATCAAATATCTTTTTTGCCCTTTTAATTAAGCACTACTTGTCAGAGGTACTGAGTTAATGAGGCGATAAAGGCTTTCATTACTGTTAAACATCTTAATTCAATCACTTTTCTTTCGTGTCGTATCCACAGCAACCCTGATTGTACCACTTGATTCTTGTGTGTGTCAAAGCTGAGTTTAATTAAAATGGAAACATGTAGCATGTGACAATCCCAGATTTATTCTTAGCAAGTTATGTGGACAAGGATATCGATGAATACATTAGCAGCACTTAGGCAGGCAGTCTTGTTTCGGAGGAGAACAAATGTTTTGCTCTGCTCCAACACACAGATCCGAGAGAAAACAAAATCGAAAAGCAATCTTATAAATCTGGACCTAATTGCAATGGTTGTAAACTATTTACTTAGAGCAATCATGAGCTACAGAACTATTCTGACATTGTTGTCTCAAGCAACAATGTCCTCAGCTCTAGTTCAGTAAAAGGCCTTTAGCCCAAGTCACAAGCTTAAACTTAGAATCAGAGAATAGAATCCCTTCAGTGCGGAAGGAGGCCATTTGGCCCACTGAGTCTGCACTGACCCTCTGAACAGCATCACACCCAGACCCAATCCCCTTCTGTATCCCTACATTTACCATGGCCGATGCAGCTAGCCTGCAGACAATTTTAATATGGGGATTTTGATTTCTGGCTCACTGTTGTCAATGTTAGAATATTGGAGCTGTACCATTGTGACAGTCTACATGTGAACGAAACTATTCGTATAAAAACAGATAGTTACAGTTTCTACAAGTACTTGAATAGGGAAAGGGGAACTAGAGCTGGTGCTGGCCCTCTAGAGAGAGAGTCTGGGGAACTGATAATAGAAAACAAAGAATTGGCACCATGTCCTTTGTGTCTGTCTTCATGGTAGAAAACTTCCCAAAGATAATTGAAAATCAAGAGGTGATAGGGAGGGATGAACTTAAAATATATGACAGTCATACATTGCTGGTCTGAGATAATGGACAAGTTCCTACATGAATACTTGGAGTTGGCAGGCTGGTCCATATTCAAGAATTCAACAGCTACCCTAAATGAGTACGCCATTAATGTCCCAGACTTCATCGGTAAGTATGTAGGGGACTGCATGCCGAAGAAGTTAATCCGAGCGTTTGCCAAACAGAAACCACAGATGAACAGGAAGATTCAGGTCTGAGGCGTTGGGTGATGCTGACCTATACAGGAAACCTAGGTATGATTTTCACAAAGCCATCAAGGACACCAAGAGACAATATAAGAGTAAACTAAACTCCCAGTCTAACCACACAAACACACGTTGACTGTGGCAGGGCTTACACAATGTAATGGCCCACAAAGTGAGATCGCGTAGAATCATCGACAATGCATCCCTCTCCAATGAGCTTGATGCATTCTCTGCTCGATTTGAACAGGTCAGCGAAATAGTGTTACCTGCCCCGACAGTTTTGGGTGCACCTGTACCCAGTCACTGCCGCAGATATCAGATTGGGCCTTCTTGAGGGTGAACCCACAAGAAGCGATGGGCCCGGAAGGAGTCCTTGCCGTGCACTCGGATCCTGCACGGACCAGCCGGCCAGAGTATTCACAGACATCTTTAACCTCTCCCTTCTACGATGTGAGGCTCCCACCTGCTTCAAAAAGACCACTATCATCCCGGTGCCAAATCAAACCCAGGCCACATGCCTTAATGACTACCACCCAGGGGGGCTCTGACATCCATCATTGTGAAGTGCTTCGAGAGGTTAGTAATGGCACACACCAACTCCAGCCTCCCAGATTGTCTTGATCCGCTACAGTTCACCCACCGTCACAATAGGCCTACGGCAGACACCATCTCTACTTTCATCTCTGGAACATCTGGATAACAAGAACACCCACATCAGACTCCTATTTACTGACTTTAGCTCCGCCTTTCTCTGATCTCTCTCTGCACCTTCCCTGTAGCTGTAACACTATATTCTACATTCTGTTCTAGTACCCTGATGTATTTTTGTAAGGTTTGATTTGTCCGGTTAGCAAGCAATACAATACTTTACACTGTATCTTGGTACATGTGACAGTGATAAATCAAACCAAAATTGAGCACCATTATCAGGAAAGATGTGCAAGGAAAGCTCTTGAATTTAAAGGCCGACAAGTCTCCTGGATCGGACAGCCTGCATCTCAAAAGAAACAACGGTACAGATAGTAGAAACAATGGTTACAATCTTCTAAAATTCCAGAATAATTTCAGCAATTTGGAAAATGGTAAATGTGATCAAGAAAGGAGTGAGGTAGGCAGCAGGAAGCGGTGGGTGAGTTGGCCTAACATGTGTCATCGGAAAGGTCCCAGAGTCCATTATTAAGGATGTTATTGCAGGACACTTAGAAAAATCATAGTTTGATCTGTCAAAGCCAGTATGACTTTTTGAAAGGAAGATCATATTTAAATATGTTTACATCATATATAATTGACCGTGGAGGAGGGAAACCCTGTAGATATAGTGTACTTGGATTTCCAAAAGACATTTGATAAAGACCCACATTAAATTGGCAGCACAAGATAAATGTTGGACTAAAACAAAGTTGCTGAAAAAGCTCAGGTCTCGCAGCATTTGTGATGGAGAAAACAGAGTTAACGTTTCAGGTCCGGTGACCCTTCCTCAGAACTGATGGTGGCTGGGAAAATGTCAGTTTATATGCAGAAAATAGGGAGGTGGGTGGGGTAGGGAGTAAACAATAGGATAGAGCCCAAAGAGAGAGAAAGACAGTTGGACAGACAACGGAGTTGCTAACGATCAGGCTGGGAGGGCGAATAGTTGTTAATGGGGACTGTTAGTGACTAACAACAGGGGGTGTGTAGTGGCAGGCTATGTGGTAACAAGGCCTGGTGTGTGGGGTGGGGTCTGGGACATGGGAGAGTTTAGGCCCTTAAATTATTGAACTCAATATCGAATCCGGAGGGCTGGAGGGTCCCCAGGTGGAAAATGAGGTGTTGTTCCTCCAGCTTGCATTGGGCTTCACTGCAACACTGTAGCAAGCCAGAGACAGAGATGTTGGCCAGGGAGCAGGGTGGTACATTGAAGTGGCAGGCAACAGGCAGTTCAGGGTCTTTTTTGCGAGCAGAACATAGATGTTCTGCGAAGAGGACACCAAGTCTACGCTTTGTTTCCCCAATGTAGAGGAGACCACATTGTGAGCAGCGAATGCAGTAGACTAGATTCTGGGAAGTGCAGGTGAAGTGTTGCTTTACCTGGAAGTATGTTTGGGCCCTCGGATACTGGGGATGAAGGAAGTAAATGGGCAGGTGTTGCACCTTCGCCGGTTACAGGGGAAGGTGCCGTAGGGCTTTGGGGAGGTGTTGGGGGTGAAGGAAGTGTGGACCAGGGTGTCCCAGAAAAGACGGTCCCTGTGGAAGGAGGTCAAGGGAGGGGAGGGGAATATGTGTCTGGTGGTGGCATCTTGCTGGAGGTGGCGGAAATGGCGTCTGATGACCTTCTGGATGTGGATGCTGGTGGGATAGTTGGTGAGGATAAGGGGAACCCTATCGCTGTTGCGGGAGGGAAGAGAAGGGGTGAGGGCGGAAGTGTGGGAGATGGGTTGGACCTGGTTGAGGGCCCTGTGGGAGATAAATGTGGGGGGTGGAGTAACATATTAAAATGGATAATTGATTGGTTAGCGAACAGGAAGCAGAATGTAGGGACAAGTGGGTCCTTTTTAGTGTTGGCAAACTGAACCTGTTAAGTTTCACAAGAATCAGAGCTGGGGCCTCAATGATTTAAAGTCTGTGTCAATGATTTGGATAAGGGGACTGAATGCATGCTCACTAACTTTATCGATGATACAAGGTAAATAGGAAAGTCAGTTGTCAAGTGGTGGTAGAGAGTCTGCAAAAGGATATAGATGAGTGAAGTGAGTTGGCAAAAAAATTGGCCAATGGAGTATAATGTGGGGGAGCGTGAACTTGTTTGTTTTGACAGGAAGAGTGGAACAGCTATCTCGTGCAATCATGACAAGTCAAATTCGGAGAATCCAAACTCTAGATGTTGGTAAACAGTCAGCCATTCCTGCTGGGAAATAGGAATTCTAAAGGAGGGTACCCATGATAGGCCAAAGGTCCTGACAGGTAACTCCGGATTAGCCAAATTTGTGGGCGTTTGTCGTATAACTGCACCGGCCAATCAGGTGGAGTTAGGCCATGCTAGAGAATGACACCTTGGGCAGGTGTGTGGCAAAGGCTGCAGAATGGTGTTGCCCACATCCTGAGAGAGTCTACACCAAAAGACAGGGTTCTGGAGGCACAGTGGTAGTGTTCCTGTGTTCAAATCCCACCTGCCCCAGACATGTGTCATAACACACCTGAAAACGGAGATTAAAACTATCTACACCAAGAGATATTTATAAAGCAGATCAAACCAGACTGTTTTACTGTCTTTCGCCAGGTAACTCTTTAACACTAACAAATGTGTAGCAGTGGAAATCAAAGCAAGATAAGTGGTGACTGGTAAGGCCAAGGGCTACATTACTTTGTCCAGACATTAACCATGAGCCTAACAAAATGCCTGGGGTTTTCTTTTGAGACATGGGTCTGATAAGTGGGCAAAATGTATCAAAGGAAGTAAAGGAAGATTGTTATACTGAGGACTGTGAAGTACTTAATGAATACTGTGGCTGGCTCCCTAACTGTCGTACCAAAGGCCATAGAGATGCGGTGGGAGTTCACTCTGCAGCATAAAAACATGGAAAACATGTTTGACTGCATTGACACCACTCGGTTGAAGACAGTGCACTGAGGAGGAAGTGATCGATGAGATTTTCCAGCGCTGACCCGTGTTGCGAAGTTGGTTGGAATGCTTGTGGACTGGAGGCAGGAAATTAGAATTTGATGTTTGTAAAATGCTACGGGGGAAAAGAATTGCACGGTCCCTGTAAAAGACCATGTGCTTTTTCTATGCTTAGAGACTTAAAAGGGATGTCTGTGAGCAGCAGCTTGAAAATTTGCAAGTGCACAGAGTGTGCCCGAATTGAAACATTTGTATTGAAAGGCCGTACAGTGAGCAGGTCAAGCAGCAGTTTTTACCAAACCAACAAGTTTTTGAAGTTAGCCAATCAATTTGAACCAGGCACTTGGATACCAAATACCTATTAAATTTAAGTTCTGATGGTTTTGACAACATTGGACCAATCCTATTGTAAGGAATATTGATATGTCATCAAGAGTATAAAAAGAAAGGGGCAGTTGGACAAAGCCCCAGACCTAGCTGCCATCTGCCAGAGCTAATGGCCCTCAGCTCTCAAGACAGAATTGCTGGCTCTCACAGCTTTCTTGATGTCTTAGAGAAATCACCATCTAAATAACAAAAGTATCCATGGCACAACTAGTTAGTATTCCTGACAGAGGAATCAACAGAGATGGCACAGAACATTCTGGAAGACACGTACCCTGCCCGTAATTTCAAGAGACTAAATTCTACTTTTTTACATAAATGGGACTCGTATTTATTGGAACAGCATACCATTAGAATCTTGTTTTATTCGGGAATAGTTAGTAGTTAGAAGGGATTTATTCAGTTCATTAATAGTTTAGTTAATTTGTTCACTGTTAGAGTCGGGTAAATAAGTTGTTATTTGTTGATTTTAAAGTGAGGGTCAGGGATTTATTTTATTTAACCAACTTCAAGTGGTTACACCACTTTTCACAGATTACAGGGTGAGATGCTCCTCCTCGGGTGTTTTGGTTTTACTTCTCAGAGGGGGTCAACCTCCACTTTATAACAACTCCCAACATTTTACAATGTCTTTACTGTACAGGCTCAGACCACTGAAAGGTGTGAAGAAATTGAAAAAAAAAATGACATTTACAAAGGCCACATTGGGAGCACTCAGCTCTGAGCTTAATTGAAAAAGAACTTAACTGCTTTACAAGCAGTCCAAGAAACATAAGAGCTAGGAGCAGGAGTAGGCCATTCAGCCCCTTCAACCTCTCCACCATTTAACATGATCATGGCTGATCTCATCTTGGCCTCAATTCCACTGTCCTGCGCACTCTCCATAACCCTTTAACTCATTACTGATTAAAAATCTATCTCCACTTAAATTTACCCAAGGTCTCAACATCTATCACACATCCCACAGATTCACAGCCCTTCGAGAGCAGTAATTTCTCCTCATCTCTGTTTTAAATCTGTCACCCCTTATACTAAAACTGCACCCTCATTCTAGATTGCCCCACATGACGAAACATCCTCTTCGCATCTACATTGTTAATCCTCTTTAGCATCTTATAGACCTCAATTAGATCTCCTCTCAGTCTTCTAAACTCTGGAGAGTATCAACCTAAACTGCTCAATCTCTCCTGATAAGACAAAGCTTTCATCTCTGGAATCGATCTAGTGAACCTCCTCTGAACTGCCTCCAGTGGAAAGGGTCATGTGACTTATTCCTCAAATGATGAGCTTATTCTGTGAAGAAAGGTTGAACAGTTTAATCCTATATCCATTAGAGTTTAGAAGAATGAATGGTGGTCTTAACGAAGCATACAATTTGTACCTGGAGGATTTTTCCTCTCATGGGGATGGCTAAAACTATGGGACATTGTTTAAGAATTAGAGGTCTCCCTTTTAAGACAGACTTGTGAAGAAATCTTCTCTCTCAGAGGATCGCTATTGTGTGGAATTCTTTTCCCCTGAAGGTAGAGGCAGGGCCTTTAAATTTATTCCCAGCTGATTCCTATCAAAGGAATGATGGACCAGCATTGGAGGCAGTCCAGAGAAAGTTCACGAAGCTAATCCTGGGTAAGGAGAGTCTGATGAGGAGAGATTGAGTCTAGGACCAGAGGATGTAATCACAGAGCACCCATTTAAGACAGAGATGAGGAGGAATTTCTTCTCTCAGTGGGTAGTAATCTGTGATATTCTTTACCACAGAGGGATGTCGAGGCTGAATCATTGAGTATATTCAAGGCTGAGACTGATTTTTAATTAGTAAGAGAATCAAGAGTTATGTGGAAAAGACAGGAAAGTTGTGTTAGGGTTTACCCTAACCACGACTAGGTCAGCCACGATTTTATTGAATGGTGGAGCAGGCTTGAAGGGCCAAATGTCCTATTCCTGCTTCTATATTCCTACAAAGCATCTCTTCACAACCTCAGGACATCCAAGGCACATGGAATGTACATATTCAAATGAGGCCCCTGTTGTAATGTAGAAAACGTGGTGTCTCTTTGTTCCTTCCAAACTTCCACAAACATTAACATAATCACCAGAACTTTCTTGCCCAATGTCCAGTATGGGGTGAACAAACATTTCCTCCAAGTAAATCTCAGGGAGAGTCAAATCAGTGGCCCCTGTGCTCACTGACCTACATGGGCTCTTGAGTAAGGGACAGAACAATTTTAAAATTCTCATTTTTCAACTGCATCCATGTATTTGCCCCTGGGATGGCTGAAAGGAAACAGTGGAACGTTGCATTGAGAGATGTATAAATGACACTGATGCACAAGTCAAGGAATCACTGAGTCAGATGGAGGGCATCTTAAAAGGGGAGTTCGAGGTTGTGGTACATGTTGGGACCAACAATATGTGCAAAGTTAGGAATGAGGTCTTGCATCAAGAATATGGTGTGGAGGTGCTAGTGTTGGACTGGGGCAGTCAAAGTCGGAAGTTACATGACAGCAGGTTATAGTCCAAAAAGGTTAATTTGAAATCATAAGCTTTGCTGCAAGAATTTAGGGAGCTAGGCAGTAGATTAAAAAGCAGAATCTCAATGGTTATAATCCCTGGATTAATCCTGGTGCCACATGATAGCGAGCACAGGAATAAGAAAATGGGACAGATGAAATGTGTGGCTCAAGGGTTGATGCAAGAAGAGGGTTTTAGATTCCTGGATCACTGGAGCTGTTGTTGGGAAAGGTGGGATACGTACAAATGGGACGGTCTGCACCTGAACTACATTGCAGGGAGGTTTGCTAGTGCTGTAGGGAGAAGTTTAAAGTAGTCTGGCACGGGGAGGGGACACAGAATATTGAGAGACACTTCTTGTCACAACAAAGGAAGCAAGTCAGAGTGAGTTCATCTATGTTGACAGTCAGGAGAGTAAGGTAAGGCTGGATGGTCGTTATCTTAATGCTAAGAGTATAATATGTAAGACTGATGAGTTAATGGCGTGGATTGACACATGGAAGAATGATATTGTTGCCATCACAGAAACATGTTTGAGGGAAGGGCTGGACTGGCAACTCAACATTACCGGGTACAGAATCATTAGGCAAGACAGAGGAGGGTTTAAAAAGGGTGGTGGTGCAGCTCTATTAATTAAGGAGTCAATTATTGCAGTAAGGGGAGATGATATAGAACACAGAACTGTACAGCACAGTACAGGCCCTTCAGCCCACAATGTTGCGCTGAACTTTTGCCCAAAACCTAAGGTCTGTCTAACCTCCACCCCTACCTTATACTATCATCCGTATGCCTATCAAATAGCCGCTTAAATGCCCCAATGAGGTTGACTCCACTACCCTCTCTGGCAATGCATTCCACACCCCTACCACTCTGAGTAAAGAACCTACCTCTGACATCTTCCTTATATCTACTTCCACTTACTTTAAAACTATGCCCCCTCGTAATAGCTACTGCCACCCTGGGAAAAAGTCTCTGGCTGTCCACTCTATCTATACCGCTGATCATGATATCTTGGAAGAGTCCTCAAACGAGCCTTTATGGGTAGAACTTAGGAATGTTGGGGGGGCAGCTACTTCACTGGGAGTGTATTATACGCCCACAATGAGTCAGTGGAATATACAGGAGCAAATATGTAGACAGTTCACAGAGGTTTATAAGAGTAATAACTGGGGTAATTTTACCCGGGGATTTCAACTTTCTCAGCAATAAATAGTGTGAAGGGTTTAGAGGGGGCAGATTTCTTGAAATGTATCCAAGGAAGTTTTTTGAATCAATAAGTGGAAGGCCCAACAAGGGAGAGTATAGTGTTGGATCTGGTTCTGGGGAAAGGAGCCAGACAAGTGTTTGTTGTGGCAGTGGGGAACCTTTAGGCAATAGCAACAACAAGGTACGTTTCAAATTTGTTACAGACAGGAAAAAGATGGCTTGCAAAAGGCTGCTTAGGATGCTGGAAGGCAGATTTTATTAAAATAAAGCAGGAACTGGCCAAAATTGACTGGGAACAGTTCCTTGCAGATAAGTGTACAGTGGAGCAATGGGGTGTCTTCAAAAAGGGGCTGGGGAGAGCACAGGTCCAACATGTACCCTTTACAGGAAATGTAGGGGCAATAAGTTCAGAGGAACCCTGGATCTAGGACAATTCAGGACTGGATGAGGAAGAAGAGAATGGCTTTTAGCAAGTCCAAAGGGAGCAATTCTGCTGCAGCCCAAGATAAATACAGGAATAGCAGGAGGGAACTTAAGAAAGCTATCAGAAGAGCAAAAAGGGCATGCAAACAGGATTAGGGACAATCCTACTATATTTTATAAATACATTAAAGGGAAGAGATTAACCAGGGCAAGAGTAGGGCCTGTTAGGGACCCAGCGGACAACCTGTGTATGAAAGCGCAGGACATTGGAAGGGTGTTGAATGAATACTTCTCTTTGGTCTTAACACTTGAAAAGGAAAATGTAGGTACGGAATTCAGGAAAAGGAACTGTGATGAACTTGCACAGTTTGATGTAGGAAATGGGAAGGTATTGGAGGCTCTGTCAGGCTCAAAAACAAATTCCCTTGCCCGGATAAACTGCACCCCAGGATTGCTGTGGGACGTGAGACAGGAAATTGCTGGGACTCTGACACAAGTTTTTAATTTCTCTCTGGCCATGGGGGAACTGCCAGAGGGCTGTGATCAAATGTGTGGATGAGGGAAGTTCAGTTGATGTAGTTTAAATGGATTTTAGCAAAGTATTTGACAAGATCCCACACAGAAGATTGATTAAGAAGGTTAAAGCATGTGGAATTCAGGGAAAATTGGCAAAGTGGATCAGAAACCGGCTTAGTAATAGGACACAAAAGTTAGTGGTGGAAGGCTGTTTCAGTGACTGGAGGCCAGTATCCAGCAGTGTACACTCGATGGGCTGAATGGCCTTTTCTGCACATATGAATCTATAAAATGTCAGGATTTGCTCTGAGTAATCTGATCACAGATAGCCCCTTTCGTTCATTCACGGGATGAGGCTATCGCTGGCTAGGCAGCATTTATTGCTTATCCCTAATTACCCAGAGGACAGTTAAGTGTCAACCACATTGCTGTGGGTCTGGAGTCACATGTTGACCAGACCAGGTAAGGATGGCAGTTTCCTTCCCTAAAGGATATCAGTGAACCAGACGGGTTTTTCTAACAATCAACAATGGACTCATGGTCATCATTAGATTCTTAATTCCAGATATTTATTAAATCAACTTCCACTGTCTGCCGTGGCGGGATTCGAACCCAGGTCCCCAGAACCTTATAAGAACAAAGAAAACTTACAGCCCAGGAACAGGCCCTTCGGCCCTCCAAGCCTGCGCCGATCCAAATCCACTGTCTAAACCTATCGCCCAATTCCTAAGGATCTGTATCCCTCTGCTCCCCACCTACTCATGCATCTGTCCAGACGCACCTTAAATGAATCTACCATGCCTGCCTCTACTACCTCTGCTGGCAACGCGTTCCAGGCACCTACCACCCTCTGTGTAAAGTACTTTCCGCGTGTATCCCCCTTAAACTTTTCTCCTCTCACCTTGAACGTGTGACCCCTCATTATTGAATCCCTCACCCTGGGAAAAAGCTTATCTCTATCAACCCTGTCTATACCCTTCATGATTTTGAAGACCTCAATCAGGTCCCCCCTCAATCTCCTTTTTCCTAATGAAAACAATCCTAACCTACTCAACCTCTCTTCATAGCTAGCACCTTCCATACCAGGCAACATCCTCGTAAGCCTTCTCTGTACCCTCTCCAAAGCTTCCACATCCTTTTGGTAATGTGGCGACCAGAACTGCGCACAGTATTCTAAATGCGGCCAAACCAAAGTCTTGTACAATTTTAACATGACCTGCCAGCTCTTATACTCAATACCCCGTCCGATGAAGGCAAGCATACCATATGCCTTCTTGACCACTCTATCCACCTGTGCAGCCACCTTCAGGGTACAACGGACCTGAACTCCCAGATCTCTCTGCTCATCAACTTTTCCCAAGGCTCTTCCGTTTACAGTACAGTTTGCTCTCGAATTAGACCTCCCAAAATGCATCACCTCACACTTGCCCGGATTGAACTCCATCTGCCACTTATCTGGGTCTCTGGATTAACAGTCCAGCAATAATACTACTAGGCCTCCCCTTTAGCAATCCTAAAGATGCTACAACTGAGCCCGTATTGCTGGGCTAGAAAGGAAGGAAGAATGGAAATTAGCCAAGATTTCCACAGATTTCTGACTTAGCCAAATAGCCCCCACTGGTTAGACTGATACATAGAGTCAGCCACATTCCTCCCTCTGGAAACTAAGGAAAGAACATCAGCATTCACACAATGAAAGGTTTCCGTCCTGTGGCTGTCAGAAGCTGAGTTATATTTTTGGAAATGAGTAATTATTTACCTTGGGTTGACCTTTCCCTGCACTAGAATTAGAAACAGGTCTCCATGAGAGACAATTATAACACGGACAGCCCCTTGAAAAATCTCTGTTGCAACGGCTGTACTCATGCAATTGGAGCTGTTGAACTGAACCTATTTCCTTTTATACAGATACCGATTCCACCTTTTATGCACACACAGACACACACACACAAAGGCATACCCACAACCTTATTCAAGCACACACAAACACAGACCTACCCACAGATTTATGCACACACATACATACAAACATGCACACAGATTCACACAAACACACACAGGGGTAGGCAAAGGCCTAATGGTACTAACGCTAGACCATTAATCTGGAAACCTAGCTAATGTTCTGGGGACGCGGTTTCGAATTCAGCCACAGCAGATGGTGGAATTTGAATTCAATAATTTTAAAAAAATATAATCTGGAATTAAGAATCTGCTGATCACCATGGAATCATTGTCGATTGTCAGAAAAACCCACCTGGTTCACTAATGTCTTTCAGGGAAATCTGCCACTGTCACCTGGTCTCATTTGCTCAACATTTGACCCCGGACCCACAGCAAAGTGGTTGACTCTCAGTTGCCTTCTGATATAGCCTAGCAAGCCACTTAGTTGTACCAATCACCGCAAAGTCTCAAAAAAGAAATGAAACCGGACGGGTCACCTGGCATCGACACAGGCACCAGAAAAGAGAACAGCAGAAACAGCTCTGTCGACCCTGCAAAGTCCTCCTCACTAACATCTGGGGGCTAGTCCCAAAATTTGAAGAACTGTCTCACAGACTGGTTAAGCAACAGCCTGACATAGTCATACTCACAGAATCATACCTTACAGACAATGTCCCAGACACCACCATCACCATCATTGGATATGTCCTGTCTCACCAGCAGGACAGACCCAGCAAAGGTGGTGGCACAGCGGTATACAGTTGGGAGGGAGTTAATTTGGGCGTCCTCAACACTGACTCTGGAACCCATGAAGTCTCATGGCTTCAGGTTAAACATGGGCAAGGAAACCTCCTGCTGATTACCACGTACTGTCCTCCCTCAGCTGATGAATCCATGTTGAACAACACTTAGAGGAAGCACTGAGGATGGCAAGGACACAAAATGTACTCTGGGTGGGGGATTTCAATGTCCACCGCCAAGAGTGGCTCGGCAGCAGTGCTACTGATCGAGCTGGTCGGGTCGTAAAGGACATAGCTGCTAGACTGAGTCTGCAGCAGCTCGTGAGGGAACCAACAAGAGGGAAAAAACACACTTGACCCCAGCCTTACTAATCTGCTAGCTGCAGATCATCTGTCCATGACAGTATCGGTAAGAGTGACCATCACACAATCCTTGTGGAGACGAAGTCCCGTCTTGACATTGAGACGGGACAATTGAGAACAACCTCCATCGTGTTGTGTGGCAGTATAATCATTCTAAATGGGACAGACTTCGTACAGATCTAGCAACTCAAGACTGGGCATCCATGAGGCACTGTGGGCCATCAACAACAGCAGAGCTGTACTCCAGCACAATCTGTAAACCCATGGCCCGGCATATCCCTCACTCAACCATTACCATCAAGCCAGGGGATCAACTCTGGTTCAATGAAGAGTGTGGGAGGGTATACCAGAAGCAGCACCAGGCATACCTAAAGATCAGGTATCAACCTGGTGAAGCGACCAAACAGGACGACTTGCATGCCATACAGCGAAAGCAGCAAGAGCTAAGCGATCCCACAACCAAAGGATCAGATCTAAGCTCTGCAGTCCTGCCACATCCAGTCATGAATGGTAGTGGACAATTAAACAATTCACTGGAGGAGAAGGCTCCACGAATATCCCCATCCTCAATGATGGAAGAGCCCAGCACATCAGTGCAAAAGATAAGGCTGAAGCTTTCGCAGTAATCTTCAGCCAGAAGTGCACAGTGGATGATCCATCTCGGCTTCCTCCAGTGGTCTCCAGCATTACAGAAACCAGTCATCAGCCAATTCGATTCACTCTACATGAAACGATTGGAGGCACTGGATACTGCAAAGGCTATGGGTCCTGACAACATTCCAGCAATAGTACTGGAGATTTGTGCTCCAGAACTTGCTGATCCCCTAGCCAAGCTGTTCCAGTACAGTTACAACACTGAATCTACCCGACAATGTGGAAAATTGCCCAAGTATGTCCTGTACATAAAAAGCAGGACAAATCCAGCCTGGCCAACTACTGCCCCATCAGTCTCCTCTCGATCGTCAGTAAAGTGATGGAAGGTGTCAGTAACAGTGCTATCAAGCAGCACCTGCTCAGCAATAACCTGCTCAGTGACGCCCAGTTTGGGTTCTGCCAGGGCCACTCAGCTCCTGATCTCATTACAGCCTGGGATCTAACATGGACAAAACAGCTGAACGCCAGAGGGGAGGTGAGAGTGACAGCCCTTGACATCAAGGCTGCATTCAACCGAGTGTGGCATCAAGGAGCCCTAGCAAAACTGGAATCAATGCGTATCAGGGGCAAACTCTCCGGTGGTTGGAGTCATATCTGACACGTAGGAAGATGGTCATGGTTGTTGGAGATCAGTCATCTCAGCTCCAGGACATCTCTGCAGGAATTCCTCAGGGTAATGTCCTCAGCCCAACCATCTTCAGCTGCTTCATCAATGACCTTCCCTCCATCATAAGGTCAGAAGTGGGGATGTTCACCGATGACTGCTCAATGTTCAGCACCATTCGCAATTCCTCAGATACTGAAGCAGTCCATGTTCAAATGCAACAAGATCTGGACAATATCTAGGCTTGGGCTGACAAGTGGCAAGTAACATTCACACCACACAAATGCCAGGCAATGCCCATCATGAATAACAGACAATCTAACCACCATACCTTGGCATTCAATGGTGTAATCGACATCCTGGGGGTTACCATTGACCAGAAACTCAACTGGACTCGCCACATAAACACAGTGGCTACAAGAGCAGGAATACTGAAGCTAGGAATACTGCGGCAAGTAACTCACCTCCTGAATCTCCAAAGCCTGTCCACATCTACAAGGCACAAGTCAGGAGTGGGATGGAATACTCCCCACTTGCCTGGATGAGTGCAGCCTCAACAACATTCAAGCAGGTTGGTACCATCCAGGACAAAGCAGCCCTCTTGATTGGCACTACATCCACCAGCACCCACTCCCTCCACCACTGATGCTCAGTAGCAGCAGTGTGTACTATCTACAAGGTGCACTGCAGAAATTCACCAAAGATCCTAAGACAGCACTTTCCAATCCACAACCACTTCTAACTAGAAGGGCAAGGGCAGCAGATACATGGGAACACCACCACCTTCAAGTCCCCCTCCAAGCCATTCACCATCCTAACCTGGAAATATATCACCGTTCTTTCACTGTTGCTAGGTCAAAATCCTGAAACTCCCTCCCTAACGGCATTGTGGATCAATCCACAGCAGGTGGACTGCAGCGGTTCAAGAAGGCAGCTCACCCCCACCTTCTCATGGGCAACTAGGGATGGGCAATAAATGCTGGCCAGCCAACGATGCCCACATCCCACAAAACGAATTAAAAAACACACACAACAAACCCAGCCTCACACAAACATGCATGTACACAAGTGTGCATGCTTGCACACACAAAAAGGCATTGAGCAGATTCACAGATGTCAAGAGACTAACTTGAACATACCCACATCCTTATTCACACACACACAGACACTGACACACGGACTGTCCCACAGTCTTAATCTCTCTCTCACACAGACACATGAAATATTGACAAGCACACTGGCAAAGACAGACATTTACAAATAGTAAATCATAGACCCTGATATGCTCTGAGCTAAATTCACACACAGATACAAACAGATAAACATACAGACATTGACACAATCGCACACAGATATACACATTGATAAATCACTGCAAGCCAAGCCCCACAATTCCCATAGTCATGACAAATCCAAAGATATTACAGGAGTTTGCAAAATTTCACAATTTATCAGATTTTTCAGACCAAGGTTGATAGAAAGCATTTAACAAGAAATACTATGTATTCCAAGTTGTTACACTTTAGCTACAAGTTAAATCTCTAATGCCCTTATAAATTACCTCTTACGCACACACAGGACGGAGGGAAAACCAGGAAAGCAATTCAGTGTGGTCTCTGTTTGCAGGATCTGTTGAGATGGTTCTTGTACTTGATCAAAACACTCTTTCTCAGTCTTTTTTTCTCCAGATGCCTTCATTGTTTGCTGGAGGTATGGGGTGGCTGATTCACACTTGTAAATGTCTCTGACTTATTAATTAGAAGTCATAACTTACAGCAAATACTCAAGGGAAAATACACTGGCTTTTTTCAGGCTGAAAGTACATTTTACTGCAGAGAACAGAGACAGCCTCTGAGCTGGGGGAGATCTGATGGTTTCTCACTACCTTGTTCAGCTACCTGAGAACCAGTCACATCATTGTTGCAGACAGATAGCCTTTGTCATTGATAACTGGTCACTGGTTGAACCTCCATTTGTGCATAGTTCTTAGCTCCAGCTAGTCTACAAACTATACTTCAACTACAGCTTCATTAAGCAGTTGTGTAAACAGTACTAACAATAAGTGTTAGGTAACTTGGTTCTAAAATCAATGAGCAATCCTTGGATTTTAAAATGGTTCTTTTCTCATTTCAATCAACGATCAAGAAAAATAAAATAAACATATTCTTTACAACAGGCACAGACTGTCTCATTGAGATCCATCGACATACACACACACACTGGCAGAGAAAGATACATATGTTGACACAAGCAGTTACACACCAACACAGATATACACAGGCATTTTTACAGACTTCCACCCACACACACATTGAAACACAAATACATTTAGAGATAATCAAACACAGACACATGCCCTCACCTCTCTCAGACAGACACATATAAACATGCAAGCACTGCTAAACAGGCAAACCGACAGACATAAAATTGCACACTGACATGTAACGAGGCATTGGTGCAACTAACTGCTACTCCAACAGTACATGGTCCCAAAAGAGGAAAGAGAGGTTAAAGTTTCAGGTGGGGCTGGGGAAGGTAGGTGGGACAGTGATAGGTGAGTGCAGGTAGGCAATGGTGGGGATTGGTCACTGACCAATCCTCACCACTGCCTACCTGCATTCACCTATCACCATCCCACCTACCTTCCCCAGGCCCACCCCTCCCCTCTATTTATTTTGGAGCTTCCTTCCCCTTGCCTCATTTCTGAAGAAGGGTCCCGACCCAAAACCGTCAACTTTCCTGCTTCTCTGATGCTGCCTGGCCTGCTGTGCTCCTCCAGCTCCACACTGTGTTATCTCTGACTCTAGCATCTGCAGTTCTTACTATGTCCGATTAAAGTTTCAGGTGAATGGCTTTGCCACAGTTATTAACCTGTTTTCTCCAATGCAGTTAACTGACCATTCAGCTGCCTGTTTCCAGAATGGCATATATTTCGAACAGCTTACAAGTGCTTTTGCTCCTAGAGATGTTTGATGAGGGTTGGGGGGGATGAAGTGAAGGAATTAAGGCTAGCCAAATAATAGGCAGAGTTAGCACCAGGCTATAGAGGGAGTGCAACCGAGGTTCACCAGACTGATTCCTTGGATGGCCAGTTTGTCACTGAGGACAGCTTGGATCGACTGGGCTGTGTATTCACTGGAGTTCAGAAGAATTAGAGTGGATTTCATCAAAACATATTAAATCCAATAGAACTGGACAGAATAGATGCAGGAGTAGAGTTTGCCCTGGTGAAGCATCCAAAATATAAGGGGACGGAATCTCAGAATATGGGGAAGACTGAGATGAAGAGAAATTTCTTCAGAGGGTCTTGAATTCTCCAGCACAGAAGGTAATAGAGGCAAAGTCACTGGACAAGATTAGGAAAGAAATATATGGATTTCTTGAAGCAAAAGGTGTCAAGGGATACAGCAAGAAAATACAAATATGCTTTGAAAACAAGAATCAGCCATGGTCAAATTGAACGGTGAAGGCAATGACTTGCTCCTATTTTCTATGTTTCTGTTATTGGAAGATTTTCACATGATGTCCCATCTCTGACAATCTGCCCCTATCATTAGCTGACTGCAACTTGCATCGGCTCAGTGGCGAAAGAAATCATCTGAGGACCGACGACTCCAACATTGGTTGGGTTCAAAGTAGATGGTTGTGGGGTGATGTCGGAGGGATGACGGCACAGACATCGCTGACGGTGATGAGATGCCTCAGGACTGATGGACTCTTTTCAAGCTCCATCTTCCTATTTGATTTCCTTACTCTTACATTATTCAAAATAGCGAAGGATCTTGGCAACACTGGAAAAGATTTTCACTGCATTTTACCGTTCTTCTCACTGTAAAATACACGTAACAATAAATCACAAATCATTCAGTTCAATTTATGTAACACAGTCAACGTAGTGAAATATCCTCGGACACTCAGTCCATCCTTGTTAACAATTAAGAAACAGGCTGTACATTTGGTGACGTTTGACTCTCAACTATCCTTTCCTCCCCATCGCCGAGATTTTTCTTCAAAATAATAAAGGAATAATTGTTCAAAGGAAGTTAAAAGATGTTAATATTTTGAATGACTTTTAGTCAGAGACCTTCCCAGCACTGGACTCTGGAGGTGAAACTTTAAATCCTGGAAAGTTGGTAACTGAATGCTATAAAGCCTCAGTGCTCCATTTTGGGAATAAAATGGAGTTGCTTGCCCTTAGGCAGGGCAGCTGTTGACAGAATCTATCTGGCAAATGTCCACATTGTATTCATGAGAGGTGCATTTGTTGCTGTAACAGTTCCCTCAGACTTTTTTTTTTATTCATTCACGGCATGTGGGCACCATTGGCTGGGCCAGCATTTATTGACTGTCCCTAGTTGCCCTTGAGGAGGTGGTGGTGAGCTGCCTTCTGGAACTGCTGCTGTCTGTTCGGGGTGGGGGCGACTTCCAGGATTTCAACTTAGCAACAGTGAAGGAACAGTTATATTTTTCCAAGTGCCTTCATTGGTCAGAACACTGAGTTGGGAAGTCATGCAGCAGCGGTACAGGATATTGGTGAGACCACTTTCAGAATACCGCACACAATTCTGGTTGCCCTTTGATAGAAAAGACGTTGTTAAACTTGAGACGGTGCAGAAAAGATTTACGAGAATGTTGCTGGGGTTGAAGGGTCTGAGTTATAGGGACAGGCTGAATAGCCTGGGGCTTTTCTCCCTGAACAGTCAGAGGCTGAGGGGTGACATTATAGAGGTTTATAAAATCATGAGGGTAATGGATAGGGTGAATAGACAAGCTCTTTTTCTTAAGGTGGGAAAGTCCAAAACTAATGGGCAAAGGTTTAAGATGAGGGGAAAGATTTAAAAACTACCTGAGGAGAAACATATTCATGTATGGAATGAGCTGCCAGAGGAAATGGTGGAGGTGGGTACAATTACAAGATTTAAAAGACAAGTTGGACTGAACAGTTTGTTTCCGTGCTATATGACTCTACAGTCAGGATGGTGAGTGGCTTAGAGTGGATCTTGAAGATGGTGGCATTCCCATGTATCTGCTGCCCTTGTCCTTCTAGTTAGAAGTGGTCATGGGTTGGCAAGTGCTGTCTAAGGATCTTAGGTGAGTTTCTGCACTGCTGCTACTGAACGTTGGTGGTGGAGGGAGTGAGTGCTCGTGGATGTGGTGCCAATCAAGCAGGCTGCTTGGTGCCAAGCTACTAGAACGTTGTTGGAGCTGCATTCATCCAGGCAACTGGTGAGTATTCCATCACACTCCTGAATCGTACCTTGTAGATGGTGGACAGGCTTTATGAAGTCAGGAGGTGTGTTACTTGCTGTACGATTCCCAGCCTCTAACCTGCTCTATATAAAGGACAGAAGGTTTCCCTGAGCATCTCTGTTGTGCTGACTTATTTAAACTGCTCAGCGAAGGTACATTACTATCACACTGACAGTGGATTATCTCTCAGCCTTGACAGCACAGGCTTCTCTATGAACATTAGGCCCTGTGATCATAGAATCCCTACAGTGTGGAAACAGGCCATTCGGCCCAACAAGTCCACACTGCCCTTCCAAACAGCATCCCACCCAGACCCATTCCCGTACCCTTGCATGTCTAACCCACCTAACCTAAACATCCCTGGACACTGCAGGCAATTTAGCATAGCCAATGCACCGAAAAAACTGGAGGAAACCCACGCACACACAAGGAGAATGTGCAAACTCCACACAGACAGTCACCCATGGGTGGAATTGAACCTAGGTCCCTGGCACTGTGAGGCAGCAGCGCTAACCACTGAGCCTGTACAGTGCCAGGTGCCCATCATGCCAGGATTCCAATAAGAGAAATCATTTTGAAGTGTTGAGGGCAGGAAGAGAGAAACAAAATGGGATGTCTTACAAAAAGTTCATTTACCACATTATTTGAATGCATTCATGACAAGGCTTGACATATCCTTGTTGTGTATAATGACCCCAGTGTCAGGGAAATTCCCTTTGCCATGGATATGTGATACCAGGTTCTGTTTGCTCTCAAAATGCTAAAAATAAAGATGAACAGCAATGCTAGGAGGGGTTTAGCTTGGTTCAAATGACTGTGCCTTCTGAAATGTGAAGGAGCAAACAATGAATCACTGGGATCCTTAAACAATATGCAGTCCCGAATAAACTAATGGCTAATCTTCTAGAATATTCCATCCAGGATCAGCCAACCCAGCTTTCAGATAGCTACCAGGAAAATTGACCTTAAATCAGAGTACACAGCTGGCTTATTTGCACTGTTTTGTTTCTGTCAAATGAAGCCACAGTTACAAAATTAAAAACTAAGCATAAGTGAATTTATTTTGGAAACAATATTTTAAAAATTAATGTTTTGATGGTTTGGGGCCATTGCCGGCAAATGGAGCATTTGTAGCCCACCCTTAATGGCTCTTGAACTGAGTGGCTTATTAAGTTCAGGGGGCAGTTAGGAGTCAACGACATTACTTTGGGTCTGGAGTCACATATGGGCCAGGCCAAGTAAGGACAGATTTCCTTCCCTAGAGGGCACTGGTGAACCAGATGGGCTTGTTAACAGTTTCATGGTCACTTCTAAGGACAATTTGTAAGAATACAAATGAAAAGGGTAACAAAACTTGTACAGTGCGAGAAGACAGGTTGATTTATTGACTACTAGACTCGATTGGTACAGGCTTTGCCAACGAGAATGTGCCAGTTAATGATGACTGACAGCTAACTGCCAAGCTTTGTTTAAATTTTAAAGCAAGTAGGTCGACTTTGATTGATCAAGGCATTGTCCTGAGAAATAAACCAGAGAATAGCAGTCATCTATGTTGATGAATTGAAACTGGCACAGCCTACATACACACTGATTCTATCTGCAAAGAAGATACATTTATTAACAAACAGGGCCCTGAGAACTCCAAACACTGGTTCAACATGGACTTGTACATGGACTTCAGTAAAGCCTTTGATAAGGTTCCACACGGTAGGCTATTGGAGAAAATGCGGAGGCATGGGATTGAGGGAGATTTAGCAGTTTGGATGAGAAACTGGCTTTCTGAAAGAAGCCAAAGAGTGGTGGTTGATGGAAAATATTCAGCCTGGAGTCCGGTTACTAGTGGTGTGCCACAAGGATCTGTTTTGGGACCACTGCTGTTTGTCATTTTTATAAATGACTTGGACACAGACATAGGTGGATGGGTTAGTAAGTTTGCAGATGACACTAAAGTTGGTGGAGTGGTGGACAGTGTGGAAGAATGTTGCAGGTTGCAGGGAGACTTGGATAAACTGCAGAATCGGGCTGAAAGGTGGCAAATGGAGTTCAATGCAGATAAATGTGAGGTGACGCACTTTGGGAAGAATAATAGGAAGGCAGAATACTGGGTCAATGGAAAGATTCTTGGTAGTGTGGATGTGCAGAGGGATCTTGGTGTCCAGGTACATAGATCCCTGAAAGTTGCCACCCAGGTTGATAATGCTGTTAAGAAGGCATACGGTGTGTTAGGTTTCACTGGTAGAGGGATTGAGTTCCGGAGCCGTGATGTCATGCTGCAACTGTACAAAACGCTAGTGCGGCCTCACTTGGAATATTGTGTACAGTTCTGGTCGCCCCATTACAGGAAGGATGTGGAAGCATTGGAAAAGGTGCAGAGGAGATTTACCAGGATGTTGCCTGGTCTGGAGCGAAGGTCTTATGAGGAAAGACTGAGGGACTTGGGTCTGTTCTCATTGGAGAGAAGGCTAAGAGGGGATTTAATAGAGACCTACAAAATGATCAGAGGATTAGATAGGGTGGACAGTGAGAGTCTTTTTCCTAGGATGATGACGACGTCGGCTAGTACGAGGGGGCATAGCTGCAAGTTGAGGGGTGATAGATTTAAGACAGATGTCAGAGGCAGGTTCTTTACACAGAGAGTGGTAAGGGCGTGGAATGCCCTGCCTGCCAATGTAGTTAACTCAGCCACATTAGGGGCATTTAAACAGTCCTTGGATAAGCATATGGATGGTGATGGGATTGTGTAGGGGGATGGGCTTAGATTAGTTCACAGGGCGGCGCAACATCGAGGGCCGAAGGGCCTGTTCTGCGCTGTATTGTTCTATGTTCTATATGATACATCTTTCATAAATCCAAGTTGACTCTGCTTGATATCTTCATTTTTTCCCCTCAGTGTCCTGCGGCACCATCTGTAATAATATCTTCTAACATCATCCCTCTGATAAATACTAAACCGACTGGCCTGTGGATTCCTCGTTTGAGATCCCCATCTGTGGCCAATCAAAATGAAATTTAGGAACCCTGTGGGAGATTTCATCTCGAAAGTGCTGAGGTGAAGTGAAAGGCCTCAGAGGGAATAGACAAACCTCCAAATGACTCATTTACCCAACTCTTCCAGCATGATCTGCCCCATACGTAGTAGAGTCTGCCAAAAATGCATTGGATTGCAGAACCCACCAAACAGGAGTGGGAACAAGTCATCCTCAATCCTCACTACAGTCACTTCCTGGTATGTTGGGTTGGGATCACGCTTTAAGCTCTGACAATCTGTGTGCATACACACACAGATATGGGAATATCTAGCCATCTGGAATGGCACTGTGGAGGTGGAATAGGCTGGAGTAAACACAGAACACTGGAGAAACTCAGCAGCCTCTGTAGAGAAAAACAGAGTTGATGGAGGAAGAAGAAGTCATACCAGATTTGAAATGTTAACTCTGTTTCTCTCCCTACAGATGCTGCCAGACCTGCTGAGTTTCTCCAGCAATTTGTGAGTTTGTTTCAGAAATCCAGCATTGGCAGTTTTTTGCCTTTTTATTTAGACTTTTGCTTTTACTTGAGTGGAATATGCTGGGTATGGTTTCGGAGGGATACAACTTGAGACACCACCATCTTTGTAGCATTATCATTAAGGTTCAGAATGCCGAAGGAGGGAGCTTGGGTGTGACAGTAGATGTCGTCAACACAGATGAAGCTGTGGGTGTTGTTAGGTCATTTACATCCATGTCGAACAGCATTGAGGCTAGGGCTGAGTCTTGTGTTGGTCTAATTGACAGTTTTCTTCAGTGTCCAAGGTGACCTCTAATGCAGCTATTGTGAAGGAATGTTTTCAAACTGTCCCAAACCAGTTTGGAAGCACTCTTGAGCAGTTTTAGGAGCAGGACACTGTATCATACTTGGGAGTGACTCTCAACAGGACTTTGTCTTTCCTGGAACATCGAAGAAAGCAGCAAAGATCAGAACCAGAAACCAACCTGTTCATCAAACTGGCCCTGATCTTCATTGGGTACTGCTGCCACAACATTCTGGACCTCAGCACTTGTCCTACCATACTCTGTAACAGTGTATTCTGTGCCTGTCTGGCAAATACACGCAAATTTTGCAGACGCTCAACTGAATACAAAAATGTTCATCATAAATGGAACCCTCCCCTAAACTCCCCGCCTCTGTCCTCTCAAACATCATTCTCCCACACACATCCACAGACTGATCATTGCATTTGGACAGTGATTATTGTGTCCTAAGGTTTAAGATGTGAATGGAGATTGACAATGAACAATCTAGAGCAAGAATAATCAACTGGCAGAAAGTAGCCTTCAATGGGGTATGAGCAAAGCTGGGCCAAAAGACAGGAACCAAATGTTGTGGGGGAGAAACAATCACAGAACAATGGGGCTACCGTTAAACAGATGGTGCAAGTGCAGTCAAAGTAAATTCCCTCAAAAAGGAAAGGCAGAGCAAATTCAGATGTCTCTGGATGATGAAGGCGATATTAAAGAAGAAAAAAAATGTTCTTAGGACAGGCGTCAGGTTCTAAATCACAGAATCCCTACAATGCAGAAGCATTCATCCCTTTCAGTCCACACTGATCCTCTGAAGAATATTCCACTTAGACCCATTCCCTCCAACATTATTCCCTGTAATCCTGCAATTCCCCTGAGTAATCCACCTAACCTACATATCCCTGGGCAATATGGACAATTTAGTATGGTCAATCCATCTAACCTGCAAATCTTTGGACTGTGGGAGAAGACCGGAACACCCGGAGGAAACCCACACAGACATGGGGAGAATGTGCAAACTCCACACGGACAGTCACCTGAGGGTGGAATCGAACCTGGTCTCTGAAGTTGTGAGGCAGCAGTGCTAATCACTGAGCCAGTATGCCAACCTAAATTCAAGCTGAAGGTCCAGAAGGGAGGTGAGGGAGTAATAAGAGAAACAAAGAGGGATTACAAAAAGATCTTTCACAAAAAGGAAAATCCTAAAGTCTACTCTTGGAAGATCAATAGTAAATGATCGATAAAAGCGGGAGTGAGGTTGATTAGGGGTCATAAAGGGATTTACACAAAGAGGCAAGGGATATGACAGAGGTGTTAAATTAATACTTTATCTTTGCCAAGGAATCAGAAGCTGCCCAGTCCATGGTGACAGAGGAGAAAACTCAGCCACTAAAAAGATTCAAATTTGATAAGGAGGCTATCTTGGACAGTACCTGAAGTAGACAAGACACCAGGTGCAGACTGGATTCAGCTAAGGATATTCAAAGAGGCACTGCCCATAATCTTTTCATCCTCTCTGGTCCTGAGAGTGGTGCCAGAGGACTGAAGAATTGCAAATGTAATGGGTTTGTTCAAAAAAGTTTGTAAAGGTCAGCCCTGCAATTACAGACCAGTCAGTTTAATGTCAGTTTTGGGGAAACCTCTGGTTACTTGAGTTAGAATTAATGGTCATATGGAAAAATATGGGATAATTTGGAAATCCAGCATGGTTTTGTTGAAGGAAAGTCATTTTTAACTACCTTGCTGGAGATTTTTTGATAACATGGGGTTGGGGGAGGGGGGGGGGTTGTTGAGGATAATGCTGTTGATGTGGTGTACATCGACTTTCAGAAGGTATTCGGCACAATGCCACAACAGACTTGTGAGAAAAATTACAACTCATTGAATAAAAGGCTCTGGAGCAATGTGGATGCAAATTAGATGAGGTATAGGAAACAGAATGGAATGATTAATTGGTAGTTTTGTAGCAAGCTCCCTAGGATTTGGTATTGAGATGCATGTTTTTCCTACATACATATATAACTGACATGTAACTTGGTAGACATTTTAAAGTTTGCAGATGATACAAAAACTGGGAGCATTGAAAACTGTCAGGATAGTGCAGAACTCCAAAAGGATATAGACAAGTTGATTTGATTTGACATGTTATTGTCACATATACCTAGGTACAGTGAAATGTTTTGTTTTGCATGCACAATAGGCATATCATACCATTCAAAATACATTAGGGTAATAGGACAAAGTGAAGAATACAGTGTTACAGAGGCAGAGAGGTCCATTCAGAAGAACAGCGGAGAAAAAGCTGTCCTTGAATCTGTTCATACCCTTATACAAACCTTTATATCTTCTGCCCTACAGAAGAGGGCAGAAGAGAGTATAACCAGGGTGGGAGGGTCTTTAATGATGTTGGTTGCTTTCCTGAGGCAGTGGATGAAGTCAACGGATGGAAGGCTGGTTTGTGTGATGGACCGGGCTGTGTCCAGGACCCTCTATACTTTCTTGCGGTCTTAGTTTGGCAACTGCTCTTCCCACGCTGTGATACATCCAGCTAGAATGCTCTCTATGGTGCATCTGTAAAAACTGATAAGAGTCCTTAGCCTCCTGAGGAAGTAGAGACATTGTTCTGCATTACTGACAATTTGGTGGAGTGGGGAGATAGGTGGCAGATGAAATTCGATTTGGAGAATTGAGAGGTGATCATATTTGCAGGAAGGACAGAGAGATTCAGTATAACAGACAGGTATGACCCTAAATGGGGTATAGGAACGCCTGGGTGTATATGTGCATAAGTCATTGAAGGTGGCAGAATAGGGAGACTGAGCTATTAACAAAGTGTACAGTATTTTAAGCTTCATTAACAGGAGTATAGAGAACAAGGACCTATTTAGGACACCGGATAGACCTCAACTGGAGTAACTATGTACAGTTCTGGGCATCCCATTTAAGTGGAGAGTGGAGACAGTGCAGAAAAGATTTATAAGAATGGATCCAGGAATGATACACTCCTGTTTTGAGGACAGATTTGAGACATTGTGACTATTTTTCTTGGAGAGGAGAAGGTTCAGAGAAAATCTGTTTTAAAAAGAAGTTTTCAAAATCATGGGATCATTGAATCATAGAATCCCTTTGCTACATTACCCAAGATCTTTGGACAGAGTAGATAAAGATCTAATGTTCCCACTTCTAAGATGATGGAGAACCAAAGGGCACAAATTTCAAAAGAAGTAAAATGTGAGTGTGAATAAAACATGTTCATACAAGCGAGTGATCTGGGTTTAGAACACACTGCCTGGGATGTGTCGGGGAGGCAGGTTCAACTGAGGCATTTGAAAAGGCGTAAGAGATTACTTAAATTGAATTGAATTAGCTTTATTGTCACATGTACTCAAACGACTACAGTGAAAAGTTATACGTCACCACTTGCAGTGCCATGTTGGGTACAAAGGTACCTAGGCACAATCCCTAGTTACAGAATAGAGAAATGAAGAAAAAATAAAGTTACATTACAGCTATACACAGCATGACTATAGGTCAGATAAACAAGAAGCAAGATTAAAAAGACAAACGTATCAGTCTGTCTCCTTAGCGGATCAAAGCAGGGGGCCGTCACACAGTCTGACTACTGGCAGCCGCCACGCGCCACACTGGGCCAATGCTGCCACACTCTGAACTGGGTCGCTGGCAGCCCTGCTCCAGCCCCTGGCGTCTCTGCTTACCCTGCTTTAGAGGCTGGGCCCGGGTATCCGAGTCTGAGAGAAGGGAGGGGAAAAAAAAAGAAAGAGAGAAGAAGAACAGTCGGAGCAGAGAAGCTCTGACTGGAGCGTCCTACTCTGCCACCATCATACCGGGTAACAGAAACAATATGCAGGGCTATGGGGGAAAAGGGCAGGAGTGCGGCACAGAGCGAAAACCCCTTATGCATTTAGTAGAGAGGCACAAAGTAATGCTGGGGGCGGGGGTGAAGAGAGAGACAAAGAACAATCCTTGATCCTGAGGTACAATCTAAGACCGGAGGATGATTCATGCCTTTTGGACAAGAGTGTTGCAGCCAGTTGTTAAGTGTCTGACTGACATGTGCCTCTGCTGAGGATGGCTCCATCTCCAAAGCCTCCCTCCCTCAGTGCATTCCCGAGCTCTGTGCTATCTATAAACCCGAGAGGAATGTGGAGAGAGGGGACAGCTGGGGGCCAGCCATCAATCCTGACACACACACGGACAGAGAGAGAAAGGCAGAGCCATGGCGATCCCCATCGACCCGGCAGAGGAGCCTCGCATTTACCAGCAGACTCTGCTGCAGGAGGGGCTCAGGGACCTGCTGGAGAACGGTAAGCTGGTGGACTGTGTGCTCAAGGTGAAGGGCCGGGAGCTGCCGTGTCACAGCCTGGTGCTGGCGGCCTGCAGCCCGTACTTCCGAGCGAGGCTGCTGGCGGAGGCAGGCCCAGGCCCCGGACAAGGCCCGAGGAGGGAGCTGGTGCTGGACGATGAGGGGCTGGAGCCTGATCTGGTTGAGGCCTTGCTGCGTTACCTGTACAGCTCCGAGCTGTCCCTCAGCGACGCCAACGTGAAGGAGGTGCTGGCGGCCGCCAGCCTGCTGCAGATCCCGTCCGTCTTCACCGTCTGCGTGTCGTTCCTGCACCAGCGGCTGGGCCTCAGTAACTGCCTGGCCGTCTTCAGGCTCGGCCTGATGCTCGACTGCCCGCGCCTGGCCGTCGCCGCCCGGGACGTGGCGTGCGAGCACTTCCCGCTGGTGAGCAAGGACCCCGACTTCCTGGGCCTCAGCGCCGCCGAGCTGACCGCCATCATCTCCAGCGACTCCCTCAACGTCGAGCGGGAGGAGCTGGTCTTCGAGGCGGTGATGGCCTGGGCCTCCAGCCAGGCCGCTCCCCTCCAGGCCCTGCCCCAGCTCCTGGACTGTGTCCGCTTCCTCCTCATGCCCCGCGACTACCTGGAGCAGCAGGTCCAGGCCTACCCCCTGCTCAGCTCCAGCCCTGAGCTCCTCCAGAAGATCCAGCAGGTCAGGGATGCCCACAGGAAGGAGGAGGAAGGGGTGAAGGAGGAGGAGGAGGAGGAAGAGGAAGAGGAAGAGAAGGAGACCAAGAAGACCCCCAACAAGAAGGACCAGGCTCCCTCTCTTGGCAACCAAGAGGCCAAAGAGGAGCAGCCCCCCAGCATCATGAATAAAACCCCCAGGTTTGGCATGTTCGTCAAGGACCTCATCTTCATGATCAACGACGAGGCCACGGTGGCCTACGACCCCACCACCAATGAGTGCTACTTTGCCTCGGTCTCCTCGAAGATCCCCAAGAACCACTCCAGTGTGGTGACCAAGCAGAACCAGGTCTTTGTAGCAGGAGGTCTCTACTACGACGACGGCAGTAAGGAGAACCCATTGCACTCCTACTTCCTGCAGGTGAGTTACAGCCCTCCAGCCCCTCTGTCCCTGATGTTTAATGTAGAGGCGTTGGTGGTGGGATGGTCTTTGGAACATCTATGTTTATAATGGAAACTCCAAACTCACCACCACCTCCATCTAGAAGGGCAAGGGCAGCAGATACATGGCACACCGCTGGCCGCAAGTTCCCCTCCCACGCCTCACCATCCTGACTTGGAAATATATCAGAATTCCTTTACTGTCACTGGGTCAAAATCCTGCAGCTTCCTACCTTACAGTACTGTGGATGTACCCAAACCACATGGACTGCATCAACTCAAGCCTGCACACCAAAGTGGATGATATAAGACATAGGCTGAATGGAGCAGAAGTGGGCCTATCAAGTCTGCTCCCATTCATAGAATCCCAATGGTGTGGAAGCAGGCCATTCTGCCTATCGAGTCCACAATGACCTTCCAAAGAGCATCCCACCCAAACCCACCTCCCTACCCTATCTCTGTAACCATGCATTTCCCATGGCTTAATCCACCTATTCACTGTGATCATGGCTGATCTGATAATCCTTAACTCCACTTTCCCGTCTTTTCCCCATAACCCTGGATTCCCTCACTGATTAAAAATCTCTCAGCCTTGGACACACTTAGTGACCCAACCTCCACATCCCACTGCCATAAGGAATGCCACAGATTCACTACCCTCAGAGAAGAAATTCCTCCTCATCTCGGTCTTAAATCTGTGACCCCTTATTCTGACTTTATACCCACTGGTCTTAGACTCTTCCCAGAAGGGTAAAATATGTAATTAGAAAAGGATGGTTGGCAACTGGAATGCTATTTAGCTATCTATTACAAAGGAAAACAAACAAGTCTTATTAAGGGGATTAAGTGTTACAGGGAGAAAGCAGGAGAATGGGGTTGAGGAACTTATCAGCCATGATTGAATGGCAGAGTAGACTCAATGGGCCAAATGGCCTAATTTCTGCACCTGTGTCTTATGGTCTTAAGTGAATTGTAGATTGGAAAACAAGAGTTGTGGTATCTGCCTGAGACATAAGGAGGCAAGATGAGAGAACCGAAAGACAAAGAAAATATATGAGGAACCATTGGGATAGGAGAGGGGCTGTGGGGTTTGGGGGAATAGGGTTTTCAGGGAGGATGTGTATGCTTTTAGCTCAGGGGTACAATGTAAACGGGAAGCCAGTGTGTTAATCTGTTAATGAGGAGTTTCTGGGGGCTGTTGATGAATATACTGTAACAATATTGTTGCTGTCCATCTCAACCATTCCCAGTGGTAGCAGTTGCCACATTCTCTGTACTGTATGTGTACAGATGGTTCTCCTGAATTGCTTACCTTCTCTGGGCTGAAATGTTTGATCAGAAAAGACTGATTGCGTTTCAGTGCTCACTTAGTGGGTGCAAGTTATTTTGAATGCTGGTGCCTCGTGCTGTGTGACTTCATGTTTGCTGTTTCTTTCTAATATTTTGTCTTGACCTGCAAATAGTTTGATCCCCTGGACTCTGACTGGCTAGGAATGCCAGCCTTACCATCTCCACGCTGCCTCTTTGGTCTGGGCGAAGCTGATAATGCCATCTATGTCATTGGTGGGAAGGAAGTGAATGAAGAGGAGAAGACACTGGACACTGTGATGTGCTATGATCGACAGTAGGTTTCCATGAACAGGGCATAAATCAAGGTAATGGACTCTCAGTCAGATGGAACATCCTGAGCATTTGGCTACAGCATAGTCATTGTGACTGAAATAACTGGCACAGTTCCCTTGAGGGCTCAACTTGTGAAATTGATGCTCAGTGAGTCAGGCCAAGCTTTCTGTCATGCTTGTGACAGCAGTAGTTCAGTGGGGTCAGGGGAAGAGGGAGGTGGGGGGAAGGAAGTGATGTGTGTGCAGTTAAACATGGGATGTTAGGTGGTTGTTTTTGCCCAGTGCAGACTCCATACGCCTCTTTCTTTGCAGTAGACCTCTCTGACTCTATGGCAATTTGCAGTCTCTGTCTTCTTTAATTGCTGGAATGAACAGGGTCTGGTTGGTCTAATGGGGGAGAGAAAAGCCACTTAATGATATGGAACAAGATGCTCTCCTTCTGCCCCTCACACGTACACTTATACTATTACCTCACACCAGTCTCCGGTCTTTCCGACATATCTCCGCACACCATTCCTTTCCATATAACCATCCATTCCCCTCCTGAATGCCTCCATTGAACCTACTTCCACCACATTTTCAGGCAGTGCATTCTACACCCTAACTGCTCACTAAGTGAAAACATTTCTCCTGTTCCTTCGTCACTTTAAATCTATGCCCTCTCGTTCTTTTCCTTTTACGAGCAGGAACAGCTTCTCCCTATCGACTCTATCCAACCTGCCCATGATTTTGAAAGGCTCAATCAAACCTTCTTTTAATGTTCCTCACGCAGAGAACAGTCCAAACTCTTTAATCTATCCTCATCATTAACTAGCTGGAACAAGCTGGAGTAACGAGTAATAATTTATTGCATGTTGGTGACTAGTCACAGGTCACACTGATACGATAGACATTGTAACAGAGACCATGAGGAGGACATGGATATTAAGGTCTTTCTTGTTTTAGATCTTCAGCTGTTCTACTCAAGTCCATATGACATCATAATGGGTGGTGCTTATGGCACTTCAGTATTAACCCTTTCAGACCCTAAACAACAGAGCCCCACGACAGGGATTTGAGCTAGCAAGGCAAATACTCCAGTGCAGTCCTGAGGAAGTGCTGCTTTTTTGGGGTGTAACACAAGGGGCTTCTCAGATGGAGGATAAAGGCTCCATTCCACTATTTGAGTGAGGACAGAGCGAGTCTGACCTAGTCAATACGTATCCCTCACCAACACCTGTAGAATCCCTACAGTGTGGAAACAGGCCAATCAGCCCATCATGTCCACACTGCTCCTCTGAAAAGCATCCCACCCACACTTCCCACGGCTAATCCACCTAACTTACACATGCCTGGACACTACGGGCAATTTAGCATGCCCAACCCATTTAACCTGCACATCTTTGGATTGTAGGAGGAAACCGGAGCATCCAGCAGAAACCCGCACAGGCAGTCGCCAGAGGTTAGAATCAAACCCGGGTCCCTGGTGCTGAGAGGCAGCAGTGTGAGCCACTGTGCTGCCCCAAAGTATGGTTAGAGTACAGCACAGAACCAAAGCAGAAAATAGGCCTAGATTAGGAGGAGAAATTATATAGATTAGGCCTGTTTTCTCTGAAGGTTAAAGAGTGATCTGATCAAAGTGTTCAAGATATGAACAGGAAAAGACAGGGTAGGTTAAGGTAAACTATTTCTATTGGTTGGAGATTCTAGAACTAGGAGAATTAGGGTAGATTGTTAAGGAGAGATGTTAGGACACTTCTGCACACAAAGGGAGGTAGATATTGGGATCAGTTGTTAATTTTAAATCTGAGAGAGATAAATTTTGTTAAGCAAATGTGTTAAGCGATATGGGCCAAAGGCAGGTATATGGAGTAAGGCTACTGGTCAGCCATGGTCTCATTGAATGGCAGAAAGGCTTAAGGGACTGAATGGCCTACTCCTGTTCCTTTGTCCATGTTAATGTGGGGGTGTTGGTCATGTGATAAGTGCATTAGAGGGAACGGCTGAAACTGACAATCACATTTAAAAGCACATTTCTAACAAACACTCTGGGACATGCTGAAGTTGTGATAAGTTTATAATGCCTTTATAAACCTGTCAGTTCCTACAGTGCGTTATTGGTCGGCAGGATGTTCGTTGAGTTAGAAGGGAACTCCACCTGTTAATTCAATGTGAACAGGTCACTTTAAATGAAGCTCAGGGACTTCCATTTGAGAGTGAATCTGCTACCTGTTAACTTTATCAAAGTTTTCATTCTTCAGAAATTTGTTGTGTGAAGTTTCGGTTTGGCTTCTGTTGGAAACGTGAAAGAGATTAGGAAATCATTAAGCAATCTTCTTCCAGTGAAATGTGCAAACTCTGAACACATTTAAAACATGAGACACTGAACAGCAACCAAACAGATTAAAACAGATTCGAAAATACTTCCAGGAATGTTCAACAAGCTCACTGAGACTTCATGTAAATACTATTCCACTTCTGGAGATCCCCAGGCGCTCTCCCAAGAACCCCTGTCAATATGGATGCTCGTCTGGGGACCCCCATCCATACAGGCGCTCTCCCGGGAACACCCTGCCAATATGGACATTCATCCTGGGGACCTGCTGTAAATATCAACACTCTCCTGGGAGACCCTGTGTCACAACATGAAAATTGGTGCATAGTGAGGACGTTTGTCAAAGGACACAGTGAGATCTAGATCAGTTGGAAAATTGAGTGGAGAAATGGCAGATGGAGTTTAATCCAGTCACATTTAAGAGGCATTTATACTGACACATGACCAGGCCAGGAATAGAGGGATATAGACCATGTGCAGGCAGATGGGATTAGTTTAGAATGGCATAAGGTTGGCACAGACATGATGGGCCAAAGGGCCTGTTCCTGTATGGTACGTTGTTCTATGTTAATAGAGACATCTCCCAGTGAACCTGTATACAGACACTTGTCCGGTGACTCCTTAGTCAATACAGTGGTTCTCCTGAGAATTCTTTATAAATACTGGCACTGTCAGGATTGTCTGGAATACAGACATGAGAACACAAGCATAAGTGGGTCATCCTGCCCTTAAAAGCCTGCTGCACCATTAAATGAAATCTGATCTTGTCCTTGACTCCATTTTTCTGCCTGAGCTCCCATTCCTCATAACACATGACTCCCTTTCAGATCACAACACAAACTCAGCCTTGCAGATGTTCAATGATCCAGCTTCTACTACTCACTGGGAAAGAGAATTCAAAAGACCAACAACCCTCAGACTAAATTCGTCTTCATCCGTGTCTTAAATAGGAGACTCCCTTGTATGGGAACAGTGCCCCTTGTTCTTGCTTTCCCTGCGAGAGGAAACATCTTTTCAGTAGCAATCTACCAAACTGCTCAGAATCTTGTTTCAATAAGATCACCTCTCCTTCTCCTAAACTCTAATGAGTATAGGTGCAATTTATTCATAACTCTTCCATGCCAAAAATCACCCAATGCACCTTCCCTGCACTGTCTGCTGCAGTGCAGGTATATCTTTCCTTTAGTGAGCGTACAAAAAGGAGTATACAGCACTCCAACTAATTCAGTAATTGTTGGCGACACTCAGTAGGTCTGGCAGCATCTGTGGACAGACAAACGGAGTTAACTTTGAGTCCAGTGACTCTTCATCAGAACTGTGTGTCTCACCAATGCCCCTTACAGCTATAGCAAGACTTCCTTACTTGTATGTTCTGTTCCCCTTGCAATAAAGGTCAACATTGCATTTGCCCTCCGAATTACTGGCTGTAGCTGTACACTAACTTGTGTGTACAAGGACACTCAGATCCCTCTGCATTACAGCATTCTGTACACTCTCCCTTTTTAAATAATATTGTTTTTCCATTCTTCCTGCCAAAGTGGAAAACCTCACATTTGCTCAACTCAAGAAACTCACCCACACACTTACCCGAATTAAATCACGTTTGTAGAATATTTGTGCCTTCCTCACAACTTGCTTTCCAGCTTAGAGACAAAAAAACTGCAGATGCTGGAATCCAAGGTAGACAAACAGGAGACTGGAAGAACACAGCAGGCCAGGCAGCACCTGGAGAAAAGGAGCAGGGTAATACCCGAAATGTTGACTGCTCCTTTCCTCTAGATGCTGCCTTGTTTGTGGCATTCATCCAGCCTCCTGTCTGTCTATCTTGCTTTCCAGCTTATCTTTGTATCATTAACAAATGAGGCTACAATGCACCCTGTCCTTTCTTCTAAGTCATTAATATTGATTGTCATTAACAGAGCACCAGTGTTGATCCCTGAAACATTTCAGTAACTACAGTCTGCCAACCTAAAATAACATAGTTAGCAAGCCCTTTATCCAGTACTCTCAAAACTCGTCTTTTGGAGTTGTTGCCTGTATTTTTCTTAAAAATCATTTCTGGGATATGGGCGTCACTGGCCAGATCTGCATTTATTGCCCAACCCTAATTACCCAAGGGCAGTTAAGTGTCAACCACATTACCAGGTCTTGCCTAAATGGGACTGCAGACGCACAGCAAAGGCAGTTTCTTTCCCTAAAGGACATCAGTGAACCAAATGGGTTTTTCCAACAATGGATTCATAGTCATCATTACACTCTTAATTCCAGACTGTTATTGGATTAAAATTCTACCATCTGCCATGGTGGGATTCGAACCAGGTTCCTCAGAACACTATCTGGATCTCCAGGTTTATAGTCTAGTGATAATACCACGAGGCCATTGCCTCCTCAATGTGGCAACTTACTGAATGGATTTGCAAAATCCAAATACACTACATCTACAACCCTATTTGAGACATCCTGAAACTCTGAGAGACTCTTGTGTGAATACTGAGGACTTTATCCAGAAGAGTTTGTTCAAGGCAATTTTCTGATGCATCTTTTTCAAAACATTCTCTTTCTATTTATAGCACATTTAAATGGGGAGAATCGGATCCACTTCCATACGAAGTATATGGCCATTCTGTGGTGTCTCACAATGATCGGGTGTACGTAATAGGAGGCAAAGGAAAAGATAAGTAAGTATTTCCATTCGTGAATTATTTCTTTTAAATAACAAAAGGTAATCAGAGGTCTGATTGAATCTATTTCTGCATTCAAATAATGGACCTGATATGCGACACTTATGATCCCAGACTAGAATACCAAATCTTTTAGTTACATTCTGGCTAGGGATCCGGAACCCTTTTTTAAAAACTTGACAAAGCAAGATCATAGGTATCTATGAAGAGAATAAAGGCAAAAGATTTTAAACAAATCATGATAAATTTTGACTAAACAAAGTTATAACAGTAGTACAATCTACAATATACACACACACACAACTTATTTCCAATGTCCAGAATTAACCGGAGGTAAATATGGCAATATATAAACCCTTGAACAAATATGGACAAGTCAGATCCAATGGATTTCTCAGCATTGCCCCCAACAATCACCAGACATTATCAGTGATTCAATCTTCCTTTACAAGGGATTCCTACTTATTCTCTTTTGAAGTCCTAGCTTCGGAATTCTCTCAAAAGATGCACTATCGATTGCCTCAATAATGACTCACTTTTCAGTAGGTTGCTCTGCAATCAGAAATAGCAGTTAGATTGTGGAAAGTGTAATCAAAAGTACAATTTCAGCTTTTTATAAAAAGTATGTTTCCCCATGCTGGTTCTGTACCTGCAGTTCTCTGCAGCCTAATCTTGCTCAGCTGCACCAAGTAAATACTGCTTCTGGGCTTCTTTCACTCGTGTGCTCAGCTGTACTGAACTGTTAATGGCTCATGGCTGCTTCCAAGCCATACAACTCCCGTGGTTTTTCCCTGAGCTTTAACCTCTGATGTAGTGGCACCCTGCTGTTAAGTACCTGACTGATTAGCAGCCTGAGGCTAACAATGATCCCCTCTGACTGCCTCCATCCAACAGCAGTGCAGTGGTTAGTACCAGGGACCCAGGTTCAGTTCCAGCCTCAGGTGACTGTGTCGAGTTCGCACATTCTCCGTGTGTGCATGGGTTTCCTAAGGGTACTCTGGTTTCTTTCCACTGTCCAAAGATGTGCAGATTAGCTGGATTGGCTATGCTAAATTGCCCATAGTGTCCAGGGATATGCAGGCTGGGAGGGTTAGCCATGGGAAATGCAGGGTTATAGGGAATAGGGAAGTGTGAGTGGGTCTGGGTGGGATGCTCTTAGTGTGGACGTCATGGGTCAAATTCCACACTGTACAGATTCTACAAACTGATTGAACTTACAGTTCAGTTATTCTTGACCTATTGTGCGACTTCTTGAAACTTTATAAGCAATCCTATTCCTTATTGCTAGGCAGTATTGAATGCAAGTGATATTCTGGAGTATCTTGAATGTAAGAATGTCTATTTCCTGAATGTCACAACATTCACACTCACCACTTATTAATCTCAGGAAGTGTTTGAAAAAAGTGTTGGTGTATAACCCCCAGAGGTTTGAATGGAAGGAGTTGGCTCCCATGAAGATTGCCCGCTCTTTGTTTGGAGCGGCGGTCTATCGAGATAAAATCTGGGTAGCCACAGGAGTCACGGACAGCGGACTGACTGGAAGCATCGAGGTGTATGACATAGCTGCGAACAAGTAAGAGAGTCATTCATCTCCTGAACGGTAGCACTTGACCAAGATAATGATGTCACGGTAGCACACCTTCTGTCTGTGCATGCTGTATTGCTTTACTCAGGTAACACACTCCAGGAAGTCACGAGCCACATTTGTGCATGATCCTGTACTTTCCCCTGTCGAGTACAATCTATTATTCATCAAAGCAACACTCCACAGAGATTGCAGTGTCATGCATATATGAAGTCAAGGGCTGTACAGGGAAGCAACAGATTATTTCAAAAGATTCACCCTGAGACTTTCAACAAGTTTGAGAGGCAACTACACAGACATGACAGTGGATTTGGGCAGATTCATTGGAAGGGAGAGCCTAGCAGGGAAGATGGTGGAGCAGCAATGGCAGGAGTTTCTGGGGGTAATTTGCAAGGCGCAGCAGAAAGGAAGAAGACACATACTAAGGGGAGGGCGAGGTAACTATGGCTGACAGGGGAAGTCAGGGACAGATAAAAGCAAAAGAAAGAGTGTATAATGTGGTGAATATTAGTGGGAAGCCGGAGGAGCCTTTAAAAATCAGCAGAGAATAATTTAAAAAGCAATGGTGGGGGGGCAGTGAGAAGATGAAATATGAGAGTAAGCTAGCTAGTAATATTAAAGAAAACTGTAAGAGTATTTTTAGATGTCTAATAAAGGACAAGAGAGAGGCAAGAGTGGACATTGGACCGCTGGAAGATCAAGCTAGAGAAGTAATAATGGGGAACAAAGAAATGGCAAAGAAACTGAATGGGTACTATGCATCAGTTTTCACAGTGGAAGACATCAGCAACATTTCAGAATCTAAGTCGGGGGCAGAGGTGAGCGTAGTGGCCATCACTAAGGAGAATTTGCTGGGGAAGCTGAAAGGTCTCAGGTGGATAAATCACACCCCAAAGTTCTGAAGGAGGTAGCTGAGGAGATTGTGGAGGCATTGGTGGTGATTTTTTAAGCATCACTGGAGACAGGGAGGGTCCCAGAGGACTGGAAAATGGCTAATGTAACACCCATGTTTAAGAAGGGTAAGAGGTAGAAGACTGGAAACAATAGGCCGGTTAGCCTTACCCCAGTTGTTGGTAAGATTTTAGAGTCCATTATTAAGGATGAGATTGTGGAGTATTTGGAAGTACATGGTAAAAGAGGGCGGGGTCAGCACAGCTTCGTCACGAGGAGGTCATGTTTGACAAATCTGTTAGAATTCTTTGAGATGGTAATGAATAAGTTAGGCAAAGGAGAGCCAGTGGACATGATCTAATTGGATTTCCGAAAGCTTTTGACAAGGTGCTGCACAGGAAGCTGTTAAATAAGAGCTCATGGTGTTAGGGGCAAGATACTAGCATGGATAGAGGATTGGCTGACTGGAAGAAGACAGAGAGTGGGGATAAAGGGTCCTTTTCAGGATGGCAGCCAGTGACTAGTGGAGCTCCACAGGGGTCAGTGTTGGGACCGCAAATATTCGCATTGTACAGTAACTATCTGAATGAAGGGACTGAGGGCATTGTTGCTAAATTTGTAGATGACACCAGGCTAGATGGAAGGACAGGTAATGTTGAAAACTGGGAGGCAGCAGAAAGACCTGGACAGGCTAGGAGGGTGGGCAAAGTGGCAAATGGAATACAGTGTGGGAAAATGTAAGGTTATGCATTTTGGTGGGAAGAATAAAGGCATAGACTATTTTATGAATGGGGAAAGGCTTTAGAAACCTGTAGCACAAAGGGACTTGGGAGTCCTAATTTAGGACTGTCTTAAGGTTAATATGCAGGTTCACTTGGCAGTTAGAAGACAAATATAATGTTAACACTCATTTTAAGAGGGCTAGAATACAAGACCAGAGGACAAAGTACTTGTCATATGAGGCGTGGTTGAGGACTCTGGGTCTGTACTCAATGGAGTTTAAAAGGACGGGGGGGATCTGACTGAAACTTAGAGTACCAAGAGGCCTAGATAGTGGACGTGAAGAAGATATTTCCACTAGTACGAGAGACTAGGATCCGAGGGCACAGCTTCAGTGAAGGGACCACCATTTAGAACTGAGATGAGGAGAAATTTCTTCAGTCAGAGAGTAGTGAGTCTGTGGAGCTCATTGCTGCAGAGCGCTATGGAGACCAAGTCATTGAGTGTATCTGAGACGGGTTTAATAGGTTCTTGAATGGTAAGGGATCAAAGGTTATAGGAGAAGGCAGAAGAATGGGGTTGAGAAACATATTACCCGTGTTTGAATGCTAGAGAAAATGCAAAAGGTCAAATGGCCTAATTCTGCTCCTATATTTTATGGTCTAAGACGACAGAAAGCCACTTTGGAATTGTCATCATTTGTAATAAAGAAAATCAGGTGCCATAACAACCACAAGATACAGGAGCAGAATTCGGTCACTTGGCCCATCGCACTGCTCCACTATTCGATTACAGCTGGTAAGTTTCTCAACCCCCTTCTCCCCACAACCAGCAATCAATAGTTCATCAAGTTCCTACCAACAGCAATGTACAAAAACAGAAGGCAAATTATTTGGTCATTTAGTAACATTCATTGAGGGATAAATACTGGATAGAGGCATAAAGGGTGAAACACTCCACCTCTTTGAAATAATACTGAAATCTTTGGCCAGCTGATAGGATATACGGTTTCAGTTCTTCTCAGTGAAGTGCAGAGCTCCCTCAGGAGTTCACTGGAACATCAGTCTGGACTCAGTCCGCAGGTCTCAGGAATGGGACTTGAAGCCTTGACCTGCTCAGCCTGAGGCTACCGGCTGACACCAGTCAGCTGAGGATTGAGGGAGGATATGGTGTAGGTGTAAAAGATTGAGGGGCATGGACAGAGTGGATAGGAAACAGCTGCTCCCCCTTTGTCAAAAGGTCAATAACAAGGGGCACACTTTTGAAGTGGAAGGCTGGAAGTTGGGAGAGGATTTCAGGATAAACTTTTCCATCCAATGATGGCAGTCTGGAATGCACTGACTGGGAGGGTTAGTTGATGCAGGAAACCTCACAATCTTTAAAAAGTACGTGGATAGGCAATTCAAATGTCATAACATTCAAGGCAATAGGCCTATTGTGGAAAAGTGGGACAAGTGAGGTTGTAGTACATTTTTGGCTGTGCAGACTTGATGGGCTGAAGGGCCTCTTCTGTATGATTCCAACCATTGCCAAAAAAGAACCAAGCAGAACTATCCCTAAAGCAAGCCTGGCTCAGATGAGGAAACACAGTGAAGGGGATAGAAAGAAGTCTTATTTCTGACCCCATTTCAGTGCAAATGCTCTCCTGGGCTCTGCAGACACCAAGAAGTCTTTAGATCTCATTTGGCACTGCGGTTGATTTGTAAAGAGCTATGGCATCTTCTGGGCATTGTGCTGCTTCCTGTCTAACTGGTCATTTCTCTGTGCTGCAGGTGGGAAGAGATGGCAGAGTTCCCTCAGGAACGTAGCTCTCTGAGCCTCGTCACCTTGTCTAATTGTCTATACGCCATTGGTGGATTTACTATGGTACAAACTGAATCTGGAGATTTTGTCCCAACTGAAATCAATGACATTTGGAAGTAAGTTTCAACCATCACTTAATGTAACTTAATAAACATTTCCGTCCCAAAGACTCCCTATACCAGGGTCCAGTCACTGGTTCAGAAAAAGACCTCCCCAAGTCCCTTGATGTAGCACTTCCCCGTTTGAAATTTCATGTCCTTTGAAACTAACTAATTGATGAGTGTGGAGGTGAGGTTGACTCTTTGACAGACTGAGTGAAGAGAAGCCACAGTAAAAGAAATAAAATAGCCAGTGCCTCTTATAGACTTCACCTGTGACGGTTCAAAGACAGCTTACCCACCATCAAGTGCTACTAGGGATGGAACATAAAATTAGGCATTTGTTCCCTCGTCTTCTGTGCCATTCAATAAGTTCATGGCTAGTCTGGTTGAGGCCTCAGATTCATTTTGGGCCTGCTCCTTGTTAGACACAAATCTATCTACCACCCTCTTTGTGAAGGAAATGCCACACACGAACCTTTGAGGAAAGAAACCTACTAATCTCCATCTTAAATAGGATACCCTTTTTCAAAAATAAAATTGTCTCTTGTTCTCAACTTCTCCCAAAACAGGAAACATCCTTTCAGTACTCAACCCTCTTAGGTTTTTATATTTTTCTATAAGATCACATTCCTATTCTTCTAAAGTTCGAAGGTGCAAGTCCAAGCAGTCTAATCTTTTCTCACTAATCCTAGGTCACAGAGACAGGGTATATCGCTACTTGATCTAAGAGGTCCATGCCACTGTTTATGCTCCACGATTTATCTAACCCCATGAATTAATCTTCTATTCTTTTCTCCTTCATGCATTTATTTCACTTCCTGTTAAGTGAACTTACTTTTCACCTCAATTCTCTGTAGTGATGCGTTCCACATTCTAACCACTCTCTGGGTGAAGACCTGTCCCCTGAATTCCTTACTAGATGTACTGATGACCGTTGTCGTTATGACCCATGTTTAGTTCAGATATCTTGAACTCAAATTTCTTCACCACACACAGTCTCCTAAATAAGCTTTCATGTTTATTACTCCCACCCAACACTGCTGTTTTCTCACTGAAGAAATTCTGTTTGTCAGCTCCTAGCATTCATTTTGTTAGTTGCTTCCTGAACCCATGGCTCTGGTTTAATAGTTATTATTATTTTTACAAATCTATCTATATCACAATTTCTATATATCTTCTTTCAAAGACAGTTTCAAAACCCAATTTCTTCATTTCTTCCTGGTGACTTAATCCATTCATTCTCTTTCCCTGGAATTAAAGAGGTTAAGAGGTGATTTGAAGTTAGGATATTAAGGGATACAGACAGAGTAGCAAGAAAGTATTTCCTTTGGTTGGAGTGTCCAGGACTAAGCGACATGGTTTAAAAAGTAGAACCAGAAGACACAAAGAAAATGTGAGGGAAGTCTATTACACAAAGCAGTTAATCAATTTTCCTCTTTACATTGCAAGAATGCCAAATTGTTCTGATGAATACAAGATACAAAACTTCAACAAAGCATGCTTTTCTCCTCAGGACTCATTTAATCAATTTGTTTATTTTAGTTTGGTAAAATTTTATTAGTCAAAAGGTAGTTAGGAACATAAAGTAGGCCACTCAGCCTCTTCTGCAAAGTTAGATTGCAGGTCAGTCTCAACTGAATTGAATGGTGGAATTGACTAGAGGGGATACAGGGGGTTACCCTGTTCCTAAGTTTGAATTAACAAATCAACCTCACATCTCTGCACTGCCGTACCTCTAGGGCAAGATGATTTTCCGTAGCTCTGGTTATCAAATCTAACATCGACAACAGACATCTTTTGGATTAAGGGATGGGAAACATGGGAAGTCATGAATAAGCTCATGGTGAAAAGGCCCAGGTGTGCAGTGTCAGGTTTTGAACTGCCACAGTGACTGTGATCCCAGCTAAACAGGTTCAGGATAAGCTCAGGGCTAGTGTGCAGCCTGTCTACACTGTAGGGGTCACAGCACAAATCCCTTATACATTTGTGGGCAGACACAAACAATGTTGCATATCACTGAGAAGTGTCCCCTCTAAATGGTGAACTAATCACACTGAAAACAGCAAATTAGGTGATTGTGTAGCTATGGAGAGGTATCTGACTAGAATCCTGTATAATGTCTCACCACCCTTTTATATTGGAAATAATTAAGATTGATAGGAGAAAGTTTGCAGAGCAATGGCAAAAGAGCAGAGGAGGGGAGGAACTGTTAGCTACTTCCCAAAAGGAAGTACAATGGATCAAACAGTCTACCTCTCCACTATAAGATATCTTTATTTTCTGATTTTAGGTACGATGACGACAAGAAGGAATGGTTTGGTATTCTCAGAGAGATCCCGTATGCTTCAACAGCAACCTTCCTCCCAGTCAGACTAAATGTTTTACGAATGAGCAAGTTATAAGGTCAATACTACTGTAATAGGAATAAAAGTGATTGGGTTGAAACAGAAAGGGCTCGACGTATTTTGAAACAGGTTATTTGTATTCCAATTATCCATTATTCAGATAATGTATTTTTTCTAAAAAAATTAGTTAAGACATTTTAGAAATGATTGCTTATCTGAAAACAAAGGTAAAAATGTTCCATTATTGAATAAACTACTCTCTAAAACCACTTAATCCTATTTATTAATGATATGTATAAGAATTAGAATTATAATAGAAGTTTCACAGTGATGAAGAATATAATTACTTTGCAAACCTTTCAGATTAGTAGCAGTTTAAGATATATTTGCGATACAGAATGTATATAATTCAGCTACTTTTATTAATTTTCTTTTCACCACTGGCATCCAATCCCTCAAAATATTCTTCTCCCCACCGAATAGCCCAAGGACTCACCACAACCTTCCTGGAGGACCAAGCAAGCACAGGACAAGTTACACTTACACTGCCGCCTCCTCCATTCCCACTAATAATCAGAATGTCCCTTGATTTCAGCACGATGACGACTCAGGGGTCATGGGTTTCTGCCAGGGTCTTCATGTGACTCAAGCCTTGATCGGTAGATCTTTGGGGTCACACAGGCAGGATGACTTGATGTAATGGGATCCTGAGGGCATGATTTGCTTTACTTTCCCTCTGTGCTGCTGCTCTGTCTCATTGTTATGACGTTTGGCTTCAAAGCTTTGTTGAAGCTTGACAGACACGTTGTTGCTGTTTTGCACGATTGGTAGTGAGCTGCACCCAGTCATTAGCATCAATGCTACCAAACTTCAAGGAGAACCTGTGTCTTTGAAGCTTTTTATTTTGTTCTCATCCAGTACGTTGGCTCTTTGACAGTTGAGAGGAGACCTGGCAGCGGGTATAGTTTTTGGCCATCCGGACACAATCCATTGAAGTTAATTTTGCAGATTTGACCGAATTCTTGTACAGCTAGGCATCGAGACAGATATTTGCATTTGTTTGCCAGTCTTCCGAATGATTCTGGGGAAGGCAGCAGAGGCATTTTTGGTGGAATTATTCTTGCACACAAATCACAGATTGCAGTATAGGAGTGTGGCAATGACAACTGCTATGTCCTCGAGGATTCATTTCTAAACGTGAATATATTCATTGTCAAGCATTCACTGCTAGAGACAGGCAGTGAAATTCAAGGGTAGAAAATCTTGGTGAAAAATATCAACAAAATCGGAAAAAAACTTTCAAATCTCGTGGTTACAGCCTGCAATGAAAATAGTCAATAAACAAAGACTCATTGGTACTGTGTTGTGGCTCAAAATTCCTCTAGACGGGGGGGACCAGAAGTAGATTAAGTGAATTATATAACAACTCTGTTCAGATTTCAGTCATAACCTTTAGGTTCTTAGTAAAGATGTCTGTCATTTTAATTTTTAATTCCACTCCTACCTAATGGCTTCACCAAGCTAGTCCAAATAAAAGAATCCTACAATATGGCACTTCAGCTTTCCTTTTGGTACTTTATAGTCTTCCAGACGCAATTTTTAAATGTGAAATTAGCAGAAAGAGTGAAAAAAAGTATAATATCTCAACAGTGAAGATTGCAGAGTTCAACGATACAGAAGGATCTGGGTCCCCTCTTGCATGTAAAGTTATTGCAGGTACAGCAAGTCATTAGGAAAACTGACAAAATATTGTCATTCATCCTGAGAGGAATGGAATAGAAAAACAGGGAGGTCATGCCTCAGTTCCACAGGAAACTGCATCTAGAGTATAGTGCACCCTGTAATAGTCACCTTTTTTCAGGAAGGACATACATGCATCGAAGCAGTTCAGAGAAGGTTTGCTAGACTCATACCTGGAATGGACAGGTTTTTTTATGAGGAAATGTCAGACAGGCTAGGCATGTGTCCATCGGAGTTCAGGAAAATAAACGACGACTGAAATGTATAAAATCCTAAGGGGTCTTGAAAGTGTAGAAAGGAAGCATATATGTTTCCTCTCATGGGAGAATCTACAGCAAGATGGTGTCACTATTTTAAAAATCAGGGTCACCCATTTAAAACAGAGACGAGGTGAATTTTTTTCTCAGAGTTGTCAGTCTTTGGAACTCTTTCTGAAAAGGTGGTGGAAGCAGAATCCTTGAATACTTTAAGACAGAAGTAGATAGATTCTTGGTCAGGAAGGGGTTGAAAGGCAAGGTAGCTGGGTGGACTTTGGGTTACAACCAGATCAGTTACTGAATGGCCTACTCCCGATTTGAATGTTCGTCGAGTTCAACAATTTCTCACCCTAACAACTAACCCCATTTTGTTTTGGAAAGTCAGTGTTAATAATTAATCTAATTCCATTTACTACACCTTTTATCACCTTCTCTCTTTACACTAATAACCCCATTGCCATTTAATTTCTCCTGTGTCTGTCCTTCCATTTTGTTCTTTCTTCAGCCTCTTCTTCCCAGGCTTTGCAAGTGAGTAAAACCTGCTTCCAGTTCTGATGCAAGGTCACAGGCATGGCACATTTACTGTAATTCTCTCTCCACTGAGATTGCCTGACCTGCTGGTTACTTTCAGCTTTTCCTATTTAAAATTCCCAGAATTTGCAAGACTTTGCTTTCATAATTGGTATATACCTGGCTTGGGTTTTAAAAGCACTGAAGGAAGGACAAAAAGACTGAGGGAAGTGAAGAATTCTGTAGTTTCAAGCTCCTCTGAAAGGACAAATGAAAGGCATGTGAATTACAGGAAAAATGTGCAAATTGTGCTAAGTTCCAAGTTGGTTGACAACAATTTTTAAGAATACAAAGGTGTAAACCATGCTTTTATTATAATGAAAGAATTTATTTCTTCAGGAATTAGACAGCAAATCCTGACTACACTATACACTAAGCAATACATAAATGACAGATATAGACTGGTAATTGTAGCACCTATGGACATAATCTTCCTTTAAACCACAAGACTACAACATTCTACATTAATGCTATGTACACAAGATAACTAAGACGTGTTTATGTAGTAAAATATAGAATTAACATACTTATGACTGATACACAAATTTGATTTTAATTTTTTTCTTAAACCTAATGCTTTACTAAATGGGCCAAGCTAAATTTTGGCCTTATATCCAACAAATATTATCTGTAGCATTTCCCCTGTCCAACAAGCTGTACACCACTACCTGAATGAGGCAGTACTACGCAGCTGTCTACATCAGTATAATCTCGCTTCAAATGAAATCTCTCCACAAGATAGCGGAATAACTACAGTATGAAGCAGTGTTTTTTCCCCCCCTCATCTGTGGTCCTTTGGAGGAAGGGATATTAGGGATAAGGTGCAAGATTTCATTGTAAATATAGCTTACCTAAATGAAGCTTATGAATCAATTCACCCATGATTTCATTTTGTACAGCAAAAGTAACATTCACTGTGAAATAAGGATGTCAACAAAGGGTTAAAAGGCTCCAATTCAATGCTAACCTTGTTCACGTTTCTCAAACTCTGAACAACAGTCTTTAAATTAATTTTTTAAAAATTCCTCCATGAACACAGCTGGAGACCAAACTTTTACTCAATATAGCTCAGGAACTTGGCAAACCAGAGGATGCCTGCTTGAAGTACTTCCATAATGAACAGAATGATAATAACAGCCTCAACATTAACCGGATGGATTCCAGAAGTTTTTGCAATTAGTACTAGCACTTCAAATATTTTTTAAAAGAATACTTGTGGCAACAATGTGATAACCACAGGCAGTGCCTCTGAAAAAGCAAGGAAATCCTCAAATGTGTCAATTGAGACTCTCTCAGCTGCAGTTTTGACAAATTGCACTTAGATTTTTCATTTACCTGCACAGGTTTCTCTTGCTTTGTGATAGCCAATAGCCTTTGCAAAATAAAAACTTTTTTTTTTATATTAGAGATAATTTCATCCAATTCTGTTTTAGAATCGTTAAATAAAATGGAAGGATTATGTACTGCAGGGAATTAAGAAGTACAATGAAGTGATGAAGGCTGCAAAAGAAAGCTAAGAATCTAACTACTCCCTCCCTCTGGTTGAAGTCCATTTAGCATGTAACTATTAGCATAAATATGCACATAATGAAAGATGAGAATACCATACAAATTAAATTCCAGAATCTGAAGGGAAAGTAACAGCTGAAATGGATGATTCACATTGTACTGTTTTGTGCAAAGGATCCCATAAACCCCCTTTGATCATGGTTTTGTCCTGAATTGCAAACTTGGAACAAACTTTGCTGTCATTGCCGTTGGATCCTATAACAACAGACTAGCATCCCATTACACCACGCTGCATTGCTGTATCTGAGAGAATGAGCAGCTTTACATGCTAATGAACAACCGAGGGCTCCTATGTTAGAACACAAATTCCAATTAAAAGTTGGCTGAATCATCAACACTGAAATTAAGTATCAGGATGCCCATCCCAAAGATTGCTATTGCTCGAAGGTGCAGTCTTGATGAGCGAAATAGGCAGATTTCAAAAGTATCAAAACATTGAATATTAAAAAGTCCTATGTCTTTACAATAACCAACTTTTTATTTAATTTTTTAAACTCTGTATCCGATAAGAGCATATTAAAAATACTGCGATGCTTCACTGACATTTCCTCCTCGTCTCTGTACAATGACAAATACTGCACGTTAAATTCTGTGACAAAATATAGTTCGAGACTTAACAGTGCACTTGCAAACAAATTTTGCTCTGCTGTTACTTACCATTAAATATAGTAATGATTCTTCTAAAATCTGCAGTTCAGAAACAGAGAATGACTTCTCCCATGCCCCGGTGCAAAATAGTGATTTAAATTGTTAAAGCAGCTTATAAGCACATCAATCAAATCGAATATTTCAATTAGATTTCTATTATTTTAATCCTGCATTATGACAAAATAGTCTTAAGGATGGGTAGGGAAAAGGGCATATTTAATAATTACACGAAGATTAACCTATTGGTGAGGATGTAGTGTAATGTCCACATGATTCAACAAAATTCCACTCTAAGATCCGAGGCCTTTTACAGTTCCCAAAGAAAGTAATTGCTGCAGTTTAAGGTGGGCTTCAAATAGTAAGCTCACCCCTTTGTAATGCTTTAAAATCTAGGTTAGTGTTCAAGTTTAAAGGGATGTCAATATCTATTAGTTCAGTAGAACAGAAATTGATTAAAATGGCAGCATGTGGAAATGATTCCATTTTTGGGTAACTCTTCCCATAAAGCTATGTGTGAAAACCCACCAAAAGCAGACAGCTGTGACAAGTACAAGACCTTTCTGGTAAGGTACCTGTAGCAGCATTGTTATCAGGGCTGCCAATGGAAGACTGCTCCTCTCTGTCCTACTCCCATGATCCTTCTTAAAAAAGTTCACCTTTTAGAGGCACACCATTTTTAGAGTCAAGATGTCACAGGCAAATTGGACTCTGTGATACAGGAAGGATGCTGCAGCAATGCAGTTAATATCCCTGGGTGTGTCATACAGTCCACCCTGAACAGTTACTGGAAGGGTTACCAAACCAAAAGCTCAACCAGATCTAGCAGTGCCACTGTCAATTGTACTGTATGCCTTCCAGTAAAATATAAGCCCTTGGTCAGGGGGAAGCTAGCCAAGGAGGTTTTAATCCGAGAGTAGCAGCATAATGACAAAGGCACTATCTGAAACACTGAAGTATGTGCTGAAAGTCCTACGTCAGAAAGCAAGCCACTGATGCATCTGGGCTTAACATCATACACAAAGGAGAATCGCCAGTTCCGGTACCAAGTCATACTTTTATTTTGACTACACTTTAGATCTGAGCCTATCATACGGTTTCAATAAACAGGAGGCTGGAAGAACACAACAGGCCAGGCAGCAACCGGAGGAAAGGAGCAGTCAACGTTTTTGGGTATTACCTTTCTTCAGGAGTCCTGCTGCTTGCCGACTGCTCCTTTCCTCCAGATGCTGCCTGACCTGCTGTGTTCTTCCAGCCTCGGATTTGCCTACCTTGGATTCCAGCATCTGCAGTTTTTCTTTGTATCTAATATCACTTCGATAACTGAATTTCAGCTAAAATTGATGGCGATTGCAGGAGGAGGGATGGAAGTATCTCTGTGACGTGCAAATCTATCTAATGATCCCCAACCATGTCTTGCTAAATTCTGTAATTCGAGTCCTTTAAGGCAACCATTTGCAAGAGAACTTCATTTCTTTGTCTTTCTTTTCCCTGGGGTCTATAAAGTTTAAAGTTAATGAACAGTGCAAAAACCCTCACATCAGCTGCAACTTCAAGCAGCATATTTCCCAATATTTCTTGCTGCTGAGATTTCAACACCCAGATGCTCCTTACTCGACTTCTACTGCATGCATTTTCTCAGTCCTCTCCATTACACTGTGCCTTGGCATAGTGCAGAATCCTCCAGAACAGCACTGACCAGTTTCATTCCCATTTAAACTTCAAACTCTCCTGGTCAGTTCTATAAGAACGATTGGAATGGTCTGTCCTTCTGCTGCACTGTAAATATTAGAAAATATTTATTTCTGCCTTTATTAACTCTACTTTCCTATTAAAAGCCACAGTGCTTATGATCATCAAGTGCTAACTTGGTCCTCCAAAGAAACAAGGGCTCCCTGGCCAGCCCCAAAGATGTCCACAAATTTGAGGCAAAGCAGTCAGTAATGTGAACTGGATTGAGCACACTTTTGCAATCCACCCAGGTCCTAGCCTCCAGGCTGTTAACTGCCTGAGAGAGAAGTCCTACTTTCCATGACTGATTTTGTCAATCGTCCCTTCTTTAGTGTCTGTACTTGGCCACAAGCTGGAGCCCCTCAGTTCCATTCATTCTTATCCTCTCACCTCAGTTGCTTCTGTGGTAAGCCATACAGTCCATGGTAAAATAAACACTGCCCCGGTTCACTCATACGACATGACAATGGCTGCTAAAACGTCAAGTCGGTTTAGATGCACCACAGTAAATGGTTAAACTTGCTACAGACAAGCACAGCTTGCTTTACTTAACTAAACACGTGTTAAAAAAATAGCAGGTTACACTTTGGAGGCTCAAAAGACTGGGTTTGGGTTTGGGAAGGAGGGGGATTAGGTTTGGAGAGGAGTGGGGTTAAGTTTGGACAGGTGGGAAGGGGTGCTCAGAAAAGGGAGGAATCCCACAATACCTTGCTAAGTATATTAGAAACACATTTATGAAGGGTTTTGCTCTCTGCATTAAATCTGTACATGTCCTTCTTGCATTATATGCTGCAGGGATATTTATGTTCAAAAACGCAAACAAAAAAGTTTTTTTTAAAGTGAGAGCAGTTTAAGTCTATGGATGCCTTTAAAAGTAGTTCAGACTACTTGGTAATAGCCTTTAGTCCTATAATGACATTTAAAAAACAAAAATCCTTTGTCTACATCCTTACTGTAAATAATACACCAAAATAGGTTTTTTGTTACATAAGTCAATCATGATCTTTTTCAAGGTTGTTTGAATCTGAGTCCCCATCCGTTAAGTATGCCCCCTTTGGTTATATTCCTTCCAGGTAACAGAATATATTCAGCGTCACACCCAGTGCGCGCTTCTCACTGTCTGCTACAGTCACATGTCTCTTCTTTTGTTTGGAGGGCCAAAACGCACCCCCCACCCCTTTACAGCCATTCAGTTGTTGTTGGCATTTATCCGTCCAGCTGGAAAGAGAGGAGGTGGCGGTGGAAGGTGTGGGGGAGGGGGGAGAGTTGGTGGGAGGGAGTGGAGGAGGGGCAGAGGGAGGGAGTGAGGGTGTGATTGGGGATGGGGGCTAATGAGGGGGTTACTGGAGTTGGGAGGTGTGGCGGATGTGAGGCTCAGGGGGTTGCTGTCTGCCGTGATGGGGTTGGTGACTCGGAAACACTTCTGCTTGTGTGCCTTAAGCATGTTGGAGAAGCGAAAGCGCTGGCCACAGACATCGCATGGATATGGCTTCTCGCCTGTGTGTGTCCGACGATGCCGTTTCATGTTTGGCCGACTGGTGAAGCTCTTGCCACAGATTTCACAGATGTACGGTTTCTCCCCTGGAAGCAACAAAAAGATTAATTTTTGAGTTTATACTCAGCCATTAATGAGAATAAAAACTTAGCCTGCAGCCCTGAATTGCTAAGAGGATACAATCGTGTAGAGGTCATGTCAAAGAACACAACAACACAGCTCTGAAGAAGTCTTCTGCCCATCATAGCTGAAGCAAGTTTTCACAAAGTCCCAATCCCACTTTTCCCTTAGTTCTGTAAAATCCTGACTTGTGTTTGTGAACCATAGTTAAATTCCCACAATGGCAATTAAGAAAATGATGGCAAGTTGACAGATCGTTATAAACTGAAACCAGTTTACTAGCATCCTTTAGGGAAAGAAACTTGCCATCCTTACCTGAGCTGGTTTGTACATGAGTCCAACTACAGAACAGTTCTGAAGAAGGGTCACTCGACCCAAAATATTAACTCTGATTTCTCTCCACAGATGCTGCCAGACCTGCTGAGCCTTTCCAGCAATCTGTGTTTTTGTTTCTGATTTCCAGAATCCACACTGCTTTCGGTTTTTGCACATTAATGTAACTGCCCCTTAAGTGGTACACTGCTACCAGCAGTTCAAGGCAGACTGCCAGTTTATCAAGACTCTTGTGATGGACAGCAAATAATAAACTCGAGAGAGACAGGTCCCAAGAACAAATATGACTGAGAAATGAACTAAAGGCATGTAATACAATCAAACATAGCTGCATCTGAAGTAGCCTTGAGCTAAAGCCAGAAAGCAGCAGATAAGAGGTTGCCTCTGACACTCAGTACTGAATGGTTCAGCACAGTGACATGGTGAAAACATGATTCTGATTCACCAGCTTGAGGACTTTAATGTCCTACTCCTGCTCCTTTCTCTAATGTGCCTATCAGCCTGAAGTTGATCAGCTATGATTGTATGGTATGGTGTAGCAGGCTTGAGGGCATGAATGTCCTCTTCCTGCTCTGATCTCTTATTATGACCCAGCATTATGTTGTTTTAAGTTATAGAATCACAGAATGACACAGGACGGGAGGTGGTCATCTGGCTCATCATGTCTATGCCATTTCTGCAATTTATTCAATTAGTCTGACTTCCCAGTTCTTTCCACACAGTCTGACTTTTTTTTTTCTTTTCAAGTATACATGCAAACATCTTCGAAAATTACAACTCAATCTGTTTCTACACCCCACTTTTCAGATTGTAACAACTTGCTGTGCTTTTTCTGGTTCTTCTGGCATCATCTGAAATCTGTGTCCTCTGATTACTAAATTTTCTGCCACTCTAACCACTTTCTCCTTCAGGATTTGGAATTATTCTATCGACTCCCCCAACCCTCCCACCAAAGTCCTCTCCACTGTTAATTTTCTCTGCTCTTTGGAGAACAATTCCAGTTGGTTCCATCCAATACACCTTCTCGCCTCTCAAAGCCTGGCCACTATCTACAAGACACAAGTCAGGAGCATGACTGAGTACTTTCCACTTACCTGGAAGTTCAAACCATCCAGGACAAAAGCAACCAGCTTGATCTACATCATCCATCACTTTTACTCCCTCCATCATTCACACACAGTAGCAACAGTGTGAACCATTTACAAGAAATTCATTGAGGGTTCTAAGATAGCACCTACCAAACCAACAATCATCAACATCAAGAAGGACAACAGCAGCAGATACATGGGAGTCTCATCACATTTGAGTTTCCCTCCAAGTCACACACCAATCTGTCTTGGAAATAGCATGTATGTATTTATGGGGGACAGCACTGGCCTATGATGGCTTGTATGGTCGAACTGACTGTGAAAATAGATAATCTAGCCTTATACTCGATGAATGGCCATTGTGATGAGGTAACAGAACGCCATGCATTCACGGAACTGTACCCAGTAAAAAGGAAAAATGAGTGGAAACTGAAGGGATATTCTTTCTTCATGGTATTGCATTTCCACAGTTACATGGGGAGAAAGACTGGCAGTTATATATTTTTTTAAAACAGAATTCCCAGTTCAGACACAAGACTTTTTAATGTATTAGCCTGAGGCGTATAACCAAGATCCCTGGGCATGGGTTTTAGGCACTCAGAATAGCTCATATCATCACGGTTTTGAATTATCATCTGAAAAGGTCCTATAGAACTTATAAGGGCCAAGGACAGATATTTTCACCAAGGTCAAGCAGCTAGTGAGCAGTTTTCCCTTCATTTTCATTTTGGAAAGGTAAAGTTACAGCCAATCTCAATAACAGTATAGATTTTTTGGCAAAGGTCTGAACGCATGATCAAATACTAATGATTTAGTGGCTTGCCCACTAGAGACCAAATAGCTGTCAGCTAACGATCAGCAGAATTGGTCAACTGCCTGATGTATCAGGACTTAAGCTTATGTCTTGCTTGAACAGAAACTGTTGCAATAATGAAGGGAGAAAAGCAGCAATAAACTAATAGTTCTCAGACTGGCACTGACTAATGGAGCTCCCTTTTCACCATTTTAAAACTTTATTTCTGTCGTATATATAAACATTCGCACACATATTCGACGTATATACGTACACACACACGTACATATATAAAAACAGATCTAGATTTAGAAGAATTGGGTTCTAAGTTTTGTTGACGATATCAAATTAGGAGCAGCAGTGAAACAGCAGCAAGCTGGCAGGAGGTTATGAGGAAGAAAGCAAAAAAGAGGGTGCATTTCTCACAACCTCAGAACTCCATAGATTCCTTTAAAATCAAGAAAATATGGCAGCATGGTGGCCCAGTGGTTAGCATTGCTACCTCACAGCGCCAGGGACCCGGGTTCAGTTCAGGTCACGGGCGACTGTGTGGAGCATGCACATTATCCCCATGTCTGCGTGGGTTTCCTTTGGGTGTTCCAGTTTCCTACTGTGATGATGCTGTCACTTTAAGAAGGGTATTTTGTCCTGGGCTTTTTTTGAAGCAAGGTTGCAAAGGCAGAGGTGGAAAAGTGGCTACTGGAGATAGCTAAGTTTAAGAGACGTTTAGGTTATTTATAAAAACAGTTGTAACGATGGAAGGGGAGTGGCCAGTTCTCACAGATCAGGCTTTCAAGTTTTTTTAAGTTGTGGCAGTCAGAAGCTGTTTGAGTCCCAGAAAGGTTGGAGCTTCAGAAAATGATTCCTAGCTTCTACTTTCTCTGAAATCTCTCAATGTTGTTTCCTCCTGGATTGTGGAGCTGCATGTAAGAATCTGTATCTGAATTTACCTTTTTGCCAAGGGGTGTGTTTATGGAATGTTACTGTATTGGTATCTATTATTAGGTTAAGTTTTCAATTAGTTGTTATTCTAAATTCCTCTTTCGCTTGTATTTTAACAATAGTGTTTAAACAAATAGTGTTTTGCTTAACATCGAGTAGTCTGACCAGTCACGTCACATCTGGAACATGCACTTCACATCTACCTTTAAAATTTAAGAAAAAGTTAGGGTTTAAGCTCCCTTCTTAAGATATTTTGAGGCGGCTTGGTCTGCTCCATAAGACTCCCACAGTCCAAAGATGTGCAATTTAGGTGGATTGGCCATGCTAAGTTGACCATAATGTCCAGGAATGTGCAGGTTAGGTAGATTGGGGTGGGTTTGGGTGGGCAGCTCTTCGGAGGATTGGTGCGGACTCGATGGGCCTGCTTCCACACTGTAGGGATTTTATGATGATGATTTAGAAAAATTCATAATCTCCTTCTGCTCCATACCTCCAGCCAGGAACATGCTCGAACATTTTTACGGACGGATGTGGTACAAGAGTATGCTTGCAAACAGATATGAGCACCTCAAAAAGTAGGTACAAATAGGATGTCAACAATGTGCTGTTTAGATAGAAGATACCGAACAGAGAGTAGTCAACTGTGGAAATGTTAGCAATTCTGGAGGAAGATTGGAGAAACAGGAATAATGAATGGAACACAAAAACAGGAATGTGTTGGAGAAGCAAATCAAAGTAAGTGACAAAAAAGTTATATATCCTTTCAGAATGAAACAGAAGAACAACACATTTGGAATAATTACCGTTCCTTGTCCCCCATCCTCCAAACAATTCTGGATTAGATGCATCACAACTGTCCTTAGAGGACAGAAAGGTTAAATTGACCTTTGCGTTTTGAGTTCTGATCACAACAGCTGTTTAGTTAACAAAGGTGAAAAGTCGTACCAGTGTGCGTCTTCATATGTTCATCGAAATACTGCTTCATGTTAAAATCCTTGCCGCACCATTGGCACATGAACTGCTTGTGTCCGATGTGGATGCTCATATGAGAGCGCAACTGATACTTGTACTGGAATCTTTCATTGCAGTTCTAATGATCGAAGACACAAGTGTAAAAAGGTAAGGGTTAGTGCAGCTCCTTAAAGTAAGCACAAATACATCAACGTTTACCCTGAATTCCATTCCAGGATTTTCACAAATCTTAACTACGGTCAATAATTTCCAACAGTTACCAGGAGGAAGTAATTGGACACATGATTTTAAACTCTTTACTCCTCCGCTTCCCTTGCTACCAATTGTCCCTTCAGAGATGGTACTATCTAAGGGAAACATGGACAGGGGTGAAACTCCAAAGCTTAAGTGTTTGTCTTTATACAACTGCAAAACCAAAAGCAGCCACTGGGCATAAGCTTGTCTGATATGCCATTGTGTACCATGTCTGGCATATCAGACATGATGCCAGAGTACAAAAGTGCCATTAGCACCCTGATGCAGACATTACTGCTTTGATTTTCCTGCTAGTCTCTCTTTCCTCTGCCCCACCCTGGATCCTTCTGCCAAGCCTTAACCATTGTAAAAATCAGAAATAGAATTTGCCAAATTACATCACAGCAAGAGATCCAAGATGGACCTCTGTTATAGTAAGTTGCTTTCAGCATTTCTTTGTCAAGAAGATATGACAACAGAATACATATTTTGAATTTACAGCTGTTATTACACACCTTGGGAGCAAGTGGGACCTGACCCCATGTATGACAACAAGATACTCTTGCTCACCTGAGGACGGATCTGAAGAAGGGTCACTGGGCCTGAAATGTTAACTCTGATTTCTCTCCACAGATGCTGCCAGGCCTGTGAGCTTTTCTGGCATTTTCTGTTTTTGTTTAGAATAACCTTGCTACTGGAACCCCCAAGCTGATACTTCACACCTAACCTTCATTGCTCTACGAATTTCTGTTAATTGGAAAGGAACTACTTGATCCAAGGATGCACAGAAAGATGAACTCAGTCTTGTAAGACACCCTGAAATGTGGGAACTCTCAGCATACCAGGGAGTGAGGCCACGAGGGAAGTGGTGGGAAGGTCACTGGGCTCTAATGTCAGCTGCATCGCTGTGGAGAGGCACTCAACATTGGCTGGTACCTACAGTGAGGAAGCAAGGCAGCAAGAGGTGTTTCAGCAGCCTGGAGGCTTGAGACCCTGTGGTTTTTAGGTATAGGAGGACCATGACTCTGAAGAAGAATGAAGAATGCACATCAAAAATATTAAAAATATATAGATAGCCTGGACACGGACAAGATGTTTTAAACTCAGCTTCGTAGGCTATTTCCCTCCCCCCAAGTGACCCCATTGCGAGGTTTGGAAAGTTATTGCAACCCTCTGGGGACAAAAGGCTTGTAAATGTGACTATTGCTGCCTCAGAGTATGCTATGCCAAAATTTCAGCCCCCACCTTAAAAAACCTTGTTTCAACAAAAATTAGTCGATTGCCAAAAAATGTCTAGCAGATGCATACAATGACTACTTAACAGCATTTTTAGAATAGAGACAACTTTCCAAGTGGATATTTTGATAGTGTTTCCTGTCTCAGATACCTCTGGAACTTATTCACATTAAAAAGGGGATAGCAGTAGGCATATGACATCTTGTGTCTGCTTGAACATTCAATAAAATCTTGATCTCAACTCCAGTTTCCTGCCTGTTCACCCTAATCCATGACTCCCTACAGTCCAAAGATCTGTCTGTCTCAGCCTTGAATATGTTCAATGGCCCAGCCTCCACAGTTCAGAGAAGTCCAAAGATCAAGAAATTCCTCATGTCAGCTGTAAATAGCAGACACTTTACTCTGAAACTGTGCCTTCTAGTTATGGATACCGCCATGAAACCAGCACTCCATCCCCTTCAAACAAAGCTATAGCTTCAAGGTTTTGGCATCTAAATAAATGCAACTAAATGCCAAACAAGGCAAAACGGCCATCTCCTGTTGCTATGTAAACAGGGCACCTTGCAAGGCACCAACTTTCACTAATCTTACTTGCCTTGTCCACAAGCTGCTTAACGTAGTCAGAGAAATATTCATTCACAGAATCACCCAACTGTTTCATTACACAGAGTGGCCTTTGGCCTACTGTGTCTAAGCTGGCACTCTGAATAAACACTCCACCGAGTGACGTTCTACCATCTTCGCTGTGTAAACCCTGCACGTTCTTCCTTTTCAGATATCAGTCTAATTCGTTCTTGAATGCCTCCACTGAACAGGCCTCTGCCACACACAGGCAGTGCATTACAATCCTAACCACTTGCTGTGTGAAAAAGTTTCCCTTCATGTCTCCATTGGTTCTTTTGCTAATTACCTTAAAGCTGTGTGCTCCTATTTTCAACACTAAGCATGAATAATTTTTCCTCACAAATAAAGCGGAAAACTCATCTGAAGATCAAATGTGACACAAAGGTTGAGAACAGGCTGACTTAATCTTAAACTGTTGCCAAAACAGGGTATAAAAAGTATCTCTACAGTCTGCATTTTCCCAATCCAATCCACGGCACACCAGTACCATATTGACTGAAGTAGCTACCAGGGTAGATGTCACAGTGCTGGCATAACAGTATGCAAAGACGACAAGCTGATCAGGGCCTTTAGTGGTTGCAACAAATTGGGTCAGTGAGAGCAAAGCTGGCCAGTTCACCTACAGTCCAACAGACCAGCCCAACCTTCACTGTTGCTATCTCTGCCTCAACTACTTCATGATGATGTTCCCAAAGACCAGGCTGATAAGAAGCACCACACTGTAACCTTCAGGCCATAACGTGCCTCTGGTGCCAAAAGCCATTCAAACACCTTGATGTATACAGTGGTATTTCCATCTAAATTTCCCAAAATATAACACTGGAATTTAAGAAGGTGTTGGACCGTCATTAAAATAGAAACAATGTACAAGGATATGCACTAAGTCATGTTCATTTCGGCAGACAATGTAGACATGATGGGACGAATGGCCTCCTTCTGTACTATAATAGTTCTGTGATTCTGTGAATAAGGTTATGAATGCTGGGCTGGGTTTTGTATCTTATGTGACCACATAATAAGTGAACCTGGGATTGGTTACGTCCGATTCTGAAACAAACAAGGAAACTGAGCTTCTCACAGAAAAGTAGGAGACCGAAGTTATATTTTTACTCTGTTTCGATGATTGATTCTTTCCTGGTTAAATGGGAAGTTAAATGAAAAGATGGCGGTGGGAAGAGGGGAGTTACAAACATCATATGGCACTTACCTCACATTTGAAAGGTTTTTCTCCCGAATGCTGCAGGGAGTGGACTTTCAGTGACATACTGCGTTTAAATGACTTCCCACAAGTCTCGCAGGTAAATGGCATATCTTTTGTGTGAGCTGAAACAAACAAACAAACCTAGTTACTGCATTTTAAAATACACATTACATTAATGAATTTAATCACTGATTCTGCATTTCTTTCCACCTCTCTGCCATTTCTCTTCAATAGTCTTTTTGAGAATCAATGATTTGAGTATCCAATCTGAGAAGGTCATAGTAACATGGTGATAACAGAAATTTGAGTAGCCACCCCTCTCACTTTTTAAAAATTAATGATTCACATGGGTATCACAGGCTAGGTCCAAACTTTCTGCCCATCTCTAATTGCACTGAAGGAGGTGGTGCTGAGCTGCCTTCTTGAACCACCGCAGTGTTTGGAGTGTCAGGTCACTCACATTGATGTGAGAAAAGGAACTGCTGCATTTTTACCCAACCACAGTAAAGAAATGACAATACAGTTCCAAGTCCTGGCGGTATGTGGCTTGGATGGGAATCTGCAGCGGACAGCATTCCATCATACTTTCAACTTATGCTAAGTAGATGGTGTATACTGGCTCAGTAGTCAGGAGGTAATTACTTGCTTCAGAAATCCAAACCTGTAACCTGCTCTTATAGCCACAATATTAATGTGGTCAGTCCAGTTCAGTTTCTGGTCAATGTTAAAGATTTTATGCTTCTTGGAGATGGCATTGCCTGGCAATTCTATAGTGCAAACATTTCTTGCCACCTCTTAGCTCAAAGCTTGGGTGTTGTTCAGTCTCTGCTGCAGACTGCTTCAGTATCTGAGGTGCCGTGAACAGTGCTGAACATATAAAATAGGAGCCAAAGTAGACAGGCCTGCTCCAGCAATTCAATAAGGCACAGTTGGATCTATTTAATGTTTCAAATTCACATTCCCATCTACCTTGTCCCTGATAACACTCAATTTCTCTTCCTAGCAAGAATCTATCCAAAAGTATTGAATGATCTTGCCTTCCAAGGCAAACAACTTCAAAGTCACACCACCCTCAGAGAAAAATGTTCTCCTCAGGTGGCACTGTGGCTCAGAGGTTAGCACTGCTGCCTCACAGCACCAGGGACCCAGGTTCGATTCCAGCCTCGGGCAACTGTCTGCATGGAGTTTCCTCCCACAGTCCAAAGATGCGCAGGTTAGGTGGATTGGCCAAGCTAAATTGTCCATAGTGTTCATGGATGTGCAAGTCAGATGGATTAGCTGTGGGAAATGGCGGGTTACAGGGATAGGGTAGGGGTGAGGGTAGGGGTGAGAGTCGGGGTGGGATGCTCTTTGGAGAGTCGGTGTGGACTTGTTGAGTTGAACGGCCTGTTTCCACACTGTAGGAATTCTATGATTCATCTCTGTCATAAAAGGGCAAACCGTAATTTTAAAACCATTCACCCTGGTTCTGGATTGACCAACTGGATGGAACGTACTTGCTCTGTCCACCTTGTCAAGTCTGTTCAGGTTCGTATATGGAAATTGGGCGAGTGGCAGGCAACAGATAAGAATAATGGATGGGATCAGTCACATTGGGACGATGTGATCAATGATGTCCCACAAAGATCTGTGTTAGTGCCTCATGTTATTCACGTCATTTTTAACCACTTGGATAATGGCATAGAAAGTCGTATATCCAAATTTGCTGATGACACAAAGTTAGGTGGTATTGTAGACAGTCTAGATATTAGCATAAAATTGCAAAGGGTTTTTGATATATTAGGTGAATGGGTTAAGCTGTGGAAGATGGAGTTCAAAGTAGGTAAGTGTGAGGCTATCAACCGTGGCCCAATAAATGATAGATTAAGGTATTTTCTAGACGATATGAAGTTAAATACAGCGGATGTCCTAAGAAACTTGGGGGTTCAGGTGCATAGGTCTTTAAAATGCCATGAACAGGTGCAGAAACTAATCAAGCTAGCTAATAGAATGCTGGCCTTTATATCGAGAGGACTAAAGTATAAAGATGCAGATGTTATACTGCAGTTAAACAAAACCGTTGCTGGGTCTGGCACAGGCGGCGGCACAGGTGTCATTGATGAGCTGGCTCGGGACTCTCTTTCAGTTATATCTTTTATCCTTTTTACTCTTAAGTTATTCAAAATGGTGCCAGGTTGTGGCAACTGTTGAAACTTTTCACTGTACTTTACTGTATCATTCACTGTTAAACACACATGACAATAAATGAATCATTCATTCATTCATTCAGGAGAATTTTTTTCAGCCAGATAGTAACTCGACGGAACTCATTGCCACAGAGAGCTGTGGGGGCCAAGTCGTGGAGTGCATTTAAGAGAGAAATAGATAGCTTCTTCACTGGTAAGGGGATCAAGGGTTACAGGGAGAAGACAGCAGAACAGGGTTGAGAAATACATCAGCCATCAAATGACAGAACAGACTTGATGGACTGAATGGCCTACTCCTGTACAAATACACTTTACTCACAGAAACGAAGTAAATAGGAATAGCAGTAGGCCATTCCAGTCTTTCAAGCTTGCTCTGCCATTCAATATGATCATGGCTGACCATCCAACTCAATACTGTGCTCCTGCTTTCGCCCCATACCCTTTAGCCCTTTTGGCCTTAACCTCTGTGACAGAAGAATTCCACAGGCTCTCTACTTTCTGGGTGAAGACACGTATCATGATTTCCATCCTAAGTAGCCAGTCCCATATCACTAGACTGTGACTCTGATTCTGGATTTCCCAGTCACCAGGAAAAGTCCTTCCTGTGTTTAACCTGTCCGGTACTGTGAGAACTTTATAGATTGCTATGACAGCCACCCTCATTCTTCTAAACTCCAGTGAATACAGTTTTAACTGTCCGATCTCTATTCCTAAGTTAGTCCTGCCATCCCGGAATCAGTTGGGTAAACCTTTATTGCGCTCCTTCCATAGCCAGAATGCCCTTCTCCGATCAGGGGACCAAAACCGTACACAATACTCCAGACTGAGGCTATTCAGTTCTTCATGTCTGTGTCAGTGGAATAAGCAAGCCACCCACTCTAATCCTACCTTCCAGCACCTGGACCTTGCAGGCATTCCAGGCGTTTTTTACATTCGTTCATTGGATGTAGATGTTGCTGGCCAGAACAATATTTATTGTCCATCCTTAATTTTCCAGATTGCAGCTAAAAGTCCCATTGCTGTGGGCCTAGAATCACCAATGTCAGATTTCCTTCTTTAAAGGACCAGATGGTATTTTTGTTAAAATCACCATTGACATGATTGTCACTATGCTATTTTTAATTCTAGACTCTTACTGAATTCAAATTTTAACCATCTGCCATGATGGGATTGGAACCCATATCCTCAGAACATTAGTCTGGGGTTCTGAATTACTAGTCCAGTGACATCACCACGGTGTTCTCATCTTTAATTCTTCTAAACTCCAGTGTATACAAGCCCAGCCTGTCCAACCTATCCTCATAAGAAACCCACTTTCTCCTGGTATTAATCTAGTAAACCTTCCCTGAACCACTTCCAATGATTTATATCCTTCCTCAAAGGCAGAAACCAAAATTGTACAGTGTATGAGATTTGGTCTCCCCAAATGCCCTATACAACTGAAACATAATATTCTTACAAGAGGAATTGAACATAAAAGGTGGCTTCCCAAAAGAGCTGGGTCAATCTCCTGGACTTCTCTATTAACATTGTGGTCTACCTACACCAAAAGGACTGCAGCGGTTCAAGGAGGCAACTCACCGGCTTCTCGGGGGAAACTAGGGATGGGTAAAGCTCACATCCCACGAGTGATTTTTTTTTTTAGAAATTAGCCTTCAGTACGCTTTGTACATGCATATTCACTTTTTGTGACTCATGCACCTGAACATCTAAATCCTTCCGCATCTTGGAATCCTGCAGTCATTCTGCAGCGTAATACTCTGTTTTCATTCTTCCTGCCAAAGTGAACAACTTCACATTTTCCTGTGCTGTACTCCAAATGCCAGATTTTTGCCTGCTCAAACAATCTGCATCCATCTGTAACTTAACACATCTGTGTCTTAACACATCTTCCTACCCATCTTGAGGTAGTCTGCAAACTTAGATGAAGCCAGCGACAGGGTAGTAGCCAAGTCATTGTGGTAGATTGTAAATAAGGTAAGGATGCAGGACAGACCTCTCTGCAAGATTTCACTTTTCACATCCTGCCAAAGTCCCATTTATGCCAATTGTCTATCCATGCTAATTTTTTTTTATTCATTCATGGATGTGGGCATCACTGGCTAAGCCAGCATTTATTATCCCTAATTGCTCAGTTATGAGTCAACCACATTGCTAAGAGTCTGGAGTCATATGTAGGCCAGACTAGGTAAGAACAGCAGTTTCGTTCCCTAATGAACATGAGTGAATCAGCTGGGGTTTTCCAGGCAAATAATATAGTTCCAGATTTTTATTCAATTCAAATTCCTGTGCTACCATCCCCACGCCACATAAGCTTTTATGTTCCACAATGACCTTTGATGTGGCTTTTTATCAAGTGTGCTTTCGAAATCTAAGTACAGGTATATCTACAGGATCCACAGAGTGTGTTACTCATTCAAATAACTCCTATAAATTGGTATATATTTGATGAGCCTGAGCTGACTCTTCTAGATAACCTTAAAGTTTTCAAGGCGTGCAGCAAAATATCTCATTAGTAATTGATTTTAACACTTCATCCACAAGAGTTGCGGATCCAACTAGCCTACAGTTTTCTGCCTCCCAGGCCAGCATTTATTGTCCCTCCCTAGTTGCCTCAGAGGGGAGTTAAGAGTCAACCGCATTGCTGCGGGCCTGGAGTCACATGTAGGCCAGACCAGGTAAGGACAGCAGTTTCCTTCCTTAATGGACATGAGTGAACCAGATGGGTTTTTCTGACAATCAACATTGGTTTCATGATCAACATTATAGTTCCAGATTTTTATTCAATTCAGATTTCTACCTTCTGTCATGGCAAGATTTGAACACAGGTCCCCAGAACGTGCTTCTGGAATAACAGCCAGCAATAATAGCGATAATACCATGAGGCCATTGTCTCCTCATGATAGTTGTTTAATATCCATCACCATTTACAGCTGGATAAATGTTAAAATTAAAAAATAATTGCAAGTTGAAAGAACTGATTTAGCATTTCTGTCCTTTACATTTTGCCTTTTGATGTTGGACATAAATTTCCTGCATTAAATTTCACCCGCCATGAATCCATTTTTAAAAAATTTAAAAATGAGATGTGGGCACCTCTGTCCCTCCCTAATTGCCCAGAGGGCAGTTAAGAGTCAACCACATCACTGTGGGTCTGGAGTCACCTATAGGCCAGACTAGGTAAAAATGACAGATTTTCTTCCCTAAAGGACATTAGTGTACCAGATGGTTTTTTTTTCCTGACAATCATTAGACACCTAATTCCAGATTATTATTAAATTCAAATTCCACCATCTGCCTTGGCAGATTGAAATCTGGGTCCCCAGAACATTATCTAGGTCTCTGGGTCAACGGTCCAGCAATCATACCACTAGACCATCGCCTCCCCTTCCAAATACCACTAAATCTTCCTGGACTAAGTAAATCTAAGACATGCACATTTATAGCTCATTCTTTCATGGCCTATTGACAAAATTGCTAATAAACTAACTTTGACAATTGAGTAATGTCCAACAAACAAACGAAGCATTAGAAAACACACCCTAATAAAACACAACTTAACTACCCTGCCAGATAATGTCAAGTGATTAGGAACCTTTGGAATCAGATATGCTGTTGGTACACGGCAAACAATGTCATCATCATGCTGCAGGTGTCTACATCAAACTCTAAACTTATTCTACACTTACACCTTTTTGATTTTTACACTTTCTGGATTTGTTTCGTCCAAGTTCCCTTCCTCCATTAATCACGTACATAACTGAAGGCTACAGTTCAACTGTTTGCTGTCTTTGAGAGCAGTTACAATTTTTGTGGAATTAAAGGAAGCACTGTTGCTCCATTAAAAAGGTACCCGGATTTCTCTTGGATGAGCTCACAACCACCCACTGTGGACTGTCTTAACACTCCCTAAATGGCAGCAACCAACACTGTTCCATCCTCCTTTCTTGCTCAGTGTACCCAGTGGGGACTCATCCTGTTTTAGGTAATAATCATCTAACTATTGCCTTGATGGAGAAGCCACTGCAGTTGTTGTTCTGGCTATGGACACTATGTCACTTTTGTTCTGGTAGGCTTTATTCAATAAAAAAGCTCATTTTTATATAAATCAAATGGAGGGATGTTAGTGCAGGAGGGAAAATCATGCATTGTTTCAGCACTTAGCATGCTGAGATCAGACATAACAGCCCACTCATCTGCTCTACCATCCCCACCTACAATAAAACAATTGCATATCGAACAGGTCATGCTCAGTTTGGTGGGATGACACAGGTGCTTTCATTATTACATTGATTTTCATGGTATTTGAGTGTTGCTTACAAGGCCAGCATTACTACCCATTTCTAATAGACCTTGAGAAGTTGCTGATGAGCCATGGTGCATTCCATGCACTGTAGGTACAACGATACTGCTGTTAGATAAGGATGCCAAGACGCGGACTCTGGAGAGTGGTAAACAGCAGTTTTTTGTTAAGAAGACTGGAGAAAGGAGTTCAGCAGGATCCTTCCTGGATTGGTACTAGGACAAAGAAATCAAAGTGGTCGAAGGGAGTGTGGAATTTGAAACACAAACAGATCAGCCACAGTCTTAGCGAACAGAGAGGAGGCTCGAGGGGCCGAATGGTCTACTTCTACTCCTATTTTGGATATTCATATGACTACAGCTTTTCTTCATGTATTCTAATGATACCAACTTGAGTGTACAGGGCACAACTTAAAAATTTTCAGTTGACAAAAACTTGAAAGTCCTGTGAGGATGCTGCTAGATTTCAAGAGTATACGGATGGTCGGTATAAGATATGGACTTGTGGCAGGTGAAATTTAATGCAGGAACTTCATGTCAACCCTCAAGAGCCAGGTGCCAAAACACACAATGTGAAGGACAGAATGCAAAATCAATTGTTTCAACCTGCAATTAGTTTTTAATTCTAAAATTCACTTGCATGTGCTCGTTAGCATGTGGCACTGGAAGTAACCTTAAGATTAGCAACCAAGATTTTAATCATAACCAGAACTATAAACATTGCCAACCTTAGAGGTCTACTAACACAGTGCCTTGAAAAAGAATTCTTAAAGATATATTGGAAACTCCACTAAACTCTGCTGAAACTTGTAAAATTTTCAACCATTTAATGCACTTACCGACCATGTGCTTTCTGACGTGGGCCATTGTGTAAAATTTCTTCTCGCAGATTTCACACGAGAACTTTTTCTCTGCATAACCGTGAACTATTTTATTATGTTCATGAAGTGACCAGAGCTTCTTAAACCCCTTCCCGCAGGTGACACACTGAAATACAGAACACAATGTCTCTTTTTTAGTAAGATGTCAGCTTAACTCTTTCAGCGTTGACAGGAGATGGAAAATCTAGAGAGGTGACCTGTGTACAGTATTCCTTTAGATACTCAAGCACAACTGAAGAAACCAAGTTAAAGTCTGTGTGGTTTGTTTTTACACAGAATATACATCTGAAGAAAATGGAAAATTAGCAGTGGAAAGGTTAGAATTTGAAGTCCCACAAATTTAATTTGCAAGCGTGTTCAAGATTAATACATTTCTCGTCTACGTATATTTCGGTCAGGTCCTGTCTCTTTTCCGTAGCTTCTATACATCTCTCCTGTCCCAAACACCTATTGTGACAACAGACGAGAAAGGGTTGGTCTCTGTGCAGACAATTTGTGAAGCAGTTCAATTTCACAGAACTGCAAGTGTGATAGTGTGATGGCGGAGGTGTATATTCTGCCATTTGGCAAGGCAACACGAGTAAGAAAAACCATGGTTGTAGTACTTCATGCTCAAAATTTCAGAAATAAGAGCAGGCATAGGCTCTAAAGGTCCCTTGGGTAAGTTATTCGTACGTCTGTGTTTAACATTCCACTCAGTGAGCAGAATTCCAAAAATTCACAACACTGAGTGAAGATATTTCTCCTCAAAGGCCAAACCCTTAACCTGAGACTATGACTTCTAGGTTTAGACTCTCTGGTCAGAGGAAGCCTTCTCCCCATCGTCTATGCTTGAAGTGCTTACAGTCGAGAGTATTATTGCATAGAAGCATGTCAGTCAGCCCCAGTTCCCTGCTATAACTCTAGATTTGCCTCTTTCAAGAGCCCATCCAATTTCCTTTTGAAATTAGTCATTGGTTTTGCTTCCACCATTCTCACTGGCAGCAAGTTGCAAGTCATTATCAACTTTTGCATAAAGGTTTTTCTTAACACTCTTGCTGCATCTCTCATCCCAAAATGACATGTGTCTCTGAGTCCTTGCCTATGAGTTAAGAGGAATAGTACTATTTTAAACTCTTTAGAGTATAAATGCTATCAACACTTTGCAACATCAAGGATTGCAAAGGCCAATTCATCCCAATTTCCTCTTGAGCTGGACTGTGGATTACTTAATTGATGCCCGCCCAGCCTTCCCTCTCCAATTCCTCCCACCTGTAAAACAGCTAGCAATGTCTGTGGTGAGGTAAGAACCACATCGTTCCAAACACTGGCAGGTTACAGAACCTCCTCGATCTCAACTACTTATACCCAACGTACAAGCTACGTAATTTTCTGTAACCTGAAGATCAACAAAAAATGTTGATTTAATTGTGGATGACCTCTACAAGTAATCTGATGACAGAGACCTACTCGCATTCAAGCAACAGGCAAATAGTTTTAAAAAATCACAACTTTGCAGCTTTCATGAAAGGTGACACAGTTAAGAGCAGGTCAGGTATCAGCAAACCAACAGCTTTCATTGCCAGGGCAGGGTCTCCCTATAATTGAAAGAAGTACACTAGCGTCAACCAGATATAGCATTATTATTAACAAACCACTAGAACAATTAAAAATCCGAAAGAACTGTGAATGCTGGAAATCAGAGAAAAAAATAAATTGGTGGAGAACCTCAGCTGGTCTGGCAGCATCTGTGGAGAGAAATCAGAGTTAATGTTTTGGGTCCAATGACCCTTCAGAACCAAACAATTTCACTGTTTATGTATAAATTCTGTTATGGAAAAATCTGAAATACATAGAAGAAATAACAGTAGTAGACTGTACAACCCTTTCAGCTTACATTCAAGAAGATTTTTGCTGAACTTCTATTTCAACACTAGTCTTGATACAGCACCCATTATTAATTCACACACAAGGAGAAAACTGTAGGCTTACACAGCAAGCATGGTATGCACAGCCTGGCATGCACACAAGTCTCCAGCAAAGCTGCACCTTCAGCACTGTGTGCTTTTATGTTGATGTGAAGGTGCCGGTGTTGGACTGGGGTGGACAAGGTCAGAAATCACACAACACCAGGTTATATAGTCCAACACGTTTATTTGAAAACACAAGCTATCAGAGCCTCACTCCTTCTTCAGGTGTTAGTGACAGAGGTGGCATCAGACGTAGAATTTATGAGTAAAAGATCAAAGGGTCACACAACTAACGAGGATGTGTTAAAGAAACCTAAGATGCTATTAAATCTTTAATCATTTAGAAGGTTTGAACTGATTAACGTGTATATGCAAATACCGAGAGAACTAAAGGTTTTATCAATATAAAAACGTAGTGACATTTTATGTCAGACAATGCATGTTAGGTGCGAGCCCTTGTTTAGAATCAGTTGATGAATACGCTGGCCAGCAAGTGTTTCACACTGATAGTCAGTGCTACCTCAGCTGGGACAGTGCCAATTATCAAGTGACAGTTTGCAACCAGACCCTGAAGTTCACTGTACACGTGAATGCAATTCAGTACACATGCGAATGATGACAACTTGCACGTTCACATGAAGTTTGGAACATTCTAAGTTATTGCTGATGCTCAGGTGTGCTGGGACTTGATTCATTCAAATTTTCAGAATCAGGGAACTATGGGTCAGTCCTACAGTGGCTTTAAATAAAGGGTTTAGGCCCGAAACTTCAAGTTTTCCTGCTCCTGTGATGCTGCTTGACCTGCTGTGTTCATCCAGCCCCATGCTTGTTACCTATATTGGGAATTGTTTTCATTCTTCTCTGACTACATTCAAGGAAAATTAATGATCGGAAACAGTTCTATGGATCTTTTTATGTACATTTGCTACACTGGCATACTCCATTTAAATGCTCTGATCTCATCAGTGTTGTTTCTTGATATTTTGGTGGAAGGCACACTTGAAGAAAGTAAGTCTTGGCAAATCTTGCACCTTTGACTTGGCTAAATGAATGGTGTGAAGTCTAGAATATGTATTCCAAGTTAAAAGCAAAATTGGGACAGAATCTGAGAAGCAAGTTCTTTACTTAGTTTCAAATGGTGAACTACAAAACAAGAAAATGTTTAGCAAGGTGACCTGATAACTGAAGGAGCTATCATTAATGCAGTTTTTAATCAGAGGTTGTAATCTCTGAAAATTCTTCAAAGATGACATATTACAGAGATACTATGCAACGTTTATTGAAGAGGAAGCTTAAACAGTGCTAGTTCTTTCAGGAAGAGATACATTTTCCAAGAACCCATTACATAAACAGTGTCTTGCATGCAGTGAATATGGTGCTTTCTGGTATTTGGAGGAAGGGATGTGGAGTTGAAGAACCGTCCAACAGAAATCCAAATGTTATTATCCCAGCTGATGATAATATTGGACAAAATCAGATCAGAGGATGAAATCTGGCTTGAAATACCATTTTTAAAAAATTAACTTTGCCGTTTTTCCACTGAAAGGTAAGCACAAAAAGACTGCAGATTTGGTTTTAACAATAAAACGAAAGTTAAAAAAAGTAAAAATTAAATAAAACAAACCAAACTATTTAAACATGGAATCTTTAAAAGATTTCAAAACAAGACAAACAAAATCGCATCTACTCATCAACATCATCACGAGTTCGGCACAACATCGTGAGCCGAAGGGCCTGTACTGTTCTATGCTCTATCATCACTTTACAAGTAATCAAAACCCAGAGACATTTTCTTTCTCTGTCTAATCGAAAACAAGTTGATTAGAAACAGCCCCTTGAGTCGGCTCCTATAACCTGCTCACCGATGATCAAATTGGGTTCTGCCAGCATCAGTCAGCTACTGATCTCACTGCAGCCTTCGTTCAGTTATGGACAAAACAGCTGAACTGCAGAGGTAGAGGGAGAGTGACATAAGAATCTAAGAAATTGGAGCAGGAGTGGGCTGTTTAGCTCCTCAAGTCTACCCTGCCATTCTAGAAGATCATGGCTGAACTGCCCAATGCCACAGCTCATAGATTTTTGAAGTATCAATCCATTTTCTCTTTAAATGTGTGCAAAGATCTAGCTTTCACAACTAGAAGAACTGCAACTCAGTTTTAAACAAGTGCCTCCTTATTCTTCAAGTACATCCCCTAGGTTGAAATCCCCCCTTAGTGGAAACATCTCATTCTTTTAAACTCTCATGAATAAAGACCTAACCAATTAGCCATTCTTGACAGTCCACCACCCCAGGAATCAGCCTAATGAATGTCTTTTGAATTGCCTTCAATGACAGTACATCCTTTCCACCAAAACTGTAAACAGTACTCCAGGTGCAGCCTCACTAAACCCTCTGCAGTTGTAACAAGACTTATCTGTTTTTAATTTTCGACCACCTAGCAAGCGTCAGGATGGTGAAGGGCAGCCAGCACCTTAGAATTGCATCTCAAATAAATCAATGCCTTTAAGATAGGAGGGTGCCAATGCTTTTATTAGAGGCAAAGATTTTGTTTTGATTGGATTGTAACACAGTATGTACATATGACAGTGCTGTCAAATTGGCTAGCCACTAGTAATGTAGCTATTTACCTTTGTGATTAATAAGAATTTATACTGGACACAGTTGTTTGTCATACGATACGTTTGTGTACTTTAACTTTTTCATATATTTGTTGGTAAAATACCAAGGCAACAGGGAGACAGCACGAGCGTGCTTTTTTCATTAATTCAGGGTACTGAGTTTCACTGGCTGGATCAGCATATATTTCCCATTAATCACTGTGTTTAATTCCCAGTTACTGCATTTGATTATCTGCCAAAATGGATTACAGGATGGGCAAAAATGTCAGACATCAGTGCCACAGAAACATACATCAAAAAACTATTTTCTAATCAATGTGTTCGGAGATGTCATTACAGACCTCGGGAATAGGTAGGACTTGAACCTGGGCCTCCTGGCTCAAAAGGTAGGGATACTACTAGTGCAGCAAAACAGTCCTACTGTGTGGAAGATGAACTGTTATTGTGGTGTGCTCAATCAATGAAAATAAGTGCTACAGGACACGATAAATGCCAACGAATATAAAGCAGTTACACATCATTTCAAAGGATGAGCAACACCTGATCACATTCTGGACGGCTCACAGGGTGGGTCTAACACACAATGTTGCGCAAGTCCACAATCTCAGTAACTACATTAAGTCAAAATATAGCTTGCAACTCCTGGACAAAAACCTAGACGTTGCATGAAGTGATGTATCTGACAGCATACACATTGGAATTCTAAACTTTCTTTAAAGAGAAAGATTTAAATGTTTTGCACTGAATGGTAGTAGATCTTTGTTAACTAAGCAGAGATGTGAAGTGTATTTGTCTGCATCACACGTAGGGTGCTTTTACTAAAAATTAACATATGACTGAAAACAGGATCATAGTCTAGGCCCGAAACGTCAAGCTTTCCTGCTCCGATGATGCTGCTTGGCCTGCTGTGTTCACCCAGCTCCACACCTTGTTATCACTGTAGCCACACCATGGCTTGTCCCCAATCTCTATAAATAACACTGATGTATCGAAGGTCACTTGGTTGTGTTTAGGAAGGCAATGTATGCAGCAATTAATCTGCAATATCAAGACTATTAAGAAACCAAACTAAAATCATTTAATGCTGACGAAGTATGTAAGAAAGGAGGAAAGAAACATGATGTATCAGATTCCATTCCATGTCACCCTGTTTATTGCATGAAGGTACGCAGTTCTACTGCACCATTCCAGCAATTTTCATTTTTAACCTAACTTCCAACTTGTGCAATCATTTAAATCAACCACATTTACAAAAGCACTCGGGTATGTACTTGAAATGCTGTAACCCCAAGGACTACGGACTACAGCAAAGAACAATACAGCACAGGACCTTCAGCCCCTCCAAACCTGCTCCAACACATCTTGACATTCCATGCTAAAACTGTTTTCACTTACAGAATTCGTATCTCTCTAGTCCATTCTTATTCATGTATTCATCCAAGTGCTTCTTGAATGCTGCTATTGTGTCTGCTTCCACCACCTCCTCTGACAACATGTTCCAGGCGGTCACCACCCTTTGTGTGAAAAACCTGCCTTGCACATCTCTTTTAAACTCTACCCCTTGCACCTTGAAACTGTGTCCCCTAGTGATCAACCCCTCCACTCAGGGAAAAAGCCTCATACTTTCCACTCCATCCACGCCATTCACAATCTTATAAGATTCTATTAGGTCGCCCCTCAACTTCTGTGTTCCAATGAAAACAAACCAAGCCTAGCCAACTTTACTTCAGAGCTAAAATCCCCCATACCAGGCAATATTGGTGAGGTGAAGGCCGAGTGGTATGATCAGTGGACCTATTAATCCAGAGTTCCAGATAACGTTCTGGGGGACCTGGGTTCGAATCCCACCATGGCAGATGGTGGAATTTGAATTTGAATTCGAATTCAATAAATTGCTGGAAATAAGAGTCTAATGATGACCGTGAATCCATTGTCGATTGTTGGAGAAAACCCATCTGGTTCCTGCTCCTATGATGCTGCTTGACCTGCTGTGTTCATCCAGCCCCATGCTTGTTATCTCGGATTCTCCAGCATCTGCAGTACCTTTTTATCTCTGGTTCACTCATGTCCTTAAGGGAAGGAAACTGCCATCCTTCCCTGGTCTGGCCTACATGTGACTCCAGACCCACAGCAATGTAGTTGACTCTTAACTGCCCTCTGGGCAATAAATGCTGGCCGAGACAGCGACGCCTTCATCCCATGAATGAATTTTTTAAAAAAAAATCCCGGTAAACCTTTTCTGTACCGTCTCCAAAGCATCTACATCCTTCTGGTAGGGTGGTGACCAGAACTGTATGCAACATTCCAAGTGTAGCCAACTGAAGTTCTACAAAGCTGCAGCATAACTGGTCTATCCTCACACTCAACGCCCCTTCCAATGAAGACAAGCATGCCATAGGCCTTTTCTAACTACCTTATCTACCTGTGCCGCCACCTTCGGCGATCTGTGGACCTGCACACCCAGATCCCGCTGTATATCAATACTCCTAAGGGTTCTGCCAATCACTGTGTAATTTTCCACCGGTACTGGACCTTCCAAAATGCATCACTTCACATTTGCCTGGATTAAACTCCTTCTGCCATTTTTCTGCCCATTGCCTCCAACTGATTTATATCTTGCTGTATCCTCTGACAATCCACCTCACTATCTGCAACTCCACCAATCTTTGCACCATCCACAAACTTACTAATTAGACCAGCTACATTTCCTCCAAATCATTTATGTAGAGGTTCGAGCACTGATCCCCTGTGGAACACCACTAGTCACAACCCTTCATTCTGAAAAGCATCCTTCCATCACTACCTTCTGTCTCCTATGGCTAAGCCAGTTATGTATCCATCTTGCCAGCTCACCCTGATACCATGTGACTTCATCTTTTGTACAGTCTGCCATGACAGACCTTGTCAAAGACTTTACTCAAGTCCACGTACAGAACATCAACTGCTTTTCCCTCAATCACCTTCATCGCCTCCTCAAAAAACTCAATCAAGTTCGTGAGATACAATCTCCCTCACTCAAAACTATGCTGTCTATCACTAATAAATCCACTTGCTTCTAAAATGCGTATAGATCTTGTCCCTGAGAATCTTTTCCAATTATTTCCCTGCCACTGATGTGAGACTCACAGGCCAGTAATTTCCAGGATTGTCCCTGCTACTCTTATTAAACAATGGGACAACATTGGCCATTGTCCAGTCCTCTGGGACCTCACCTGTGATAAAGAGGTTACAAAGATGTCTGTCAATGCTCCAACAATTTACTCTCTTGCCTCCCTCAATATTCTGGGATAGATCCCATCAGGACCCGCGGACTTATCTACCTCAATACTTGTTAAGATGGACAATGCCTCTTCCTCTTTAATAGCAACTTGGCTTAGAAACTCGACACTCCTTTCCCTGAGATCATCCTCCGCCAAGTCCTTCTCTTTGGTGAATACCGTCCAAAGTATTTGTTTAGGACCTCACCTACCTTTTCTGGCTCCACACATAGATTCCCTCCTTTGTCCTCGAGTGGGCCAATCTTTTCCTGGCTACCCTCTTACTTTTTATGTACGTATGCCTTTTTACAGCAGAGAGTGGCGGGAGCTGGGCGGAAGTGAGGTCGGAGCAGAGAGGCTGTTGGGAAGGCAAGTGATTGCTATTTAAGTAGGTGTGTTCTATTTATATTTCTTGTGTATCGTGTGATTGATTAAAAGTTTAATTGGTTAATTGAATAAGACCGTAGCAGAGAAGTACTAGAAATTATTTAATACATAAATTGTGAAAGTTAATTAAATAAGTAGTTATGGCTGGACAGGTGATGTGCTGTAGCTGTGTGATGTGGGAGCTGGCTGATCCCATAGTGAACGGCAGCGACCACATCTGCAGCAAGCGTTGGTTGCTGGAAGAACTCCGGATCAGAATTAATGATCTGGAATCTGAGCTTCAAACTCTGCGGCACATCCGGGAGGGGGAAGAGTTACCTGGACACTTTGTTTCAGGAGGCAGTAACACCCGGTAGATTAAGTAATTCAAATTCAATAAGTGTTCATGGACAACAGGGTGTGACTGTGAGTGAGGCAGGTAGGGGGATTCTGAGTTCAGGAGTGCAGGAGCCGCAGCCCTTGACCTTGTCCAACAGGTATGAGGTTCTTGCTCCCTATATGGATGAGGGAAAGGGCTGTGGACAGGATGAGCCAGCTGACCACGGCACCATGGTGCAGAAGGCCATTCAAGAGGGGGGAGCAAAAAGACAAGTAGTTGTTATAGGGGATTCTATAATTAGGGGGACAGATAGTATCCTATGCAGGCCGGATTGGGAGTCCCGCGTAGTGTGTTGCCGGCCCAGTGCCAGGGTGCAGGACATCTCCGACCGGCTTGAAAGGATATTGAAGCGGGAGGGAGAGGATCCAGTTGTTGTGGTCCACATTGGGACTAACAACATAGGCAAAGCTAGGGTAGAGGACCAGTTCAGGAATTATCAAGCACGAGGAAGGAAATTGAAGTACAGGTCCTCAAGGGTCATAATCTCCGGATTACTGCCCGAGCCACGTGCCAATTGGCATAGGGATAAGAAAGTTAGGGAAGTAAACACGTGGCCAAGGTAATTACAGGGGCAGGAGAGAGGAACTGACGAAAATCGACTGGAAGCAGAGCCTAGCGGGGAAGACAGTAGAGCAACAATGGCAGGAGTTTCTGGGTTTAATTGAGGACACAGTACAGAGGTTCATCCCAAAGAAAAGAAAGATTATCCGGGGGAGGATTAGACAGCCATGGCTAACAAAGGAAGTCAGGAAATGTATCAAAGAAAAAGAGACAGCCTATTTAGTGGCCAAGAGCACTGGGAAATCAAAAGATTGGGAAGGATACAAGAACAAACAGAGGAAAACAAAGAGAGAAATAAGGAAGGAGAGGATCAAATATGAAGGTAGGCTAGCCAGTAATATTAGAAATGATAGTAAAAGTTTCTCTCAATACATAAGAAACAAACGAGGGGCAAAAGTAGACTTTGGGCCACTCCAAATTGATGCTGGAAGGCTAGTGAAGGGAGATAAGGAAATAGCTGAAGAACTTAATAAGTATTTTGTGTCAGTCTTCACAGTGGAAGACATGAGTAATATCCCAACAATTAAGGTGAGTCAGGGGGCAGAGTTGAGTATGGTAGGCATTACAAAAGAGAAAGTGCTAGAAAAGCTAAAAGGTCTAAAAATTGATAAATCTCCCGGCCCCGATGGGCTACATCCTAGAGTTCTGAGGGAGGTGGCTGAGGAAATAGCGGAGGCGTTGGTTGTGATCTTTCAAAAGTCACTGGAGTCAGGGGAAGTCCCAGATGATTGGAAAATCGCTGTTGTAACCCCCTTGTTTAAGAAAGGATCAAGACAAAAGATGGAAAATTATAGGCCGATTAGCCTAACCTCGGTTGTTGGTAAAATTCTAGAATCGATCGTTAAGGATGAGATTTCTAAATTCTTGAAAGTGCAGGGTCGGATTAGAACAAGTCAGCATGGATTTAGTAAGGGGAGGTCGTGTCTGACAAACCTGTTAGAATTCTTTGAAGAGGTAACAAGTAGGTTAGACCAGGGAAACCCAGTGGATGTTATCTATCTAGACTTCCAAAAGGCCTTTGAGATAAGTTGCCTCATGGGAGGCTGCTGAGAAAGGTGAGGGCCCATGGTGTTCGAGGTGAGTTACTGGCATGGATTGAGGATTGGCTGTCTGACAGAAGGCAGAGAGTTGGGATAAAAGGCTCTTTTTCGGAATGGCAACCGGTGACAAGTGGTGTCCCGCAGGGTTCAGTGCTGGGGCCGCAGCTGTTCACTTCATATATTAATGATCTGGATGAAGGGACTGGGGGCATTCTGGCGAAGTTTGCCGATGATACGAAGTTAGGTGGACAGGCAGGTAGTACGGAGGACGTGGGGAGGCTGCAGAATGATTTAGACAGTTTAGGAGAGTGGTCCAGGAAATGGCTGATGAAATTCAACGTGAGCAAATGCGAGGTCTTGCACTTTGGAAAAAAGAATACAGGCATGGACTATTTTCTGAACGGTGAGAAAATTCATAAAGCCGAAGTATAAAGGGATCTGGGAGTGCTAGTCCAGGATTCTCCAAAGGTTAAGTTGCAGGTTGAATCAGTGATTAAGAAAGCGAATGGAATGTTGTCATTTATCTCAAGAGGGTTGGAATATAAAAGCAGCGATGTGCTTCTGAGACTTTATAAAGCTCTAGTTAGGCCCCATTTAGAATACTGTGTCCAATTTTGGGCCCCACACCTCAGGAAGGACATACTGGCACTGGAGCGTGTCCAGCAGAGATTCACACGGATGATCCCTGGAATGGTAGGCCTAACATACGATGAATGGCTGAGGATCCTGGGATTGTGTTCATTAGAGTTTAGAGGGTTGAGGGGTGATCTAATAGAAACTTACAAGATAATGCATGGCTTAGAAAGGGTGGACGCTGGGAAATTGTTTCCATTAGGCGGGGAGACTAGGACCCGTGGGCACAGCCTTAGAATTAGAGGGTGTCCATTTAGAACGGAAATGAGGGGACATTTCTTCAGCCAGAGTGTGGTGGGCCTATGGAATTCATTGCCACGGAGCGCAGTGGAGGCCGGGACGTTAAATGTCTTCAAGGCAGAGATTGATAAATTCTTGATCTTGCAAGGAGTCAAGGGCTACAGGGAGAGTGTGGGTAAGTGGAGTTGAAATGCCCATCAGCCATGATTAAATGGCGGAGTGGGCTCGATGGGCTGAATGGCCTTACTTCCACTCCTATGTCTTATGGTCTTATGAAAAGCCTTATGATTCTCCTTAGCCCTATTTGCTAACGACTTTTTATGATCCCTTTCGGTCCTTCAAATTCCTTGTTTAGGTTCTTTCCTACTTTCCTTAAATACTCCAAGGGCTTCATCAGTTCACTCCTCCTAAACCTTAGGTATGGCCTCCTTTTTCTTTCTGACTAAGGTCATAATATCCCTGGTCATCCAGGTAACTTGCCATACCTATCCTTCACTCTCACAGGAATGTGCCGCTCCTGAACTCTTGTCAACAAGCATTTGAAATACTCCCACACGTCTGATGTACATTTACCCTCAAACAGCTGCCTCCAATCAAAATTCTCCAGTTCCTGCCTAATAGCGTTGTAGGTCGCCTTCCCCCAATTTAACACCTTCACCTGAGGATTGTTCTTTCCCTATCCAGGAGTGTCTTAAAACTCACGGTACTATGGTCACAGTTTACATATTGTGTCAAGAATCCCTCCTGAATGGTCCTGACAAATTCTGCCCCATCCAAGCCCCTAGCGCAGTGAGTCCTAGTCAATATAGCGGAAGTTAAAATCACCCAGTACAACAACTCTGCTGTTTTTACATCCTTCCAAAATCTGCCTACATATTCTCTCCACTATCTCCCGCTAGCTGTTGGGAGGTCTGTAGCGTACTCCCAGCATTGTGATTTCACCTTTCCTATTCCTGAGTTCTACCCATTTTGCCTTATTGCACAAGTCCTCTGATGTATCCTCCCTCAGTATGGTTGTGAGATACTCTTTACCTCCCTTTCTATCACATCTGAAACATCTAAAATTTGGGACGCTCAGCTGCCAGTCCTGTCCCTCTTTCAGCCAAGTCTCTGTAATCGCAATAATGTCATTGTTCCAAGGACTTACCAAAGCTCCAAGCTCACGTATGTTGACGACTGTATTTCTCCCATTGAAACACATACATTTCAGACCACCTCCCTGCTCTTTTCAGCAGCGTTCCTCTGTCTGTTCTTGTTCTTAGTAATTGCCTTGGCTTCTATCTCTCCCTCAATTTCTGCATCGACTACCCTACTCCTCTGGTCCCCATCCCCCTGCCACACTAGTTTAAACTCTCCCCAACCACTCTATCAAGAATCAGCCAAAGGACAACACTCCCAGTCCTGTCCACATGTAACTTGTTCAGTTTGTACAGGTCCCACCTCCTCCAGGACTGGTCCCAATGCCCCGCGAATCTGAAACCGTGCTCCTCACATCATCATTTCAGCTACACGCTCATCCTGTATATCCTTCAGTTTCTACTCTGACTTGCTCGTGGCACTGGTAGTAATCCTGAGATTCCTATCTTTGAGGTCCTACATTTCAACTTTCTTCCTAGTTCTCTCTATTCTGCTTTTTGGACCTCATCCATTCTTTTTACCTATGGTCGTTAGTACCAATGTGTACTATGACCACTCTCCAGCATCCAAAACGGTAAATGCGTTTTGCAGGGGAATAGTTACAGGAGATTCCTGCTTTTCCTGCTTATCCCTCCTGCTCTGCCTGGTGGTCACCCATTCCCTTCCTGCCTGTGGACCCTGAGTCTGTGGTGTGACCATCTTTCTACACGTGCTATCCATGACACTCTCTGCCTCATGAATTTTCCAGTTTCCCCAGCCACCACTCCAACTCCGAAACCCAGGTTTCCAGGAGCTGCAGCTGCAGACACTACTTGCACACGTGCAGGAAGGTCCTGGGCACCGAAAATGTGCTGGCTTCTCAAATTCAGCTTGAGGAACAGACTACGATTTGGAGCGCTCCTGTCATGTCTTAACCCTTTAAGTTAATTAATCCTTACAATGTTAAATACTTTTAATACTAAGTTGAAGCTGCTGATAACAATTTCTCAAAACTTACCTGTTACTCACCAACAACAGTATCCAGAAACAGTTTCGGCTCACGCGCCTTTACCTGCTGGTACTCTCACTGCTGACCTTCCTCTGACAATGTTCTGTCTCCTCTGAACCTGCCTCTCCATTTTTTCTGGTTAGAGGAGGAAGCAGGGATGGAAACACTACAGTAATTTAATGTTTGGGGCTAACCATTCTTTAGCAGCAGGTTCTTCTGCAATACCCTTCACATCCATGCTGACTGTGAAGTCCACTCCCAGAATGCAAATAAGCAACAACTCAGCACCCTCTAGTTGGACCAAGGGATGGAAGGTAGAATTAGGTTCAATAGCTCTTGTTTAGCAGATGGATGAAGTGGGACTTCTGCAGAGTAAATTTTCTGATACTTTTAACTCAATGAGTAAAAACGATTGGCATATTGATTTTCAAGCAGAAGATGTACATTTAGTCAGTAAATTAAGAATAAATTCGAGTCCTTGTATTAAATTCGAACTTATTCTTTGGATCACAACCATAAGCATGTCCCTCTGCTAGTCTCCTTTCTGCTCTCTTAAGACCATGTAATACGCACATGAATTGATACAACAAATGTGCTGGTTTCATGGCCAGATATGGATGGACTACATGATCTTGATCTCATTTGCCAAAATTTCCTCTCCTGATCATCCCGGACTGCAAAAATAGCCTTCAGTTTCTTTTATCTATCTTTCATGGACCCAGTCAACTTTTCCCTGCCCTACCTCCTCCAAGTATAAGGATGCTGTGAAATACTTGCAACTAGTATCGAGACCATCCTATCAGCTGCCCTGCTACTTCCCCTAGACCACGGAGTTAAGATTCCTACTCAAGCCCTGACTTGCATCTTTCTCTGGTTCCTCTCATGCCCTGGTACAGTTCTTCTTGTGCGACAGCCATTTCAAACTCCCTGAACTTATTAAAGTATCGATTATCCAATTTTCAGCTCAACTGAAGCATTCAAGAGAGCACTGGATCATTATTTAAATAAAAACATTGCAGTGTTAAAAGGGGAAATGGCAGGTGTTTAGAACAAAGTCAAAATGCTCAGAGAGCCGGTGCAAACATGTTGTCTCCTTGTACAGTATCACAATTCTATGATCTTGTGAACGCCCTTCCTGGTTCACATTTCAGCTGATATTGTTATTAATATTCTCTTCTGTGCCTCCCCTGCTTCAAATCTACCAATTACCTTCTCCTCCATCCTTGCAAAACTACTGTAGCAGAAATTTGTGGCATCAGGTGATACTCTAAGACTTGAGCACAATTACAGAGGGTGACACTCTAGTGAGGTATGATGAACTGCTGCATGATCATGGTTCCTTAATCTCAATCACCTAGAGGACAAGGACAGCGGATACATGGGACGACTACTACCTTGAAGGAACACAATACCTGGACTTGGAACTGTGACAAAATAAAATTCGCAAATTTAATAATTTCATGGATTAAAAGAATCAGCAATAACTCTGTCTGGAATAAACTGTTTCTCGAATATAAAACACAAGCTGTTACACAGAGACTGAAAGCGAGATTACATAGCCAAAGCTGCTTTGATACCCGATTGCTAAATGGGATGCTTTAATGCCACACGGGACATGGATTGCCCTGCAGAAGAATTTAAGGAGTTAATTGCAGGAAAGGCTTAGTTTTAAACAGACATCTAACCCCGAATGTAATAAGGAACAGAGGAGCTACTTCTGATAAGAAGGATACAGACATAAGGTCTACACAAGAAGTAATCAATGTTGGGGATAAAAGAATCCATTGATTTATTAATAATGTCACATCACAAATTTGAAAGAGAGAAAAGTGTGTAAGAATCCAACATCAGAACAAGTCAGTAGCTGAACTTTGACAAATAATACTACACAAGGAACAAACCCTGAACACTTCCAGGATTTCTTAATGAGTAACATAACTGAAGTTAACTTGCGGTGAATAACCCACTACAGAACTACACTACGTTGACTTCAGTGCTGGCAGGTCAAAATCTCTAAAAACACTGTGGATGATCACATGATTACATAGACTGCAGCAGTTCACAAAGGCAGCTCACAACTATCTTCTCAAGTGCAACATCCTATAGTTTCTCCCTACCCCACCCCCTCCGTATTTTCTGCATATAAACTGACATTTTCTCAGCTACTACCAGTTCCGAGGAAGGGTCACTGGACCCAAAACGTTAACTCTGATTTTTTCTTCACAGATGCAGTCAGACCTGCTGTGCGTTTCCAGCAGCTTCCGTTTCTGATTTATAGCATTCGCAGTTCTTTCTGTTTTTAACAAATACTGACCCTACCAATAACATCAGTAAGCAAATTATCATTAAGTCTCTAACCTCTTGAGCATCTCTGCCTTTAATCACTCGCCAGGGCCTTGAACTGTGGAACTCGATCAACATTGCTCTGTCTGCATCTTAACATCTTCTAAAACTGACCTCTGATCCAAGCTGTGGTCATCTGATCTAACATTTCCTCTCTTGACTCAGTGTCAAAATTAGTTTAATAAAGCTCCACGAAGGAACAAACAATCCATCCCGATCCCAAGCTTCTACCGATTAATATCAATGGCCAAAAGATTTCTAACTACCTGTAATACATTTAATTGTTTCACAATATAAGACACTCTAAAAACAGTTTGAGTTTGGAAGGGTGAAATCCATAATTGAACAGCTTAATGCTTTTCAAAGCTTAATTGAACACATGATGGAACTTTGATTACCTGTGCTTTCAATACCTACATTTTCATTATCTGCAAGGAGATTTCAGGAGTCAGAACTTTGTTGATGAGGGAACACCTCTTCAGGAATGGGCCTGAGATATTCAATTACTTGTGAGGGTGGGTGCATCTGACCCTGGATTACAACACAAGTTAAACATTTAATTGCTTTAAGCACTTTTCCTTCCATTCCAGTCTTCAGTATTTGAAGAATGTCTTCTTTTCCCTTGGTACTCAGCTTGATTATTATTCTTTTAAAGACAAGACTTAGCTGTACACAAGATAGGTTATACACAATAATATAGTAATCAGTTAAATGTAGCAGACAACTTAAATGCTTTTATGAACTTTTGCCCTGTCCCTACCTGGAAATTTATTCTGATCGCTGATCATGTTTCATGTAAACGCAAGTTTCATAATGTTGATCTTAAAGTTACCCTTATTTACTTTAAACATGATTGGTCTTGAAAGTATTAACTGGGTTAATGTTTTCCATACCCTGAATAATCGTACATTCTTCCCTTAAGATGGTAACAAAATTAAAAATTGCTAGAAAATCTCAGCAGGTCTGGCAGCATCAATGGAAAGAAATCAGTTCAGTAACACAAAAGAAGAAAGGAAAGAAGAAATTTTCAGAAATTTTTTTTTTTTTTTAAAGATTTCCAACATCTGTAGTTCCTTCAGTTTTTTTCCCTTTAAAATCATCTCCAATCTTTAGATTCTCAAACTTAAGTTTTATTTGTCTAGTTTTCTTGGACAGAGGAACTTTTAAAAAAAATTCATTCATGGAATGAGGACATCGCCAGCATTTATTGTCTATCCCTAATTGCCCAGAGGCCGGTTAAGAGTCAACCACGTTGCTGTGGGTCTGGAGTCACGCGTAGATCAGACCAGCTAAGGATGGCAGTTTCCTTCCCTAAAGAGCATTAGTGAACCAGGTGGATTTTTCCAACAATTGACAATGGAATCATGGCAATCATTAGACTCTTAATTCCAGATATTTACTGAATTCAAATTCCACCATCTACCATGGTTGGATTCAATCCGGGGTCCCCAGAACATTCCGTGGGGCTCTGGATTAACAGTCTAGCTATAATATCACTAGGCCATTGCCTCCCCAATCAGCATTTGGCCTCCCTCTGTGCTGCTTTTAAAAGCTTCATATGTCTCTTAGCAACTAGAACAGGGCATCACATTTAAGATTTAATTTAGCACCATGCTAAATCTGGACCATCTCCTGCTATTCAATGAATCAACACAAGCTTGATTTTGCAACTCTTGATCTTAATGGTTTAGGGAACAGGCCTTCAATTATAAGCAAAATCAGATTAACTGCCAAAAAGATAGCTGATAGCCAGGTACAAAAATTCATAGATGTGCAGTTATTCTGGACTGTGACCCATGTGGTAGGACAGAAGAACAATTTGGAAATTATCTCTAGTACATGAGTAACAGATTTCTTTAAACAATGTCTTCAGCAAATATAACATCAGGAAGAGATTTTAAAAAAGTAGATTCTCTCTCTCAAACAAATTAAAAAGTATTCAAATTGCCAATTCTCATCTTCACATAAAAATAATTTGCATTCTGTTAGTTATCCTACTTTTTTATTTCCTTTGTCCTCCAATATGTCAAGATGCAATATTGTGACTGCAATTGGTTTTGATATCAAAAAAACCTACAATTTTTGCAAAGGCTTATAATTAAAATCACTGAACAACCAGCTAATTCAGGACTAGGTACAGCATGTACTAGCTAGGCACAAAAAAAATTCTAATGGACTGCTATTAATTTATATTTCGTCCTTTATCAAGACTCAAACATATAACACAAACAGAAAAGTATAAATAAGAAGAAAAATGGAAGAAAATGGGCTTATCAGTGATAGACAACATGATTTTGTGCAGGGAAGATCATGTCTTACCAACTTTATAGAATTCTTTGAGGATGTGACAAAGTTGATTGATGAGGGAAAGGCTGTAGATGTCATATACATGGACTTCAGTAAGGCATTTGATAAGGTTCCCCATGGCAGGCTGATGGAGAAAGTGAAGTCGCATGGGGTCCAGGACGCGCTAGCTTGATGGATAAAAAACTGGCTAGGCAACAGGAGACAGAAAGTAGTAGTGGAAGGGGGTTTCTCAAAATGGAGAACTGTGACCAGTGGAGTTCCACAGGGATCTGTGCTGGGACCACTGTTGTTTGTGATTTACGTAAATGATTTGGAGGAAGGTATAGGTGGTCTGATTAGCAAGTTTGCAGATGACACAAAGATTGGTGGAGTAGCAGATAGTGAAGGGGACTGTCAGAGATTTCAGCAGAATATAGATAGATTGGACAGTTGGGCAGATAAATGGCAGATGGAGTTCAATCCGGGCAAATGCGAGGTGATGCATTTTGGAAGATCTAATTCAAGAGCAAACTATACAGTAAATGGACAAGTCCTGGGGAAAATTGATGTACAGAGAGATCTGGGTGTTCAGGTCCATTGTTCCCTGAAGGTGTCAATGCAGGTCAACAGAGTGGTCAAGAAGGCATACGGCATGCTTTCCTTCATCAGACGGGGTATTGAGTACAAGAGTTGGTAGGTCACGTTACAGTTGTATAGGACTTTGGTTCAGCCACATTACTGCGTACAGTTCTGGTCGCCACATTACCAAAAGGATGTGGATGCTTTGGACAGGGTGCAGAGGAGGTTTACCAGGATGTTGCCTGGTATGGAGGGCGCTAGCAATGAACAAAGGTTAAGTAGATTAGGATTATTTTCATTGGAAAGTCGGAGATTGAGGGGGGACCTGACTGAGGTCTACAAAAGTCATGAGGGGTATAGACAAGGTGGATAGCAAGAAGCTTTTTCCCCCAGAGTGGGGAACTCAATTAATAGGGGTCGTGAGTTCAAAGTGAGAGGAGGAAAGTTTACGGGAGATATGCGTGGGAAGTTCTTTACGCAGAGGGTGGTGGGTGCCTGGAACACGTTGCCAACGGAGGTCGTAGACGCAGACACGTTACTGTCTTTTAAGATGTATCTGGACAGGGAGCAAAGGGATACAGACCCTTAGAAAATAGATGACAGGTTTAGACAGAGGATCTCGATCGGCGCAGGCCTGGAGGGCCGAAGGGCCTGTTCCTGTGCTGTAATTTTCTTTGTTCTTTGAAAACACTTTAGAGGTATCAAAAGTAGTGTAGTTTTGGGGGTCTAACGTGCTCCAAATCTGGTTGCTTAGAATTATCTTCTATGTGAATGAATGTTTGTTTGGGTTAGAGACCGAATACTACACAGGAGTAATATCTTCCCTGCGAAGAGACTATTGGGGATATAACAACAGTGATGTTAGACATGAAGAATTACATTTATGAATTAAGCTAATACAAGTCAACCATCTTATCTTTGTATAAGAGAAAACTACTGTGGGAATCAAAAGAAGTTAGTGGATTACAAACAGAATTCAAGTAGTTCTAGGGATAGTTCAAATACATCCCATAGATGTTTGGAGAATAGGCGAAGACTATTTAAAACACTGCAACACTGCCAACTTTAATTCCATTGATTCACATCTCTCTACTGCTATATATTTACCTCTGCCTCAAATATTTATGCAATGGTACCTTAAAGTTGTAATGGTCTCTGCCTCTAACTCCCTTAGGAAAGCATTTCAAGATCTAAAAACCCAAATATAGAATTTTCTTAATCGTTCAACCTGACAATTTAAAATCCATTATTCCTCATTTTGAATCCCCAACCAATAGGAAAATCTTTCTTAAAACACCCCTTCAAAACTCTAACTAACAAAAAAAAAGCCCCTTTTAGCCCTCTGTGCTACAGGTTAAGTAGTTGAATCTTCAGTCTCACTATTTCCACATCCCTGGTATCATTCTGGTTGAATCAACATTGTACACTCTCTATCCATTATACAATGGTGCACAGTACTTGAAATACATGCCCTGTCGCATGTCCTTCTCCGTCGCATGCCCTGTCCATCTTGCACAATTCATCACTGTTATGGAAACCACAAGTTTGTTGTTATTTTCCAGCTACCGTCTGGTTTTTGTTCATACACAGCTTTTAGTTCAACTATGCCCAAGGTTCAGCATTCTATTCTCAAAGATATTTCACAGGGGAATTTTTCAGTGTCCTGACCAAGATGCATCCTTCCATTGTCATCACAAAAACAGATGATATGACACTGATGCTCGAGGGAGTTTGTTGTGTGCAAATTAGCTGCCATATTTTCTACACTACCACAGTGACTAAGTTTCAAAAGTGCATTACTTTTGGGTGCGCAGGGTGTGAATTTTAAGCTGGGTAAGACACCTATCAAGTGGCCTGTACTGTTGTAGACTTACTAAAATTTATTCTTTCATGTGATGTGAGTGTTGTTATTAAAGCTAGCATTGTCCCTCCCTAAATACCATTGATCTGAGTGGCTTCGTAGTACATTTCAGAAGGTAGTAAAGAGTTAACCACATTATTGTGGATCTGCAATTACATGCAGGCCAGAACAGATAAGGATGTCAGCTTTCTTCTGAAGTAGAGTCATATTGGACTCAAAACAGTTTCTCTTTCCACAGATGCTACTAGGCCTACTAAGTTTCTTCAGCATTGTTTAAACCCTTTAGAACTGAGATGAACAGGAATTTCTTCAGCCAGAGGTTGGAACTTATTGCCAGAGAGGACTGTGGAGCCAAGTCCTTGAGTGTTTTTAAGACTGAAAGAGATAGGTTCTGGATTGGTAACGCGATCAAGGATTACAGGGAGAAGACAGGAGAATGGGGTTTAGAAACATATCAGCTATGATCGAATAGTGGATCGGACTTCATGCACGGAATGACCGAATTCTGTTCTTATGACTTACCGTCTTATGGTTTCTTGCTCAGATTGAAATACCGCAAATGCTCACTTACTATTACAATAGATTTTGTTCCCTAAATGATATTTGTTAATAACCAAAATAGTAACAGTGGCCATGAAACGGACACCAGCTTTAATCCGTTGATTTCTTTTAATTAATATCATTCAAATTCCATCAACTGCCTTGGCGGTATTTGAACTCATATCCCCAAAGCATTAACCTGGGCTTCTGGATTACTAGTTTAGTAATGGTGTCAAGCTTCAGGTGTGTCGTTGTGGGTGCATTCGTCTATTCAATTGTGGAGTGTTCCATAACACTCCCGACTCATTTCTTTCAAAGTGGATGCAAATTTCAGTCATATTAGTTACTGCTGCCTAGAGATGCCTATGCTCTGAGGTCATTAATTAATCCTACCTGATTACACAATAACAGATCTAATATAAGCTGCTCTCTGGTTGATTCTGAACATGCTGCTCTAAGCAGCTGTTTTAAAAAAAATTCCATGAATTGCTCATCCAGGTTACCATTGCCAATCTGATTTTTCTAGTTTACATGCAGATTAAAATCATCCATGATTATTGCTATCCCTCCATCACAAGAACTCAATATTTATTCAATATACTTTGTCCAACATGGAGGTTACTGTAAGAAGGCTTGTTGCATTCTCCCACTCGTGACAATTTTCCTCCATCTCATATCCTCATGAAGACGAATCCCAAAGGTAACTGCATTCTCTTCAATATCATTTTGTTCAAATTCTGGTTCATTTAAAAATGGACTCAAAATGGCAGAGGCTGATCCCAAAATTGTACTTTCAGAAATTCTGAACCCCTTGCATCATGTAGACATTCCAGCTAAAGCCGACAGAAAAGACTGAAAATGAGTGATCTGTGCCCAGCTACCCGTGGAAATGGTAGACTTCAAAACACATGATGATAATACAGCTGCTAATGCTTTTAGATGTCTCCTTACTTTGCAGATTTGCCATCTAAGATGAAGCTACACTGCTAGCTTAACAACCTTATAATTAGTTAACTGAGATGGGCCCTGAGTACGTGAAATTTGCCCGCTCTAGGGTTCTGCTATTCACTATATAATTTCCAACTGTACTTGATCTTCCAAAATGCATCACATCACATTTCTGCCTATGCCTCCAACTGACCGATATCCTGCTGTATCCCCTGACAATCCTCCTCACTATCCACAGCTCCACCAATCTTTGTATCATTGCAAGCTTACGAAATTAGACCAGCTATGTTTTCTTCCCAATCATTTACATAGATCACGAACAGTAAAGGTCCCAGCACTGATCCCTATGGAATACTATTTGTCACAGCTCTCCTTTCCAAAAAGCATCCTTACACCACTACCTTCTGTCTTCTATGACTAAGCCAGTTCTGTATCCAGCTTGCCAGCTCACCTCTGATACCATGTGACTTTACCTTTTGTACCAGTCTGCAATGACGGACCTTGTCAAAGACCTTACCCAAGTCCACGTAGACATCAACCACTTTTCCGTCATTAATCATCTCGTCACCTCCTCAAAAAACTCAATCAAGTTAGTGAGACAGGACCTCCCCTGCACAAAATCACACTGTCTATTGCTGATAATCACAAGCTTCTAAATCCCTCCTTTTTATAGGCAAAGGAGCTGGAAGTCAGCTGTCTTACCTCTGTCCAGTTCTGAACAAAGGAAAACCTCAAAACCCATTATGTTAATAATGCTTTTACAGTTCCTCTTCACCTCGCAATGGAAATTCTAATGGGGGGGGAAGTAAACCTGTACTATTAGCTTAATGGCCTGTAAATTAGCTTACCATGATGGGCCCTCAGCACCTGAACTGCCTGTGTATCTGACATAATGACATCAAAGTTTGTTGAATTGCCAAAGTCTACAATTCTGGGATTCAAACTCTGCTTCTTTTTGATCTCCAGAGGGAGAGGGCTGCAGACTGAGATGGCAGTCTGCCCAGGAGAGTCCATCTCAGTCACTAAGCTGCTGGCAATGTTCTGAAGGGGAGTCATGTCAGATTTGAAATGCTGACTCTGTTTCACTCTCCACAGACACAGCAGAGTTGCTGAATTACTCCAGCACTTTGTTTTTATTGTTGGCTGGAAGGAAGACTACAAGAAGGAAATCCATGACACCCAGCACCTACAGAGTTATTGGATACTGTCCTCTGGGAATTTATAACTCATGTGACCTGATCATAGAATCCCTACAGTGTATATGCAGGCCATTCGGCACGTCAAGTCCATATCGACCCTTTGAACAGCATCCCGCTCAGACTCATCCCCCCAACTTATCCCTTTAACCCTGCATTTCCCATGGCTAACCCACCTAGTCTACACACCCATGGTCACTATGGGCAATTTAGTATGGCCAATCCATCTAACCCACGTATCTTTGGACTGTGGGAGAAAACTGGAGAACCCAGAAGAAACCCATGCAGACATGGGGAGAATGTGCAAACTCCACACAGACAGCCAGCTGAGGCTGAAATCGAGCCCGGGCCCCTGGCACTGTGAGGCAGCAGTGCTCATTCGCACCAAACAACTGCACCTCCCAGTCACGAACCATTTCAACTCCCCCTCCCATTCCTCAGACGACATGTCCATCCTGGGTCTCCTGCAGTACCACAACGATGCTACCCGAAGGTTGCAGGAACAGCAACTCATATTCCGCTTGGGAACCCTGCAGCCCAATGGTATCAATGTGGACTTCACAAGCTTCAAAATCTCCCCTCCCCCTACCGCATTCCAAAACCAGCCCAGCTTATCCCCGCCTCCCTAATCTGTCCTTCCTCCCACCTAGCCCCTCCTCCAACCTCAAGCTCCACCCCCATCTCCGACCTACTAACCTCATCCCGCCCCCTTGACCTGTCCGTCCTCCCTGGACTGACCTATCCCCTCCCTACCTCCCCACCTACACTCACCTTTACTGGCTCCATCCCTTCCTTTTTGACCTGTCTGTCTCCTCTCCACCTATCTTCTCCTTTATCGATCTTCTATCCGCCTCTCCCCTCTCCCTATTTATTTCAGAACCCCCTTCCCCTCCCCCATTTCTGAAGAGGGGTCTCAGCCTGAAACGTCAGCTTTCCTGCTCGGCCTGTGTTCATCCAGCTCGACACCTCGTTACTTCAGTGCTAACTACTGAGCTGTGTTTAACACATATTCATAGAATCCCTACAGTGTGGAAGCAGGCCCTTCGGCCCAACAAGTCCACACCGACCCTCAGTGCATACCACCCAGACCCATCTCCCTATTACCCACCTAATCTACATATCCCTGAACACTGCAGACAAATCAGCATGACCAATCCACCTAACCTACACATCTTTGAACTGTGGGAGGAAACCAGAGCACTGGGAGGAAACCCACACAGACACGGGGAGGATGTGCAAACTCCATACAAACAGTTGCCAGAGTTTTGAATTGAGCCTGGGTCCCTGGTGCTGTGAGGCAGTGCTAACCACTAAGCCACCGTGCTGCCCCAACATCTGAAGTAACTTGTAATTTTTAACCTATCTCCTTTCTCCCATCCGGTCTTCCTTAATTGCCTGAGTACTTAGTGCATGAATGAGGTAGTGAAGCAACTCCCTCATATTTTTGAATAATATTTTGAATAACGTTAATAAGCAATGTCTCTGATTTAACCTCAAAAAGGTTTTTGCCGTGGATTTTTCCCAAAAATTGAAATAAGGAAAACACGGTTTGGACAATTCATTTTGCTCCAGCTGATTAAGGGACTGGAGTAAAAAGCAATAGGAGTAAATCAAACAATACCTTGCTATCTCAGGCTTAGGAGGGAAATACAATCATAATTTAAATTCTCCCTATTCCCCTTTCATCCATGAAAGCTATATATGGCTTCAAATCCACAGCCACGTGGTTGATTCCAATTGTGTTGAAGGACCATTATGAATGAAAACAGATACCACGTGATCAGAAAATGGAAAAATGATCAATATTTTTCTCCTGATCACAATTCAGCAAACTGTGTCAGAAATCTCATGTGAGCACTTCGAGTAAAAAAATTCAAGATTAATTCAAGTTCCCTTCACCTTCCACTTGGAGTTTAACAGCGTGTTAACATTCACACCCAGAAACAGTCACCCGGGCAAAGAACTATGCCCAAGCATTAAGTTAAACATTTAGGACAGAAGGCAAGTGGGGCAAGAGAACAGGAGTCAAGGGACAGAAAAGAAAACTTATTAGATTTTAGAAATTGGGTAACAGTTGATTAGACTCCTATCTGTATCAATGGTACTTTGATGGAAATAGTTGAGATCTTCAAGGAGTAAATATCACCAACAATCTGTCCTGGTCCATTCACGCCAACAACACAGTTAAGAAAGCACACTAATGCCTCTACTTCCTCAGAAGGCTAAGGAAATTCAGCATGTTCACAATGATTCTTACCAATTTTTTTTTTACATGTACCAAAGAAAGCATCCTAGCTAGATGCATCACAGCATGGTATGGCGACTGCTTTGCCCAAGACCGCAAGAAATTACAAGGAATTGTGAACACAGCCCAGTCCATCACGAAAACCAGCCTTCCTTCCACTGACTCTGGCTACAATTCCCACTGCCTACGGAAAGCAGGCAACATAATCAAAGACCCCTCGGACCCTATTTATACTCTCTTCCACTGGGTAAAAGATACAAAAGTTTGAAAACATGAATCAACAGATTCAAGAACAGCTTATTCCCCACTGTTATCAGACTTATGAACGGACATCTCATATTAGAGTTGATCTTTCTCTGCACCTTCTCTCGCTGTCAGACTATATTCTGCATTCTATTCTATTACCCTTATGTAAGGTATGAAGTGCCTGGATAGCATGCAAAACACTACTTTTCACTATATCTTGGTACAGGTGTAATAATAAATTAAATCAAATCAAATCAAAATCCTGTGAAATAAAAAAGTGGATATAAACTTCGGTTAACTTTGTGCCTTCAGGGGTCACGTGTGAAATTATTTTACAATAGTTGGTCCACGCACAGTAATGCAACAGAGCAGAGATTTCTGCCTAATTTCCCATTTGGTTTAGTCACGATGATCTCTTACTCAGGTCAGCCCTCAGCATTTTACTTCATTCAGAAAAGAGCCTCAGACTATTCGGTCTTTTCTTGAAAGTATACCCTTTCAGTTCTGGTATTATCCTCAAGAGTCTTTCTCAGCCTCCCAACGCCTCTATGTTCTTTTCATAAGTTGGAGACTGGAACTGCACAATGTACTCCAAATACGGCTTGTTTAACATAACCTTGCTGCTTTTCACTTCTACTGCTTTTGTCACTAATTTTAGTAACTGATGATAATCCTTTAGCTTCTCTTCAACATTCTTATTTTTAAATTCTTATTCAAGCAGCAGGTTTCCTTATGCTTCCCACCGAAATGCATCATCTCATACTTAGCTGCAATGAAATACAGGTGCAAATTACCTGCCCTTTGTGCAAGTTTTTGGTTGTATACTGTCACATTATTCTACTGTTTTAATCACGTTCAATTGTGTTTACAAATTTCACACTTGTGTTTTAAATTCCAGACTCCAAACAATTAACATGAGCAGTGTTACCAGCTGCAATTCCTGGAGACTAGCACTTCCCGCCTTTCACCAGGCTGAGCATAATCCTTGACCCTTGTTTGTAGAAGCTGCTGTTCAAGATTTGCCAGAGTAGAAAGCTATGACGTTCCAAGTCCATTCATTATTTTTGTTGCTTTGATTACTTCCGGCAATTACACACTCTGCAAGGACGTCTTAGTTGTTATTCAGCAAGGTCCACTGTATTACCGATGAAGTGGCAGGGCACAGAAAGAAAGTAAGCCACCTTGAAGTTAAAACTGGTACATAAGCAAAAAGTGTATCTGTCCATGTGCCGAAGGTATTTATTATATTCTGGCTTACAAATTTTTAAAGCAAACAGATCATCTTTATTCTTTTACAATACATCCCCCATAGACACAAGGTTCACGGTCTACAAGTATTTATTAAATGTTTATGGCCTAGCTTTAAAACCTAAGATTTTTGCTATCTTCATTATTTGAGGACACTCCTACGCTTGAGTGGAGATGTGGAACGAGGGAGGATGAATTAGGGATAGGGTGGTTCTTTGAGCTATCGTCACTTCTGCACTATCCAACTCATGCAGTGACTTTATAAAAGTGCATGGTAAACTGGGAGGTAGCTGTTAGTTAGCTGCAAGCCAAAACTAAATGCCTTTGATACGTGCCCCCGGAATTTATTTCGTCCAGTCACGGAAACCACAGGCAGCGTCACCTGTCTACGACACTGATTTTATTTTTCTCCTGCCATACCCCCCAAAATGAGTGGCGCTTGGTTTCTCGGACTGATCAACCTCAATTGCATTCCTACACTGAAGATGAAATAATTTGAAATTAAATGGAAACCAATGGATATCCATTCTTCTTTTTAATTATTTGTGGGGAAATGGGCATCTTTGGCATTTACTACTCATTCCCTCAGTTGCCCTCGAGAATGTGATGGTGGACTTTCTTCTCGAAACACCACAGTATGAGAGGTAAAGGTACCAAGCATGCTAAGATGGACTGCCCCGTGATTTGAGCTTGCCAATGAAAACATGGTGCGAGACATGGAAGCAGAGAGGGGACAGACTGAAAAAGGACCTGAGGGACAACTTCTTCACACAGAGAGTGGTAATTATTTGGAATGGGCTACCAGAGAAAGTGGTCGAGGCAGGTACAGTAGCAACAGTTAAAAAACATTTGGATAGGTACATGGATGGCAAGGGTTTAGAGGGACATGGACCAAATGTGGGCAAGTGGAACTAGCTGAGTGGGCACCACAGTCAGCATGGACCAGTTTGGGCCGAAGGGCCTGTGTTCATGCTGTATTACTCTATGACTCTACAAATCTGGAGGTGATCGTGTGGCCATGCACCCATTGTCCTTGTTCTTCCAAGCAGTGGAGACTAGGGTTTCGGAGATACTATCAAAGCATGTTTGATGAATTGCTGCAGTGCATTATATTAGTAATTCATACCCTGCACCTATATACTGGTAGTGGGGGAAATGGATGTTTATGCCAACACTGTGATTTGTGTTGAGAGGTCGACACATCATGTTAGGTTAGCTGAACTGTTGCATATCAAATAGGTATTTTGAAGTAACAGGGATTCAGCTGCACCATCCTCTATAACCACTTCTCATACTAGATCATCCAAAATACCATTTTATTTGCTCCTTCTGCATCACAAACTAGAAGCCAAGCCATGAGTTTTACTTCTGACTCAGAACATCAATTGACTAATGCGTACACATTGTCATGAAACCATTTGTGTCTGCAGTTTGGAGCTACGAAATTGCACTTTATGCTTCCCTTCCACCCTGGGGTGAAGTGACACTGATGGATCAAGAATGGGACTCCAGCAGAGGCATGGCAGGGGCTGGAAAGCCTTGAACGGCACTGCGGCAGTGGAATGGAAAGTTGGACTCTCAAGTTATCTTTTTTTCCTTATCTTATTCTAAGTTAATGTGAATGGTGCCGTGTGTGTACAGTGAAGGTATTTTTACACTAAATACACATGACAATAAATGATTCAATTCAATCCAATCAATTGGCAACTGGCACCCTTTCTCAAAAAGAATGCTACTTGTACAATGTGGAAATATCCAGAATTTTAAAAAATAATTTACAAAGCACTAAATTCTGATTGGTGCAGGAACAGGAGATGAGAATTTAGCAACCCTCAAGCCCTTTCCACCATTTAGTAAGATCACGGCTGATCTGCAATCTTGCTGCACATTTTACCTTTGGTAGGTTTTTGTAACCCAAAATCAGTTTTCCCATTAACCATTTATCAATTTCAATTTTGCTGAAACAAATTATACATGCATCCGAAGCTGTTTCATCTTATACGCAGCATGACACAATTGCAAAAATACCAAATCTTAAAGGAAGCAATGATTTTAAACTTTAAGAAACTGGCAAAACCGGGATAATATACAAGATACCATGCAAGGACAATGAGAAACACTACACAGGCCAAACCAGAAGAAAATTGACTATACAGATACACAAACACCAACTCGCCACCAAGAGACACGAGCAATTCTCACTATACACAGACGAGGGACACAAATTCAACTAGTACAACACATCTATAATCGCACAAGCCAAACAGAGACAAGCAAAGGAATTCCTGGAGGCCTGGTATTCCAACTGGAACGCCATCAACAAACATATTGAATTAAACCATGAGTACAAACCACTGAGAAACAAAACCAGAAGTAATACCAATCACCCCAGCAAACCGAGGCATATAAATAATAAGCGGGACGGAACACTGACACTTCACCGGAGGCTCAGTGATGATGTTACCTAACAGGGTGACGAAACGTTTGCAACCAAACTCACTGGCTCGGCAAGCATGTCTTACAAACTGAAGCAACAATTTCTACACCATGAAAAAGACATTCTTTTTGGTTGACAACTGGATAGTGATTTATCAACTGTAAAATTTCTTGCTGGTGGAAAGAAAATCCTAACTTCTGCCGCACTTCTGTATAAAATGTTTCCTAATTCTACTTCTGAAAGGTCTGCCTCCAATCTCTATACTCTGCCGACTAGTCCTGAACTGCACAGCTAATAGCATAGACAGAGAGAAACCTTTCCTATGTGCAATCCTTAATATCTTAAACTTCGATCAAATCATCTCTTAATCTTCTAAATTCCAGGGATAACAATCCTACTTTGCGTAATCTTGCCATATAATTTACCCCTTAGAGTCTCAGTGTTATTCTGGTAAGTCTACACGGCACTTTCTCCAAGAGCAAAATATTGTACCTTAGGTGAGTTTTTAACTGAAAATATAGGTACACCTTCATGAACAAATGTCACGGCAATTTAATCCTAACAAAATTACAACTGAATTACAGTAAGCCTGATAAGCATGAAATATATCTTGCTGATTCTACATTTAATCCACAATGGTTTTCAACAAGAAAAGCTGCCTGACACAACTAAAATTAGTGAACATCGTGCTAGAATAACTCAGGGTCCTGAGTCCAAATCAAAGGATGGTAAACTGAAGGGGATATGTGGGGCTAGTGCCAGAACATGGCACAGACAACTACTAGCACTGGTATAAACGTATTCTGGATTAATAACATCCTTCAGAGAAAAAAGCTCCACATTTGTGCCTGGTTTAGCCTACCTCTGACCATGCCTCCACACTTGATGGTCTGTGACCTGCCCTCACAAGCTACTCAAAGTCTATCAGTACCTTCTCAAGGGAACTAGAAATTATGAGTCGTCATATTGGACTTAAAACATTGAGTGTTTCTCACTCCATAAATGCTGCTAGACTTGTTGAGTTTCCCCAGCCCTTTCTGCTCCTGTTAACAACAAAAATAGCCTTGTTAGTCATGCCCAAATTTTTTTAAATTCATTCATGGGATGTGGGTTCTGCTCATTAGACTGGTGTTCATTACCTATCCCTAATTGCCCTTTCTTGAATTACAGCAATTTTTGAGCTTTAGAGACACCCACAGTGCTATTAGAAATGATGATGTATTTCCAAGTCACAACCATGTGGTGGTGGTGGTGGTGGTGTATGCAAGCATCTGCTGCTTTTGCCCTTTTAGGAGATAAACACTGCAGGTTTGGAAGGTGCAGTTGAAGGAGTCTCGCTGAATTACCGCAGTGCATCATGGCAGATGGTACTTACTACTGCTGTGTGTCAATATTGAAGGAAGTAAATGCTGAAGGAAGACTGGGTGCCAATCAAGTGTGCTTTGTCTTGGATGATGTCAAGCTTTTTGGGTGAGGCTGGAGTTGCACCCATCCAGGAAAGCAAAGGGTATTTCCAGCACATTCTTGTCTTGTACCTTTACATGGTGGACAGGATTGGGGGATGATTGAGTTAGCTGCTTCGAAATTCCTCACCTATTACCTGCTGTCATAACCACAGTATTTATACGGCTGGTCCAGTTCAGTTTATGCTCAATACTAATTCCCACAGTTGATCGTGGAAGATCTAGCAATAGTAACACTATTGAATGCCAGAGGTGATGGTTAGTTTCTCTCTTGTTGGAGATAGTTAAGGTCAGACACTTGTAAGCCATGAACATTATTTATCACTTATCATCCCTTGCCTGGATATAACCCAGGATATAGATTGCTTCAGTATTTGAGGAGTGGAATAGTAATTCATAGATTTAAAGGAAAATTCACGGCCTGCATTATTTATCTATACTTCGCAAAATGATATCATGGCTTTTATATATTTTCTAATGTAGTTTGATCTTTAATTTTGTTTCAAGTGTCGAATGATACTCAAATTCAAGATGGACCAAGGTTCAATAAAATAAAACTGGGGTTGGGCAGCAGTGTGAAGAAAAGCAGTAACTCAAGTGGAAAAGATGTTCCCTCTTGTGGGAGAATTGAGAAACAGGGAAATAGAAATATTTAAAAATAATGGGTCATCCATTTAAGACAGATATGAGGTGAAATTTTCACTCAGAGGGTTTGAGTCTTTGTAACTGTTACTGTGGAAGTAGAGTCTTAGAATATTTTTAGGGGAGTGTTGGATAGATTCTTAACGAACAAGGGAATTAAAGGTAAAACAACAATGCTGTAGAAACTCAGCATGTCCGGCAGCATCTATGGAGAGAAAAACAGAGGTCATGTTTTGAGTCCTGAATTCTGAAGGTGGGGGGGGGGGGGGTCGCTGGACTTGAAACATTAGCTGTGTTTTTTGCTCTATGAATGCTGCCAACCTGACGAGTTTCTCCAGCACTTTAAGCTTTTGTTCCCAATTTCCAGTGTCCACAGTTCTTCACTTTTAGCTTGGAGGTGAAAGGTTATCAGTGTAAGTGAGAATGTGGGGTGTTCAGATCAGCCATTAGATTATTGAATAGTAGAGTAGGGTCATGGGGCCTACGCTCCTAATTCCTGTGTTCAGACCCAACCTGATTTTAGTTAGAGATAAAAGGTACTGCAGATGCTGGAGAATCCAAGATAACAAGCGTGGGGCTGGATGAACAGAGCAGGCCAAGCAGCAGGAAAACTTGACGTTTCGGGCCTAGACCCTTCATCAGAAATGGGGGAGGGGAAGAGGGTTCTAAAATTAATAGGGAGAGAGGGGGAGGTGGATAGAGGAGAGGATAGGTGGAGAGGAGGCAGACAAGTCGAAGAGGCGGGGATGGAGCCAGTAAAGGTGAGTGTAGGTGGGGGGGTAGGGAGGAGATAGGTCAGTCCAGGGAGGACGGACAGGTCAAGGGGGCGGGATGATGTTAGTAGATAGGAGATGGGGGTGTGGCTTGAG